>WEKY01008172.1:105553-156339 GCA_013390045.1 Picathartes gymnocephalus
TTTTTTTTTTTTTTCTTTTTTAAGCCTCCCTACCACACAGCAGAGAAACTAGAAAACTGCCTTTGGAAAGTGGGCCATGCAAGTCTGATGGCCAATTCAGTGGAAAACACAGTAGGTTCAGCAAGGTAAGTGGTGACAAATGCCAGTTCTATCCCCCTAACTGACCAGAAAACTGACAGAACAGACCAAGCATGATAGTAACACGTTTTTACAAGGAACAAGATCTTGAGATAGCTCATACAATTTTTTTCTCCCTTGCTGATACGAGGCCTGAAGCAGACAGTAACCAAGGGCACAGGTTGCTGATACAGCCATATCAGAAAATGATTAGGTTTAGAACAACCTTCATCAGGCTTCTCCATCAAACATATTGTTTATGGATGCTGATTCTGCTTCAAATTGTTGTGCTGAATTTGTTGTGTATGATGTAGTGAAGGATCTTACAGCTCCAAAGTTCAGTTTGAAAAGTAGCACAACATCAGTCCTTCAGGACCCGGCACTGCAGATTCCAGCAAGTGCTACACATTTGCCCAGCAAGCATAGTACCTCTTCAGTTAAACTGTTACAGAATGATCAGCATGAACATTTATCTAAATCTTCTAAGAGATAGTTTGAAAATAACTTTGTTTCACAAAGGTCGTAGCACTAATGTTTGAGAATAAATCATTCTTTTTTAATTTTTAATCTCAAGCATCTAAATTTTTTATTTCTCATTATTTCACAGTTAAAACACCTGGGAAAGTCTGACAGATAATTAGAGTTATTAGTAAATTTGATGTTTGGAAACATTTAAAAAATTTCTGTGTTCATACATAACCAAAACCATCATAGCAAGCAGGACAGTGACCACACCCCTGTAGCAGTGACACACTGCTACTGGTCATAGTGTTTCTATTTAAGGCTTAGAAGTCATCCTTGACTAAGCCTGTACTCAAACTACAGATTCAAATTTCTTAGTACTCACTCATAGTTCAAATTCATTTCAATTCAGAGCTGGGTCTGTGCCCTTTGACTCAAAATCTTCTCTAAACATAATTTGCAATGAATAACTCTATTACAGATTCTAAGGCCAATTAATCTCTAGGTAATGAAATGTCTTGCTAGCAGGCTAACACACAGCCTTGCTACCCCATGTACCCTTTAGTAGTTCCTCTGCCCCCATCACTGGGAACACCCTTCCAAATGAAGCCATAGAATTTTGCATATGTTTTTACCACACAAGGTATAGAAATTCTCCCAAACTGGGATTTATCAAGCAATGCATCCAGCTCTTATGTTACTACAACTCCTTGTTGCATAAAAGCTTACCCTCTGTATTAAAAACCATTTAACTCCTGCATTTTGCCAGCAGTACAGATCATCTTCCTGACCAAGATGTTTTCTTTGAGCCTTGCTAGAAAAGTTAAGATGGTTAATGAAACAGAAAATAGACTGCAATTTCTCAGGTGCTAAGGGAGAGGGCAAAGCAAAATGACAGTCTTGGGGTGAGATGGATCCTGTCTTGCAGCATACAGCTTTGGAATTCTACTCAGTTCTACACAAGAGGAAATTGGCATCATTTCTGCAGCCTCAAACTTTCATACTCTAAATACTAGTCTCATTATTCTGCTTGCCTGTGAACATCCTGTATCTATAGGGATGCTAGCTTAGAGCAAAACCAAGGAAAAGGGTTCTCAATAACACAAAACTACAAGCTGGGAAGCATTTTAAAGGATTTTCTCCAGTGGAAATGGATTACTCATGCATTACAACTCATGCATTACTATGAGTTGTCTAAATCAACTTGAGAGTAATGAAATGGAAATTTCAAGTTCAACTTGCAAATATTAAATGCTATGGTAAAAATTAGTACTTCTAAAACATACTCAAGTGATCATCCCAGATGCCAAAAACTGGGAAATAAATGCAGACCAACCAGAACACAAGTGGCAGGATCAAGCTTCCTAACAGAACCCAAACCACCTTCAGCTCTGGAAATATGGCTAGGAGCATTATTTATCTCACTGTTCCCCTTTGTTCTGAACAACCCATGTGTGATCTACTCTGGGAGCATTTTATGTCATAACAATCACTTTCAAAGCACCAACCAACCAAGGCAGATTTAAGCAGCAGCTATAAGTAGATCAGCCCTCACTGCCAACTGTAAAGATAGCGAAGAAACTTTCCACAAAATAGTTATATTTTCTTGCCAGTTTCAGCATCTCACACTGCTTGTAAACAGGGCTCCCCCCATAGCCCTGGGCTACATCCATCACGTGCCATGCACTGCCGTTGCCACATTCCCTTTGTACACAGCTAGCAAACAGAAGCCTGGCTAATAAAGGGGTTGCTGGCTCCCTCCCTTTGGCTGGGGAAGAGGGTGGTAACAGCAGCACATCCCCCTGCCTGCACTCTGAACATTCACCTGGTGTGCCTGTCTACACATCATTTACAGTCACACTTGACACCACTGTGGAGGTCTCAGAAACCCTTCCTGCACATTCTGAAGAAATCAAGAACCAGATAAAGTGGATTGAGTCACACCAGTGCCCCTCCTGTCCAAAAATAATCGTAATCCTTGTTACTCATCAGCTGCAGAGCAGCAGGTCAATCCACAGGTGCTCTGCTCTACCATACACATTTTGTTCTTTGGTCAAATCTTGACATACTGGACATGTTAAGGACCGCAAGGCATCCATACAACACAAGAGCTGGAAGCAGGTGGCAGGGAGAATTATTGACTTACCATGATAGGGAGCTGAGGACAGACCCACAACAAAGATCCTGGATCCTTAGTTGCATCATTCAGAGAAGCTGCTTACTTCTCCTGAAGAAATCCACAAGAACTTCTCTTAACACATGGAGAAGTGCATGTAAGGCACTCAACCTTTTGTATTCAGTGTGTGCACAGGTATGGGTTCAGTTATTCCCACACACTACAAAACCTGGAACTCTACACTCAAGTGTTTTTCAAATCAGAATCAAGTCAACTCCTTCAACCAAGAAAAACCCTACTGAAGCTCTTCATTCTTTAAATGGTTGATTACCATCAACTTTCAGACACATAGTATGAGAGATAGCATGAGACACTTGCCTGCTCTCAAAGAAGGAATGTTGAGAAAGTTACATCCGGGATACAAAAAAATTAATGAATTTGCCAGCAGAGGGAGAAGGATGTAGGCAAAACTCAGTGTTCCCATGAAGAAACAGAGGAACCTCCAAAGCACATTAGGCACCAGGTGATGTGGAAAAACAGAACTATCAGTTGTGGACAGAGAAGTCAGGACTAAGCTGGTGACATGTTTGATTACTTCAGGAATGTCCCCTGTCCTTAATTTAATTCCACAGACTATGGTAAGCATAGTATGTCAAAGGCATTTTAGATTCCCAGGCTCATGGAAAAATAACTATTTCCATATGCAGTTCCAGGGGTAAGAAGAGGCTACCTATAGGATAAATAAATTACAGTTCTGTCTTATGGAACTGAAGTGTTATTTCAAGTAAATTACAACTAAAAGCTGTCCTCAAACAAGGAAAACATGTAATTACTTTTCCCCCAATCTAAATAAAATAATTTTGTTGCTTCCAGAAGTAGCTTTACTGGCTGGGTTAAGATAATGACTCAATGTAGAACCACCCTCCACCTGAACAGAACACCTTTGCTTTGAAATAATGGCTGAGATTGACTGATCCCAGCTATCAGGATACATTAAACATCTCAAGGGAATGCCATACAAGGTAGTTCCAAAGAAGGCAAGATTTCATGCCTTCAAAACAAGATAGTCCTAGGACACATTTAAAGCCAGTGCGGCAATATTTAAAAAAAAAAATTAAGTACCAGAGTGTGCAAGCATTGCTGTTCCTTGTAAAGGCACACGGCTCATTGATGTGTATGCATCCATCCATTTGGAAGTGGGTCACAGCACCAGCTGCTCAAAACAGTCACTGCAGTTACTTGCACCATCAAAGCAGAAAACCCTTCCAGAGGAGACAGCCATGAAGGCAGTTCTGACTGTACACGGGAGTATGGGAGCCCAAGAAGGACACTGCTTGTGGAACTGCAGGGTGAACACACTTCAAATGCAGAAGATTAAAGGCAATGGGCACACTTGGGTATATTATCATCCTAAATACAAGTCCCTTCATGTACAAACTGCAGGAGACACCAGGAAGTTTCAGATCTTTTCTGAAGGCTTAAGTGACTCCATTATTTTTTCATACCTTCTTGCTGACTGCATGAGAACCATTCTCAGAGTATTCAGACTGACACTGCTGTAAGTAATTCTGATAAATCTTCCATAAAAGTAAACCAATGAGAAATAACAGTAAAATGTTTAATGCCTGTAATTTATTGTATACATACTCTGCAAAACTTATATGCATTTGGTGGGTGCTAAAGTATACAATTCCTTGACAGCACCAGAGAGCAGTTAAGCTATGTATGAGTTTTTAACCTGATTTGTCACATTGTGTAAAAAGACACTGCACACATGATATCCCCCAAGGAAAAAAAAAAAAAATCATTGTCTAAAACTAGAAGCGCCCATATTTACACACTAACACTTTAATATTGCATCACACCCACTCACCAAAATAAATATAAGTACATTCATCACAATTTAAAACACCAGTCTCTCCATATATTTATTTTCTTTCTGACATGTTTTGGTCTCCAGAAATATGCTATATCTAGAAATATGCATCAGCTACTAGATTATGTTACAAAATGCAAAAAAAAAATTAGAAAATTAGTTTTCCTGGACAATATTTTGGGCTTTACACAAAAATAAATCCAGATTTCCATAGAGATCTCATATACTTCTTGAAAGATTTTTATTTTAAAGCACAGCACAGAGTTGCACACTAAGGCTTCCTGTGATATGCAAAACCCTGGCCTCCAAAAGACATTGCTGTAAAGTGAAATACAGCTCAAGTGTAAATACAAGAAATTTTCAAAAAGTAGTCATCAATAGAAAGTGCCCTTCATTTGATTTAGCATTAGCAATAAAGAAGTAGCTACCTTAATTGTGCAATCAAAGCCAGACCTGGAAGGGTTTTATGAAAAGTACGTCATTTCACACTCTCAAGTTTAAGGATATAGAATCTGAGATAGCAGAAACCAACCTTTTTATCCTCCTACATTCATTGTTTTTTGACACAATTTAGTAAAAAGGCACATTGTCAAACAGTGAATTAAAAATCTAAAAACCAAACCAGAATTTCCTTAAATACAATTATATCATTAGCTGAATATCTGATCCCAATAAACCAATGTAAGCATTCTTCAGTTTTTTTTCACCTCAAATTCAGATGCACTTTGGACAAGTACTGAAATACTGTCATTAGACGAATACTATTAACCTGGCAAACAGTAAACAGGTTTTTGGATACAAGGTCAGGAATTAAAAAACGAGTTTAGTTCCTTCCTAGCTGACATACAAATATGCAACAGATATGCGAGCACATTAAAAGCCAAACATTTGTACAAAATAGGAAACTCATCAGCATCCCATGCCAATTATGAGAAAGTACTTCTTGACTGTAAAATTACAAATGTCTCCTTGAATAATTTTTCATATGAAATAGACAAAATTTAAGCAATGATCACTGTGTGAAGAAAGTTATACAGTGTCTTAGGGAGGCTAGCAGAGTACATTCCAGTCACCATCTAAATGACAAAGTGCTTTACAGATTAAGAAGTTTAACTGATTTTGCATGGTTAAATAATCAGAAAGTGGTGAAATAATCAGGTTTTACTTAACCTATATTTGTCTGAAATGCAGATTTCTTTCCCAACTGAACCAATTTCAAATTAATATATTTCTTTTGCTTCATAAGAGACTTTTTTCTCCCCAGCCAGGCAGGAAGTTGCTCACAGGTGATATAGCTGTCTGGGGTGATGGACCTCGAGTCATTCTCCAGCTAAAAAATTAAAAATTACAAACCCAGAACTTGATCATGGTCCCAAAGTTCATTGTCCTGAATGGGTAATTCTAGAAACCAGGAAATCTCCAACAAGAAATTTGAGATGGTCCCAATGCAGCGGAGAATACAACATTTCTAGACAGTGAGGTTACACTGTCTTGCATCATCTCAAGTACATACACTGAGAAATAGATTTTTGTTAGTTAAGAGAAAGTTAAAACTACAGAGGAGCAACAATGGTATCTTAACCTGGGTTCCATGTTAGCTAATACTGAGATAATCTATACCAGTAACCTACATCAGTGTTTTGCTGAGGCAGTGAAATGTTACACCATTGACAGAATCGGATGTTTAAACTTGAGCAGCTTCCCAGATTGTTCCTTACAGGTTGCTATCTGAACTGCTTCCTAGAAGCAGCACTGTTAAGAATAGCCCCAACAGGAAAAGTTCCTTTGTTGTTTTTCCACAAGGTAATTTTTCCTTTCCCCTCCCCACCCCAACCAACACCAAAAGCCCTTTCTGTACATTTTAAAGTATTTCTAGCATTAAAACATAATGGCCTGAAGCAGCTGAAGGCAGATGCTACCAATGGAGTCCTGGAGCTTGAGGCAAAGCTAAGTAGTGATACTTTGAGCTTTGAAGGGCAACTTGGGGAAATCCAAGTAGATGCAACACCAGATTTGAGCTTCAGGTCTCAGTGCAGCTCCTGTAGACTTACATGAACCCTGTGCTGATTGTAAACAAATTTGGTTACTGAAACACACAGTCTTTAAGTGCATAGTTAGAAATGAT
This sequence comes from Picathartes gymnocephalus, assembly GCA_013390045.1. NCBI lineage: Eukaryota > Metazoa > Chordata > Aves > Passeriformes > Picathartidae > Picathartes > Picathartes gymnocephalus. The sequence continues at coordinate 112,250 of WEKY01008172.1, forward strand.
GTGCAAATAAGGGCATTAAGGTAAGTAACTGAACTAACTCTCCTGCTATACATATTATTTTAGGTTTTTGGCTTGCTGAAATCCATCACAAATATTAACTAGTTCACATGATGTTAATACTGAAAAGCTGCAAATGCATTCTAACAAAACTTAATTCTGATGTTCTTTCTGAACGATAAAACTAATTAGATAAATGACTGCTTCACATTTTAAATAATTTAACACATCGGATGTTTAATGCAAGAAAAACCACAATTTGTAAAAGCAGCAGAAGCTCTTAAATCTAAAGATTTACAGGGCAGGAGAAGAATTCCCAAGCATATGCCTGAGCCCAAAAGCACAGGTTACATACAAACACTAGAAGTTTCTGTTTTCAGGGTGTGTGTTTCTCATACTGAATTAGACTGGCACTGGAATTCCAGATACAGCAAAAGCCAAGGTAATCTTTTGGCCATATCCATAACTGCACAGTTTCACAGTTTGCAAATGACATGCACTTTTCTGTTTAGAAATAGAGAGGTTCAAATTATTTTTATGGGTCCTCGAATCAGAAGATCTGCAGCACTTTATTGCATTAAACACTTGTGGGCTGTGGCTAAATTTACACCCAAGTTGCTGCTGCACAGGAGATGACATTTTAACACTTTAAGGCTCCTGTTGGGAGACAGGGCAGGATATAGAGCAATCTCTCCAAGTCTCAAGAAATCATGGAAAAAGAATGCTATTCCTTTCTTTCAAGTGAATGCAAAATTGGTTTACTGGTACGTGGCCCACAGAGTTCCAAGTCAGTGCATAGCTAGTCAATATTTCTGCTGGCATCTTGAACTGGTTTAATCAATGGAAACATCTATTAATTTTATTCCATTTAATATGCATTAGTGCATTAATTTCTTCATAAAAAACAACCCTGGCAAGTATTAAAAATAAATATCTTATTTAGGTCAAACTAAAGCCTTGCTTTTCAGTACTTTAATCCCTTTAAATATTCTTTTGCCCTCTAACAAGCAAATGGAAACTGAAGTAGAATAAGAGATGTATGGAGGCAGAGGGGAGCAGAAACATGAACGAAGTCAACACCGTAAGTCAGTTAACGTGTCCTCAGCTTCTTAGACTGTCTCTTGCGTTTCAGTTCTTCTTCTTCCCGTCTCAGTTCTTCCAAGTCTTCCTGAACACCGAGTCTCAAGCTGCCAAACAAGAGTAAATCCTTTACACTGCTACTCAGGACACTTGAGGTTTTACTTCTATACCCCTGAAAAGCAATGCTTAAAGTACTACAACTGATTTGAAGAATAATTTCATATCAGATCTTCTTTAATTATAGAAAGAATGAAGCTTTAAGAAATCAAGACTTTTTTAATCATAAGATCAGAATCAAATATTTCAAGGGAAAAAGATATTTAAAACTTCTTTTAAAAAATAAAGATTGTGTAAAAAAATTAATAAATTTAATACATAAGGGTTATTTTTTTTTCTAAAAAGCAGCTACTGAAACTCATCCATTCAAAAGGTAAAATTGAATTTAGCTCAAGTTTCTGATGTCCACTTTCTTTATGCTGCATGTGTCGTTAAAAGTGAGTCAGGAATTCAAAAATCTCACTCTAAGATGTCAACAGTTTTGTTGACAGTAATACTACTTTAAAATTCCATTTATTTCTCCTAACTCCACTTAGACTATAGCCTTCCATGGGCTGCAGCTATTCCTCAGGAGCCAGAAGGAATAAGGACACTGACTATAACTTCAAAGGGTACCTTCTGAATAACCATATAGAAGTTTCAGTAGAACATAAGAATTTAATAGCTCCATGCATGCTAGTATTTTCATTTTCTATAAAAAACACTTACAGCTCTCACAAAGCTTGTCCCACCACTCATTAAAAAACAAAAAGAAAATCAGTTTATGACAAGACTTTTTTAGTGTATCTACCATTGTCTGGATGAGTTTCATCTTTACTTAAGCTTTCTTATAAAAAACTGTAAGGCTTATTTACTTCTGCTGTAAAGAGCAGAGTGGATATTTGCTAGCTTAGCCCTGTGACTTCACCAACAAACTTCCCAATTTGTATCCCAGTTCAAATCCATGCATACCTCCTAGCTTCTTCTTTCTGTTGCTCTCTCCAGCTGCTCTCCATATAACGTAAGGCATAATCACTTTCATCTTTGTATCTGAAAATTCAGTATCAGTTTTTAGAACATTAAAAAAACAGCTAATGAATTCATATCCCTTCTTAGGAAGAATAATTGCTTGTTCTGCAGTATCTTGAAATTGTCACTTTTCTTACCTTTTCCGATCATAGCCAAATATTTCCCGAATATGTTTTGATATTTCTTCTTGGGGTTCCCCTTCATCTTCAATGAAGTCATCCATTTCAGAGTCATACTCATCATCATCATCTTCTATTTGTCTCTTGTAACTAATAGGTGGTCTTCCAAGACCTAAATGACAGGGGAGAACAAAATCATTAATTAATAACATTAACATATTAATTTAACAGTACTTCTCCTTGCTATACCTTGGGCATAGCCATTTTCTGGGCTTAAAGATGGAAAACTTCTGCCTCAAGTTAACCAGCATTTCTCAGAAATTCAGCAAGAGGAAATACTTCCTCTGAGTTGTGCTAGAGGAGATTACCTATCAGTATCAGCAATGGCATCCCGAGGAAACCACTTGACAGATACCTGTTCTTTGTTCAGGGCTTTCCAGGCACTTATTACGCTCCACACCGCTTGCTCCTGATCAGAAATACATTTTTAGAACTGCTTGTCACCGGTAAGATAAACTTGCCTAAACACTGAAATGTAAAACCTGTAAGTGATTTTTCATCTAGCCCTTCAAGCATCTGTTATTTAAGACAAAGTTTTATAGACCAACTATTGAGCAATGCTGGAAGCAAATCCTTCAATTCTTTTCCTTTTAACATCATTCATATGCCAGTATCCATCACAGGCTGCTTAGTTTTCTTTCATGTGATACTTCACACCACCTGTATTTCAAAAATTATTGAGCATAGGTAAAAATAAATACAATAAATTAAAAGCTACTATATTTAATTTTGTTTCAATTATTAAACTGTTCTCATCTGAGTTTCACTTGAATTTCTTCCAATTCTCCCCACTGGGGGACAGGGCAAGCAAGCAGCTTCAGGGTACTTAGCTGCCAGTCGGGGTTAAACCACAACAGTGAAAAAATTCTTTGTTCTATAAATGCATACCTTGTGGATGAAGCACAGGTCTATGCCCTGGAAAAGCTCTCATTCCATTCATCTGTCCATTGCTAGGTCTTGTGACAAGGTTTTTAGAAGAAATGGTTTCTGACACAACAGTACACTTGGGTTTCGCAGCTGTGCCTGGGCCGTTGCCTGGTCGTGCAGGTCCTGCGCTTGTGCTGATGCCCGGCCTCCCTGGTCCAATGCCCAAGCTGCTGCCTGCTCGCTTGGCTCCTGTGCTCGGACTGATTCCTGGCCTTCCTGGTCCTGTTCCCAGGCTGCTGCCTGGTCGCCCTGGTCCTATATTTGTGCTGCTGCCTGGCCTTCCCGGTCCAGTGCCCAAGCTGCCTCCTGGTCGCTTAAGTCCCACGCCTGAGCTGCTGCCCGGTCGCCCAGGTCCTGTGCTTGGGCTGCCCGTCGGCTTCCCTGGTCCCACTCCTGAGCCACCTCCTGGTCGCCCAGGTCCTGTGCTTGAGCTGCTGCCTGGCCTCCCAGGTCCTGTGGCTGAGTTGCTGCCCAGCCTCCCAGGTCCTGAGCTTAAACCACTTCCCGGCCTTCCAGGTCCCACACCAGAATTGCTGCTCGATCGCCCTGGTCCTGCACTTGAACCACCCCCGGGATGTCCAGGCCCTCCTTTTCCTAAGCTGCTGCCTGATCGTTTTGCATTGGAGTTGATTCCATGTTGAAGGGCTGCAGGTTTTCCTGGTTTTGCATGAGCAGGCTTTTTCAGGTTGGATTCTTTTGCAGATGGCAGCCTCTGAGCTCCATTGGCCATGGGTTTTGAGTGTGGCACTTGAGAGCTTGAGCCAGACTTTCTAATACCATTGACAGGTAATTTACTGTGACTGCTACCAGTAGAGCTTTTTAAGGAACCATTTTGTGAGTTTTTTTCCATTTGATCAAGTCTGGAAGAAGAAGATGACCGTGGGTGCCTTTCAGTCAATGCTGGTGCTTTGGATTTCTTATCAATACCACTCACAGAAAGCGACAGACTGCTTTTAGTTGTGGAATGTTTATCTACTAAGCTTTTATTAAGTTTTACATTTACAGATGCTTTTTGAGAAGACAGTTTCTTTGAAGAACTGGATATCTCTGTAGGCTTAATCTCCTTCTCACTTTTCTTATGCATTTCTACTTTTTTGTTTTTGCGTCCCAGAAACTCCCTCTCTCTCAATTCTTCTGCTGTTCTGGGCCTCTCTTCTACCTTTTTCACTGGTTTTATTTCCACTGGTTCATATTGTTTCTTTTCAGCAAGCCTCAAGAGCTCTGCAAAGTTCAGGGGTGCTGGTGCACTTTTGGGAGGTGCCTTTGGTTTCACTGCAGCTTTGGATGGTTTCTCTTCATATTCTTGCTCATGCTCAGATTCTGTCTGACTGTATTCAAGTTGATCAGTTTCATCTTCTGTTGCATACTCAGCCTCTGGGGCCTGAGCAACATTCTCACAAGTCCTCCTCTTTTTAGGCTTCTCTTCAACAGGAACACCATTATAGCCATAAAAATTATCCTTTGTTCGTGAGGCCATAGCTCTTGCCTTTCTGTCATGTTTCAGCTCAATACGCCTTGCCAAGAGCTGCTCTTTCTTCCTTCTTTCTTCCAGTGCTGCAAGAAAACCAGGAGAAAGTTAGGCAAAAGCACTGCTTTTTATTTCAATATTTTCCAAACTAACAAACCACTTAGGACAGTAACCTAAGGATATCTGGCTAACAGCTATCCAGAATAGATGAGAGTGACCACAGGTCTGCCAACAGGGCAGGCTAACCCACCTGTATCAGCTGCTGCAACAAAGGCAAGCAATTAAATCAAATGCTGCTATAACAAAACCCACTATGGCTTTTTGAGGGAAGTAGCTTCCCAGGATGCTATGAAAAATATGGAGAATTACTGCATAAGAAGGTACAAAAGTTACGGGATCTCTGGGTAGTGGAGAGAGTTCTGAGACTGAGCAAGAGAATCTTGAGACTGTACAGAACTTACTATCAAGTGTTTAAGGGAAGTTGAAGAAGGGGAGGGAATAAGAGTATTGGGGGAATAAGAACTGGAAAATAGCCTAGATGTGTGTGTAGAGAGATATAGGGGAGAGACAGAAGCAGCTGAACACAGATAAGCAAGCAGCTGGTCATTACACGAGTCTCATAAGGCACAGGGCTCTATCTCCACAGTGTGTCCTATATCCTTACTGTTCCAGCTTAGCTGTTTTCTGCATAATTATGCTCTCTATCTTGTGTCTGTGATCTGCTGACAAGAGTCAGGCTGAACTAGCTGGTGAATGAGAGGAGGAATAACCTGGGCCATAGAGTCCCTCCTACTTGGTTACCTCTAACAAAACATTAACATCAGAAGCAATACGGTACTAGTTTATTCCATAGACTATTTAAAGGAAATATAAAAGTGAAAAAATTGTGTCATAGAGAGTCTTTAAAATTCAGACTGTATTGATATACTAGATTAAAACACAACAACAGCAACTCTTTGTTTTTCACACAGATGAAGCTTTTTAAAGTTAAGCTAACAAAAGCTGAGATAGTTTTTTGCTCTTCACCTTAACTGCTTTCTCAATCTCCAACCATAAATGCTAATGTAGCTGATAAATGTTTAACTCCTTAGGAAAGCAAGCAAACATCCCCAGTCCTTACTCAGTTCTGGCTTTCCCTGAGCATCAGTTCTGTGCATGAATTCCAAAAACAGACGTGCAGCTGTATTTGCAAGAACTTCGAATGATGTGACAAATACCAAAGAATCAATGAAAGTCTCCCATAGGATATATTTTGTAATTTCACCTTTTTTTCTCTTTTCTTCTTCTTGCCGTCTGAGAAATGCTTGCACTGCTGCAGACTCTACACCCTTGACTTTGGGAACTTTTTTGGGAGGACCAACGGCCAAACTGTACCTTTTCTGCAAAGAACAAAAAAATATGTCAGAAGAGTTAAAGATCAATTTTTACATTTCTTAAGACTGAGGAGTTGCATAGCAGTCCTGTACTTGACTTAATCACAGAGATGGTACAGAATAAACAATGAATTCCCACTGAAGCTGAGGGTTGTGCTGAATATATTTGACTCACAGCTGTACTTTCAGGCTGACTAAAGAGCAACCAGCCCCAAGTCCCTGGGAGAAACTTGCAAGCTAGAAAGTGCCTGGTCCAGGGCAGTGGAGCTGTCGTGAAAAACGTTTTGAAAGGTGGTTTCATAACCATCAGAAGAGCAAGATAACCAAAGCCCAGAACAAGATATCAGCACTAAGATAAGGACATCTATCTTGTCTATACCACCGGCCAGCAGCCAATTACTTCACCTTATAAATATTGTCATCAGGATGGGCCTGATTTGATCTCTGCCTGAACTCAGCTTAACTAGATGGCAGGCGACCCCCTTGAGCAGTGGTGCCTCTCAGGGTCAGAAATTCCTTACCTGAAACTAAGAGATCCTTCCTTACCCAAGGTGGAGAGATTCCTTATGCAGAACAGATCCTCAGTAGGTGACAGAGGATGTTGCATTAGTATTATGAAACATTACTAGTCCATCTACTCCATATTATTACACTCTATGGGTGATTCCATTAGACATATACCATTGACCAAGCCTGAGACTAAGAATGCATCCAGCCACTCCTAGACTCCAAATCCAGTTTAGAAAGCAAGGAGTCCACTCAGAACCTTGTGACTCAACAGGGCTGTGCTACATGCTCTCTGCATTGCCAGTCCCTGAGAATCACTCTAAATGAACTCATTTACGAACAAATTTGAACTTAACCTTCTTTTTTGCATGTTTCTTCCATTAATTAATTAATAAGATGAAACTTGCATTAAACTTATTAAACCTTGTCAAACCACTGTTGAACTTGGTTAAATTCCAGTGTCGTGAATCATTATTTTATCTCAAAATACATTGCTGCCTGTCTTTTGAGTGAGGTACCTTCTACTCATCCACAACAGGGGCTCACTAAGCTTTTGGAGAGTATGAACAGGAAACCAGAATACAGGGAAACAAAATAAGTGAAATGCACTGGACTAATAAGGAATGCAATGGCTGCATTAGTAATGGAATAAAAGTTTTTTAGTTCAGCCTTAGTCTTTGACCAAGAGGAACCAAAAGCAAACGACAGCCCAAGCTGCCAGAGTCAATTCAATTCCAGACTGCAGGTTTACAGCTCCATTTTCAGCTTGCTTGTAGACACTCATTTCAGTTTCAGGTTACCTAATTCAGTGAAAATAAATAAACCAACTCAAAAAACTGAATTACTCCAAAAGTTGGAATGGACTTCATCAGCATAATTAATAGGCTGATGTAAACCCAACAATACTGATTTTAGTTCCTGCTGGCAGTGACCTTAAACACAATACTGTTGTACATCAAGGAGTTAGTGATCCACACACCAGTTGACCTGAAACGGTGAGGCCTGCACTCCACTCATCACCTGAGATCAGTGTGACCTCAGCACTAACTGTGACAAAATACACAGCCCCCATCTGGCACCTGGCAATTACAGCACTTGCACATGGTGTAATTTGTCAGAAGAAAAGGCTCCAGGGAGATCTTGTTGCAGTCTTTCAGTACTGAAAGGGAGCTTATAAGAAAGATAGGGACAATTTTTAGCAGAGAGAGTAGCAATAGGACAGGGGGTATTGGTTTTAAACTAAAAGAGGTTAGATTCTGACTAGGAGTTGTTTGATGAGAGCGCTGAAACACTGGCTCAGATTGCCAAGAGAGGCTGTAGACTCCCTATCCCTGGAAACATTCAAGGTCAGGTTGGACAGGGCACCTGACCTGTTTAAAGATGTCCCTGCTCATTGCAGGGGAGTTGGACTAGATCACCTTTAATGGTTCCTATTCTATGATTCTGTATCTCATTATATCCTGAAATGAAGCTGCATGTTTTCATGTAACATCCTTTTCCTTGGCAGAGGAAATGATAATTTGAGCTAATAACTTCCCAGGACATCCTGCAAAAGCATAAAGACTACAACTCTGATTACATGTACCAGAGACAGGACTTGCACAGCTTGCCATGCCTAGAGGTCTAACCAGTGCTGTTCAACCTGGGGTTCCAGCAACTGAACAGATGTAATGTTATCTATGCTACCCCCTTTTCTGCTTCTCTTATATCCAATAAATATTACTTAATGTTAAGTGCCCAAGTGCCTCTTACTGGGATCTGTAACAACCACTTGCACTAATGTGCTACACCTGTTCAGACATTGCCTTTCACAAATGTACCAGGTTGTCCCTAAAATGGAAAAAAAGAGAAACTTGCTTGAACTTCTTCCCACAAACAAAATACAGAAGAAAAAACAAAGCAATGAAGAAGAGAGAGACAGCTGCAAGGCATTTAAACCCAGAACCAGATGGAAAGCAGAATACATTTAGCAACAAAAGAAACCCAAACCCAAAACTGAGGTTTGAGAGGGGAGGGTTTTTTTGTTTATTTCAGAAGTAGGCCAATAGATTAAAATCTAAACCGAGATCTCCCACATGAGACATTAAGATTCTCACCAAATGAAAGAAGTGAAAAATAGACCCAAATAAAAAAAGTATTACTAAAGAGCCACACAAGTCAGCATTTCTGTAAATATCTTCCTATCCTCATAAAGCCTCATGAAACTTAACTGGTAAGGAAGCCTACATCCAAATGTCTTAGAAGCAATAATCAGGCAGGCTGGCAGCATAACTCCCTATAAATGTCAATATCACACAATGGAAGCTTAATTCTCATTTCTGATTCACTGATCAGCAGCACATGAATAGATCCTTGGATTACTTTAATTGCTAACATGCAAACCCATAAATTAGCTGGAATATACATGCATTAAGAAACAAGGTTTGGAGGCTCATTGCTAAAATGCATGCAAAACTGGGTCCAAGAAGGGCAGCTACAATACCAGCCACTTGTAGTCTCCTTGAGCAGTTTCTGAAATAACCAGAGCAGAATTACAAAGGTGCATTATCCACATACATTGCATATTAAAACCTGCCATGTCACCTCATCACATTAAAGACCCACTACAGCCAAGCTCATTTACTGAGCTTCACCTCCATGCAAGGAAGTTTACCACAACCTGAGAACTGATTTTCTTGTTTGCTCCAAAAGCATTCCAAGACTTGACAGCACAGGAAACCTGAACTGTGATGCAGCATTGCCTCTCCGCTTTTGCTCAAATGTGGCCCATGGCTCTGTGTCCCAAAGAAATCTGGTCGATTCCATTTGAACTGGAACAGACAGAGGCAAAGCAATCTACACATTATCAGTCAAAATCCTGTCAGAAACAGGTCAAAGCAAATTAGTACCTCAGAAATTATCTGCAGTCCTTTGTAGCATACTCATCTTAGTATAATGATGTTTATGTAAATTATCTTACAAACTTTAACACGTCATGTTTTGCTGTTGGTAATCTAATTTAGCAAAGCTTCATTTAATTATTGCATTTCAACTGTATCCTCAGTTTAAAAAACTGTTTTAAAAACTGTCTAGGACTCAGGCATCTTTTCCAATCGAAATGATTTTGTGCCTAAGGAGCACCTTTGAAAACTGCCAAACAGCAGGGACAAATGTAGATTGATCTATTCCATCGGGAAACCTTATAAAGAATTGAAGTGATGGGGAAGCAGTTTTCAGGCTTTGTTTTGCTGCACTGTAACCAACAGTCCTATCCAGGAGCAAGTTTGTAAAGCAGCTTGGCAGACAAGCTCTTTTCTGACTGCTGCTAACATGACAAATCATGCAAAATTTAAATTAAGTCTTCCTATCAGTAGCATCTCTTAATATTGACTAACAACTGAAAACACAGCAAAACAATTCATAAATGACTATCCATTCTCTGCACTATTGCTGATACAAGTTTTGTTCAACTTCTTTCAGTAACAGCATAAAATAACCTGCTGAAGTGTAGGCTTTTTAAAAGCACTGAACCATACATGTGTTCCACAAACACTAATAAAGCGTTTTATATACACTGCATATGAATATGCATCAGATTGCAGGTAAACCAGGCAAAATAAGCCAGCATGTGTCACTATACCACCCAAACAGCAGCTGCACTATTCTGGCTTTTAATAACTATTGCTAAGTTGGTTAAATCAACAGAGGAATACAAATGTTTAGCCTTTAGGAAAGAGCAGGTCAAGCTGTTCCCAGAACACTGCACTATTCAAGTTGTAAACAGCCACTATTTGCTCTGAAGTCACTGACTTCCTTCAAAACATGGCACATGATCCTGAGAGTTGCAGCTACTTTGATGCAAACACTCAAGTAGCAAAGCTAGGACTGTAAAACAGAATTTATAAAATATTGTAAACTTTTTGGCACCCAAATGAAGCCCCAAGGGGCCTAGACCAAACACCAGTGCCAGACAGAAGCAACAGTAGTATTATTGCCTTTAACAATGGTCACTATTTACACAGGTGGCAATGCAGGTGATCAATTCTGCCAAACCTGATTCTCAAGAAGAGAACCTATGCACCTCAGTTATTGCAACGGGCTTGGACATGCAGTGCAAAGACAATTCCACTTGCGTTATTCATTACAGACAACATGAAGGGGCTCTCCCAGGCTGGGAAGATTCTTTTATTTGCTTGTTTTTCACTAGCATTTTACAACATTTTACCTGCTCCTCCTTATCATTTGCCAAGACATGTAACCTTCTCCAATGGGAAGTCCCTGTTTCCCCCTAAATATTCTTCAGGTTATAACTTTCTGGGAGCATCAGGAATGGTTCACCCACCACATACATCCTTGTTTGGGCCACTCCTCTTTCAATGCCAGTCCCTCAGAAGGCAGTTTTCCACACTGTAAGTGGCCACTTGTGTTCACTGCCAGGGGCCTCTGCTGTTCATCCTGAACTGGTATTTCCAAAGCTTCTGCTACAGATCCACCACAGGGTTCCCAGCAGCTGACTCTGCAGTGAGACTGTCTTAGAATACACACACGATGACTTCTCAACTGTTGCTTTCAATTTCTGGTTGTGACAAAGCAAATAGGAGGTAACAAGCATGCTTAAATTTGCTTCACTTCAAGTTGTAACAACTCCTACCAAGAGAAAGATAAATACTCAGCCTATCAGCTCACACTGTTGTCCTCTCCCAAAACCAATTCAACAGGTTCATACATTTTATTCCTAAAAAAGCAAAATTTCTTTTCTTCCTATTTTGCAACTGCTGCCACAACACCCAAGCAGAACCCTTAGCTGGAAAAAATGCAGAGATTTCTTCTATTAAAAGCCGCTTCACATTGGAAAAAAAAATTGAACAGATACTTTATGCTTTCTTTTCTGTAGTGGTATTGTGGTCCCTATTTTCAACTGCTTTTGAAAATAAAAAGATTAGGAATAGGAAAAGCTGAAAATTTTACTAGTCAGTATTTAAACCTCAACAGTCTGGAGCTGTACTATCAGGTCAGTCAAGTTGAGAGCAAAAGCCCTCCTCGCTCCTGCCAACATTTCACATTGTCTATCTTCAGTTCCTCCTGTGGAAGCTGATGTAATCCAAAGCATTTTAGGCCCTGTTTTGAGGCAAGTTTTATGCACACAATAAATGCACATGCATCAATCGATGGGAGTGTGGTCCTACAGCAGCACTCTGCACTTCATAGCCATTCCCATTATTTCTCATGCAGGGCTTCTCTTGCCTGTGGGCAAAGGCTCAATAATTTGTAGATTAGAATTCGACAGGCAGGCTCAGTAACCCAAGGTCCTCTGAACAAACTCTGGGATTCTGTTAGTGTTTCACTTCACAATAGCTTAATTCCTCATGGCTACTTGTACCTGGCAGATTCACAGGAGGCTGCTTTGCATCAGACTAACTTAAGACCTCAGCAAGTGCTGACGTGGATGAGGAGCTCTTTCAGTTTTGTGTCACCTCTTTGTGTGGTTAAATTGGATCAGATTTCTGTAATTTCTGCACACCTAAGTTTCACCCTCAGTAAAAAGGAATTGGGAGCAATATGAGATGTTAATATTGCCATTGATAATTTATTAGAAATTAAGGTGAAATAATTTATTTTATTTCCAACTGTCCTCAGGTGTTTTTTTTTTTTTTTTTNTTGTTTTTTTTTTTTTTTGTTTTGGTTTTTTTTTGGTGCGTGTGTGTGGTTTTTTTGTTTGTTTGTTTTTTTTAAGCTGCAGTAAAATTTCATATTTTAAAGAATGGCTACAATAAAAATATCTGAAAGTACTTCACCATGTCATGTGAAACACGTGGCATAACAGTACATTAATTTCACCAAAAAGAGTGACACAATGTATTTACACCTTTCTAAAGTCAACATTAAATGTCATAACTATTATCGTGTCTAGGCAAAACAAGATCACACTGAAAATCTAATGTACTACTAATATGAACACAGGTAACAAGGTACAACAGTGAAACCCCTATGGACTATTAGATGATAAAACCTGGGGCTCTACTCAGCAACTGCTGTGAAGATGATTAGCAGCACTTCATTAATAGCTTAGACAGTAGTTCATACATGTACTGTTTTATTTAGAAACAACTGATGCAACTAACAGGGCATCAAAAGGCTGATTTCAGCAATGTTCCTTTTGAATCTGGATTTCCATAGAGAGATGAACAAGCAGATTCGTTTTTACAGGGACATGATGTAATATCTCCTTTATTCAGGCCCCTCTTTTACAATACAAGGCCACATTATTTCTTAGAGTTTTTATACAGTTTTGAACTCAGTGCTACCCATACAGTGTGTATACATATTTATATATACTTTGAATATACACTGCTTGTTCATGTCACTGTTTTTCATTAAAAAGGGCATGGAATATTTGCACTGTAAACTTTAAAACTAACTTCTCAGAGAGAAATTCAGACGATATGCTCATTAATGCAGGAACTAACATTTCTGGAAACCTGGTAATTTTATATACCAGTAAACTGTGTAATTAGTCTATATGGTGTTTTTAATAAAAGTATTTAAAATTAATTATATTCTTCTTATATAAACACATTTAATGTACTAGCTTTAATGTAGTGGAGTTGTTCAGATGTCCAGCGATTGTAAAATCTCCATGAGCTGTCTTTTAAAACTGCAAATAGCTTCAAGCAGTGCCAAGTGCAGCTCTGCTTTTGCTCAGAGACTGGGGCCAACTTTAGAGTTAAAAGCTGCACCATTAACGTGCTAAATCAAACTGTTTCAGCTATGGATTCAATTGCACTCTCACTCCATGAGTTAATCAGCAATCAGCAAGTCCTAAAGCTGCCTTTTCTAAAAAGAGTAGCTAAACCCTCATCCACTGCACAACAAGTGGGATCCCCTCCCTCCAACATCAACATCCACAATGGAGAACATGGCAGATACTTGATCAACTCATCCTCAGGGCTTAAAACTACTGGTGACAAAAAAAAAATAGTGGCACATACAGTAAAGCTTCATGGGGAACTGAGAACGTAAATAGAAGCTTTAAATATCTAAAATAAGAATTATAATAACCCAGTCACAACTTAGTGAAACAGCTTAAGACTGATAAATTTGGCATTTAAATATCCTAAAGTATTTCTATATCTGTTACTGTATTGTTCATGTTACAGATCAGATTCCTATGTAGAGTCAGAATTAAATTAAATGTTCCTAAATATTAAAAAGCAGATTTTATAAGATTTTAAACCCACAATGGAATCTGGTTAATTTCACACCTACCATATGGTTGATACATATCAACTAGTCATGCTATGAGTGAACATTACCAAAGTTTTACTAACGACACAGAGACAGAGATACTCACTAGTTCTGACCACCAAAATGAAGACACTGTAGAATTGGGAGGATGTTTTTTTCTGGTTTTCCCACAGTTTTTGCTAAAACCAACTACCCCTCATTTACACTGGTTTTAAGCAAACTAATCATAGAAACAGAACTCTGGCACTCTGTTGAAGAACAAACAGAAAAAGTGTCTCTCTAGCTGGTGGCTACCAAAGAAAAAATATTTTTTTATCCAAATAAGCACGCATGACTTGTAATTTGGGTCCTCCCAGAGGACCGAAACCCAGGATCTTAATGTATGAAAAATGCCACGTGCCCTTCCTCCAGCCAGACTTCATCCAGGCAAGTCAGTGGGTTACTTCATACGGCATTGACATGTTACTGATAGCTTGAACTAAAACACAAACTGCTGAAGTACAGACCTCAGAACAATATTAACCACATAGCAAACGCCTTCCGCCAATCTTCCCCACAGCGCTGTTCCAAGTTATTCCTTCGCGGCGCACACAGAGACCTGAGACAACGCAACCCATTCACCCAAAACTTGTCACTTTGTCTCCGACCCGCACTTGAGACGTGGCAGACTTGTGTTTTCAGAGCAAACAAAAGGATTTAGCCAGCTTTTAGCCACTGCCTTCCCCCGCAGAGCCGCTCTGCTGCCGGGATGGCGGCACTGCCGGAGCAGGAGGCGCAAGCCGCGGCTGCCCGCTCCCGGCCCGGGGGTGCCGGCACCTGTTGGCAGAGGGGGCCCCGATCGCCCCCTCCCCGCACACAGACGCTTCTCCAGCCCCCAAGAGCGGGCACCCCGGCCGGCGAGGCGAAAGGCCCGGCCGAGCCCAGGCGCTGCCCGGGTGGGGTCCGAGGCAGAGGCGGGCAGGGCTCCCATGGTCGCGGGGCCCTCCCCGGGCCCGACCGCCAGCGCGCCCCGGCCCCGCGCCCCCGGCAGCCCCAGCTGCCTCCCAGCTCACCGGCACCGAGTTCAGCCCCTGCTGCTCCGAGGCCATCACGAGAATGTTGCGGAAATCCATGGCCGGGCCAGAATACGGGGGGCTGCGGCAGCCGCCCTGCTCGCACCGCCCGCTGCCCCCCGCCCGCTCGGCCCCGCTCGCTTCCGCCCGCTGCCGCCTACCCTTTATATAACCTCGCCTGGCGCTGGCGTCACTTCCCCTGTGGCGGAGCCTGGCCACGGGAAACGGGGCTGGAAAAGGGGAGGGAACGGGCGAGATGCCTCTCGGGAGCCCCGCGGGACGGCAGGGCTCGGAGTTGCGGCGGGGGCAGCCTTATGAGACCACCGGGGCAGCCCCCGCCCGGCCCAGCCCGGCCCGGCCCGTTCCTTCTCGCCGCCCCCCGCTCACAGCTGGGGCCGATGCCCGGAATTGTCCCTCCGCCCACCTCGGCTTCGCCCCTGAAACGCCTTGGAGACAGGCTGGTTGCTGAGGGCATGGAGTGACGGGACAGGGCTTGATGGCTTCAAACTGAGAGTAGGTTTAGGTTAGGTGTCAAGAAGAAATTCTTTACTGTGAGGGTGGTGCGGGACCGGGACCGGTTGTCCAGAGAAATTGTGGATGCTTCATCCCTGGAAGTGGTCAAGGCTGGGTTGGATGGGGCTTGACAAAGCCTGGTCTAGTGAAAGTTGTCCCTGCCTACAACAGCGGGGTCAGAACTAGATGATCTTTAAGGTCCCTTCCAGCCCAATCCATTCTATGATTACCACCCCCGACCTCGGCATGGGAATGTGTCAATAAAACAGCAAAAACTCCTACTTCTTTTTTTTTTTCCAATAGCAACTCTTCGTTTTTCAGTGACAGTGAGAATTGTGGGGTTTTGAAGGAAAAAAGCCTTTTGGGGCAATGGCCAGTAGCTCCAAGCACATCCTGACACCTGCCCCCGTCTCTCCTGCATTCTCAGCTGCCAACTCGTCCCTGCGTGGACATCAGGCAGGCAGAAGTCCTGTATCAAAGGAGGAATATGGATCAAGTTTCCTCAGCAATCTTTCTTGGCTTATCGAGACTTCAGAGTTGGTGCTTAGCTTGTAGGGTTGTCACAGTTACGTCAGCAGTGCCCTCCCAGCTGCAGGAATACTGCCTGATAAACAGGGATCCCAGGAGAAATGCTGGCCAGAGGAGTGGCCAAACAAAATGCTCTGTGTGTGTATGTATGTTCAAATTTTTTTCTAAGTCTGACAAACCAGAAAATTGTGCAAGAACACCAGCTGACTGAAGACTCTTCCCTTGCATTGGTTATCAGATCATTTCCTGGATCTGTTGTTATCTGAGATCCATCTGAGAAAAATTCCTCTACTCCACACTGCTTCTCATAGAAACCTGGGCACTGAAAGGAAGCTTTTTTCCTTCATTTAATCCTTCTTTACCACAAATTCTTTAACACTGCTAGTACTCGACAACTCTTCACTTTCAGTTCCTCCAGTTCCTTCCTGCCTTTTCCAGTTTCCCTATGCCTCTCCAGTGCCCTCGTTTTTTTGTCGTATCTGATATTCCCTTCTGGGCATAGCTAAAAGTCACCTTGCAGCCTGGTGTAAAGGTGCCCAGTGAGACCTTAGCTGAGGAGAGGGACAGGACAATTTATATGAGCCAGGCACTGCACTAGTTAATTGGCAGGGCCTTTGTAGTTCTTGAACTACAGGAGATCCAAGTAATTCCTGTAATGCTTTCTCTGGTATCTCTGCATGGCATCGCTCTGTGCAGTGTGGACAGTCCTCCTGACCTACCACTGCTTTTCTTGGGACAGTCCTGATTTAAAACCCCTTATCCTGTAAGAACTTAAACCTTCTCTCTTTCCCCCTTTTTATTCTCATCTCCATTCACTGACTTTTAACTTCTGACTCAGACCTGATCACCTCTTCTGGTTCCTGCCCTCTTTGTATTATCACTTTCTTAATTTTAAGACTTCCTAGTGTGGCTCTTTTCACAGACAGTGATTCGTCCATTTTCTTCCCATTTTTGGCATCGTGTTTTCCTCTGTGCTACTGCCTATAAGGTTGTGATGCCATTTTCTGGCAGTCTTATCTGCTACCTCATCACTGCTGTGGTGCTTTCATCGGAATTTCCCTGCTCCAGCTTGAATTTCTGGTATCTCCACTGTGCCCTTCCTTGAGGGGCTTTTAGTATGACTCAGGTTCCTGTATGACAATAGCACTGACAGAGCAATGGTTGTTGCTCTTTGACTTTTGTGCTTGCTCGCTTTGGTCCACGTTAGACTTGGCAGGAACACTTGGCTAAATGCAGTCTTCATTCTGCTGACTGCAATCCTCAGAATGAGTGGAGGAAAAATCTCTCCCTGCATGTACAAGAGCAGTTACAAGCAGGCATTGCAGGGAATGGCATTGCAGCTGCAGTCTGTTGTGTGTCACTCTTTGGAAACCCTCAACCACAGTTGTTGCCTTTTCCTGTAAGTGACAATACTGTGACATCACAGAGGGGATTTATCTCCGTGTTTCCGGGAGAAATAATAGCACTGTGTAAATGTGTGCTGTGGGCATTTTATGGGGCAGTAGCAAGCGTCACTGAGCTGTGCTGGGATTCCCAGGCTGCCCCCGTGGTTTTTAAACCCAATTCTAGCACAAGTTACACGTCAGCACAGTGCCTCGATGTGGCCCAGCCTCTTCTCCGGGCAGACATCCCACAACAAATGGGAACCTCCGTGCTGTGTGTGCCTGCACCTCTGTCCTCCCTGTGCCTTCACTCACTTCCCAAATTGTGTTCACTCTTCACAGTCTCTGCATGCGTTTACAGTGTGATGAACTGATCCAGACTAGGCTTGCTAGGATCCCCAAGCCCAGCTAGTCTGTCAGCAGCAAGAGAAGAAACAGCTTTGCGCTTTTAAGCCACACTCATGTTTCTATAAAATACAAACCAGGATAGAAAATGTTTCTTCCCCCTTTTGTAACTCTCTAATCTGTCTGATTCTGCACGTTTAACATCACCCTTGCTTTGAAAGAATTGTAAAAGTCTGAGAATTTAAACCTGCATCTTCCAGAAAACCAATACAGTGCCTCTCAAATCTCCCATCTCTCCTCTCAAGCCTCTAATTTGTGCTGTCGAAAAAGTTTAGACGGATTTGTTCTTTCTGTGTGTACATTTTTAAGCAAGAACTTGGCTAAGTTTTATTTTTATTAAATAGCTTCACTTTAGGATACTACTTGTGACTAGAACTGTTTAGAAAATAATTAGACAATGTAAGACAATATTCTACCAGAAAGTGTCTGCAAGTTTTTAATCAGCTGTGCTCAACAATATCTCAGCCCCAGCCATGCACACTTCAGGCATGTGACTAATCCTATTAACTTGAAGTGAAGTGTATTAAAGTGTTTAAAGGATTAGAGTCTTAATTACAGGCCATCTGCAGAGGTCAAATATCAAAGGCTGTTCAGAGCCTGAGTTTTAGCATTTTCTGAATGAGTGAATGAGTAATATTTGTGTGAGTTCCCCTTTCCCCTTTTCATGCAGCATCCTTTCTGCGGTAGAGTTGAATGGGTGTTCCAATATGGCCTTTATTGACTGAGCTTTATTAACCTGTCCAGCAGGCAGGTCTCCAGATCATCAGCTGTTTAGACATTAGCAGGGATGCCATATATGCTCTAAAGAAGTTTAGGACTTGGAAAACATGAATTTGAACAAATCAAGTTTGCATAGTGTGATGGCCAGCCTATTTTATGGCTGCTTCTGATTTGAATTATTAATAACAAAGATTTTTTTCCTTATGATATATTAAACAGAAATGGAAAGGAAGAGCCTTGATACATAGACGTTTGAAAATTTAGTACTTTTTCTTTGGAAAGTACAACCAAAATTTGGAAGTGTATTGACAGTGTATAACTTAGACATCTAAGTTAGATGTCTAAATTATGGTCTTTGGCTCCAAAGAGGATATTGGGAAAATAAGGATGGAAATTGCTTTCTTCCTCACACCCAAAAAGCAGGATCGAGTCCATTAGGTAATTTCTGACAGATACTTGTTCAATCAGCATTTGAAACCAAGAAACCAAGGCTGTCATTCCCTGTATTATTCTCTCACTCTTTTTTCATCTACACCTTGAGAAAGCTGTTTCTAACATCTAACCTAGATCTCTGTTGCCCACTGAGCCTTTTCAGCTGATGGGAAGACTACTGTCCTCTCCCTTAGACATACAGTGCACATATTTAGAGCCCTCCTACTCGGTCTCCCCTTTCTCTAGGATAAACTACTCCAATTCCTCCAAAGCTTCTCCATAAAACCTCTAATTCTCTATTCTATCCCAAGCAGAATACAATACCCCAACTGAAGGTTTTCTAGCCCCAAACATGACAGAAGAATGGCTTCATTTGCCTGGCAAACAATATTCCTTTTTATGTAGATACCAGTGCTCTTTGTCCTTTTTGTAGTGGCATGGCTGATTCCTGTTGAGTTTGTGATCCAGGCTAACCACCACAACAGTTTACACAGTGATGCTATCAGACCAATAATTCCTCAACCTGCAGTTGTGGTGTTGGTAATTCTGCAGAGAGTGAAAGCACATCATTTGAATTCCTTCCTTTCCCCCTACTGTAATTTGCCAAGTGTGTTGAGATCCTAGCCCTCTCCTCTCACACTTCCTGCCTTTCCCAGCCAGTGGTGCTGGCAAGAAAGTAGTCTGTTCTGCCATCTAAATTATTTAATGAAAATATCAGACTGGTGATACTCCCACAGAATTCTGCTTGTTGTGTCCAACCAAGTTAACAACATGCTCTTGTTAAATATTCCAATCCAGTTTACAACCAGTTGTGTAGTCATCATTTGTGTTTTTCTGGACTTGCTTGTGATATGGATGGCCATGTGAGACAGTGTTAGGAGCCTTTCTAAAATCAAGAGCTGGAAATGAACCTGCGTCACATAATTTATTCTAGGTAAAGTAATCTCTGTGACATTAATTTCTTTGCTAGGTAGTTAAATGTGTCAGTGGAGGGAGAGGTTTCACTCTAGCACCTCATTGTTTAATGACTCAGCAGGTCACAAAACAGGTACAGCTTCCTAACACAGGAATGCAAGCAAGAGAGAACTTGAATTTCTCTGTATGTGATTGAAAATTGCTGTCATCTAAAATAGATGTATTTCAAATCCAGAACAATTACAAAATATCTCTTTTACATTGCTGTGCACTGAGGACAGAAACAGACTGTCAAGAAACAAACTTCCCTAGTCACAAAAAGTGATTTCAAGTAACTATCTTGT
The DNA here is from genome assembly GCA_013390045.1 of Picathartes gymnocephalus. NCBI lineage: Eukaryota > Metazoa > Chordata > Aves > Passeriformes > Picathartidae > Picathartes > Picathartes gymnocephalus. The sequence goes on from WEKY01008172.1 coordinate 132,361, forward strand.
GTTCTTTTAGGACAAAGCGTCATACTTTAAACAAAGGCAATGAAATTTTTAGTCCAGGGACAAGTGCAAACAAACGCGGTTGCATCCCCCAAGCAGTTACCTGTTTCACACTGTTACTGCCTGTGAGCACTCAGTGTACCCCAGGGATAAACTGTACCATGAGAGTGAAGAAACAGGCCCTGTGGACCACCCATCAAATCAGGACTCTATGGATGAAAATATGACTCTATGGATGAAAATATTGACATCTTTATGAAAAAAATCCCCACATGAACAAAAAAAGTAGATCTGGCAGAAAGTGAGGATAATGATACTGAATAACTTCAGCTGGTGGAATAGCTGTATTTGCAAGGTATTCTCCTAATCAGAGAAGAATGAAGATTAGAATGGAAAAAAACCCCAACCAATTAGTTGTTTAGCTTATTCAGTATTTAAGTTAACAAAAGTATCTTTAGAGTGCCTGTTGTCAAAAATCCCAAAAGATAAGTGTATGGGAAATAGACAAAAGTAACCCCTCTGTAATATGTGGTCACATTGTTTTATGAGAATAACCTCCTTCCCAAAGATGCTAAAAAGAAGGCAATGAAAAAAATCACGATTGCAGTAAATGTGGAAAAACCCCAGTATTTAAACACTGAACAGCCGTCACGTGCCCAGATATTATAGAGTTAATAGGAAAGCAAACGACACATGTAAGACAGACTGCAGAGCAGTAAGGGCTTCCCTCTGTGACAGGATTAGGCTGATTTTAGATTGCTGGAGAAACCTGAGACATCGGGAAGAGCAAACAGGGTCTGAGAACTGCCTCAGTTCAGGAGCCGTTTCCAACAGGTCCATCATTCAGTGCTAGCAAGCTCCCTGCCCTGGAAACTACCCTGAACCAATCCCTGTCTGCTTTTCATCCCGGCGCCCAGCTAAGAGACCAGCTGGAATGTAATCTCTGAGAAACGGGTATCACGAGAGCACGGAAAGCCGCAGTCAGCACTACCGAGCAGCTGTGAGTGCCACATGTCCGTACAGAGCTATGCATATAGGCAGCTGCTTCGGCAAGGTGTCCCTCTCCGTCCGCATCTCACATGGCAGGCAGCATTCCCAGAAGGATGGCGTGCAGTGTCACTGCCGGCTGCTCCTCCGCACGCCAGCTCATATAACCGGTAATAGGAGTTGGTTCCCTCCGCCGGAAAGAGAAGGAATAAAACAGAGGTAAGAACTGCAAGCAAGGCTAGAAGTGACGCAGTTGCAGTTGGGAAAGGACGGCTCCGTCCCGTGGGAGCCGCTGATGGGCAGGGGCGGGTGGGTTTCTGCCCCTTCTGGCGCTCCGTGGCTGGGCTGGGGACAGCAGGTGGCGGTGGCGTCCTTGGTACAGCGGCAGCCGGAGCCCGCCCCGCGCGGGGATGCTGCACAATGGCGTGTTCAGAGCAGCATCTGTGACCCTCCGCCGCCGCCAGCCGGGATTGTTCACGCTGGCTGCTTCTCAGCCGCTTCCGAACGGAGCTGAAAGGCTCGGCACAGCCCTCCCCCGCAGCCTTCCAGGAGGAGAGCTTCCCACAGAACGCTGCTGAGAGATAAGTAAACAACAAAAAGAGCATCTCGAAGGTTTATCTATTTTATTCGAAGCTCCTCATAATCATACATGCCTGTGAAGCTGAGAAATGTGTGTTTGCCACATGCAGTTGCAGATGGTTGTGGCATCTGAAGCAGATCAAATGGATTGTGCATTTTCTCATATTGCTCGGAAGCCAAAATACCTTCTTTTCAAATGCACAGAGAATTATTTGGATTTATTTCCCAATTGAGAGCCTGATTTGAAGATCTACTTCATTTTTGGGGAAGAGTTATGTCATTTCTGAAAGTTAGGCTTCTAGCTGTTTTCACAGATCTCTACTATATTATGCATGTAAATAAAAATAACATACAAAGCCGCCAAAGGAAAGCAACGTAAAATGAACTGTTTCTTGAAACTGTGCTACTCTACCTATAGCACCTCTTCATCTCATCCTCTCCCTGCCTTGAAGAAAGTCGTGCTCTGATTACCAAATACCCGGATGATTTCACACTTTTACACCACCAGTCACACCCCATTCACACCAAGCTTAATGTTTGTATGTCAAACCCCTATGGCTGCAGTGCCACGCCAGAGGAGGACTCTCTACCTGGCCAGGTTGTGAACAATTCAATGCAAACTGCTTCAGTCGTCACCAGGAAGGTCACCAAAAGGTGCTGCAGTCTGAAAGCAGCAGTGTAAGATGCTACCTGTGGGAAGCAGATTTTAGCAAACAGGCTGCTGCCTCCTACGTGAGCTCTGTGTTTTGAGTGTAGCCCCCATATCGAGCACTTCACAGCAGCGTAATCTCACACACAATTTTCTCAGCAAGGTTCTCTGCAGGCCTGAGCTGTATTTACCATGCAGTTAGCATAGCCAAAGATCCAGAGTATTATATTTAAACCAATAAAAGAGATTCCTGATTATCATCTCCTGGTAAGTCTGGCTTTTTTCAGTGTCCTGAGTCTCAGCGCAGGGATTGTGGACTTAGAAATAAAGGACATAAGGTCATTTGGAGCAAAATATGTTCAATTAAGCAAATATAAGGGTATTTTATATTCCGACACACTCTCAGCAAATCATTCGGCTTCACATATTTAAGCTTTTATGCAATTTCTTGTTAGCTAAACTTATTTAACCTCTATTCTGCAGATATGTCTTAGATTTGCTAGAAGGAAGTTGTAATTTGTGGAGCATATTGTACTAATTTGGTATAACTTTTAGAAATAAAAAAATGTGGCATGGTAATGAATGATATTATAATTTCTAACTTTCCTGCAGAAAACCTATCCTACTAACAGTACTACTGAAATAGATCACCATTTTATCCCTGGCACAAAAATTTAAGGGAAAAGCTATCCATTTTGTCAGAGCCTACCTTGGTAAATCGAATTCCATTCCAATAAATGAACAGTGCAAAGAGGATTGGAACTTACCAGGAAACACTGAGCGAAAGGTCAGATTTGTAGCAACCATAAATCAACATTCTTGCATGGCTTAAGTGGATTTATGCCCATATATACTAGTCAAGAATCTGGCTCATTAATGACTGGATGAATTATAAATAGAGCATCAAGCAGGAGTTTGACTCTTAACACCTATTTCCCTGACTTGTTAGCTTAAATCAGATTCTAAATATTCTCAAGACTTTTTGTTCAACGTAGCTGAGGAGCAAGCTAGTGTGGAGTTTGGTTAAATTCCCTCTCTTGAAAGCCATCTTTTCAAGCAAGGTCTGTGCAGTGCTTCTAAACAGCTTGAGCACAATGAATTGCTGTCAGCTTTTCCAATCCATACATTTCAGATTTTGAAATGTAGCCTTTAGGGCAACTTAAATAACACAAAACCAGTTGATTGATTGTCTAAGGTTGTGATGATTTGGTGATGCTCAGCAGGAGATGACTTGGCTTTGCAGACTCATTCCCCTTTGAAGCTCTCTACTCCAGATAGTGCTCTGTGAATGTTTAAAGAGCTGCAGCACACAGGAATTGAGCAGAGGAGGAGTACAGAGAGGAGCAAGCCCATGCTAGGATTTGTGCAGAATTGCAGGAGACTGAAAAGTCATCTCAGAGGTTTTTATATTTGACATGACTGTGCCAAGCTTGTCTTGGAGCAGGCATCCCACAAGCATTTATAGATGGCCTAAGCCAGAACAGCTGCTGGCAGAAGAAACCTCTGCTCAGCCTGTATCTCTGGCTTATTTGTGCTGCCATCAGGATTTGTAGAATTGCACAATAAAGCTGACCAGGAACCATCCAGCTGGAAACAAACCTAACAACAAGTACGTTCCCCTGAGGCCTCAGCTTTCAGCAGTGCAGCCAGACTTGTTCATTGAACTCTGCTCTCCCAGTGGGCTGGAGAAAGAGGTTAAGGTCACTGCCTTGCAGAAGGACACCTACCTGCCATTTTCCCTGTCAGACAGGCTCAAGTGCAGCTGGGACAATGAATTCCAGGCCCAGAACACTTCCTTGGCCTGCAGTAGGGCGTGAGGGAAGAGGGAGAGGGACACGAAGGAGAGAAATCTGGGCCATAGGGAATGTCTCTGTTGATCAAAGATACAGGAGATCATAGATCAAGCACTTTACCTTTGGAATCTTTGCCAGGCCCTGGCAAAGTCAGACTTGGTTTGTGAAATCCGAAAACTGCTCACAGATTTTTTTCCGCAGGGTATCAACTGATGAATAATGAATGCTTTAATGCTGTGCCATTCTCTCAATTTCCATTGTTGTTACTAAAGTTGTCTGACTTAGACGGGTCTTGTTCTGTCACCTTGGTGTCTGTAGCCAGATCCTGTAGGAGAGTCAAGCTCCTGGATATCATTCACTGCCACAGGAAGTGAAAAATCACAGTGTTTACTGCATATTGATAAAAGTGAAGAAAACCTCTGAAAAGAAACACCATTATTGATTAAAAAGGTCCTTTTTAACTCACAAAAGTGCTCAAAAGTATTTTTACTGAAGCATTTGAAAGAACATGCATATTTAGGAGCACAATAGCCTAGTTGCAGGATTGTGCTGTTTTACCTCAGAAATTTCAAGGCAGGTCTGTGGCTGGAAGGGAAACTGTGTGGAGAAGCAGCAGCCACAGCAACAAGCTGTGTTGATAAGCAAGCAGGAACTCCCTCATGGCATCCCTTGCCCACCTGACCTATTAGATGAATCAAATAGCAGAGGCCACTTCCACTTCCAGATGTAAAATCTCTTTCCCACAACCACAGGAGTTTTAGTCGTCATGTCTGTCTTAGCTAAATGCTCTTAGTAATTCTGTTTCACTTGTATAAATTCCCTGGCAGTTTACAGTTCTGTTAGTTAAATAAACCATAATTTCCTGCTTGAAATGTCAACTATTGTGGCCCAGGGTTCCCTAAGGGTCTCGGTGCCTTTAGATCAGCTGCTTCACAATCTGAGCACATTCACCTCCTTCTTTAAAGCATTTTCTCTGCTTGCTTTTAACATGAGGACTTCCCTCACACAGGAAATCCAAGTTTTAAAAGTAAAGATAATAGAGAAGTCGTTCTCTTCAGCATCAAAGGGATTACAGGAAGCAGTGTAACTATGGCACTGAATTGTAGATTCAGCAAGATCCAGTTCATGTCACTCACAGGAGACATCCTTTGGGATGATGGGGGGGGTTCAAATGGCTGAGGGACATTGCAAAGTTATGAGTCAAGGTTTTTACTCCCTCTTGGAAGTTGGAAGCCTCCACCATGTTACGTCATCTATTTTGGCCTGTATCCCCAGGCTGCCTCCCTAGATGGGTTTCTGGACTTCTGCTTTTTGGTAAACAACCCCAAAACCTTCTGAAGATCTTTGGACTTTCCTCTACAGGTGAGGAGGTCAGAGCTCCTTTATCACCCAACTGCTGACCCAACAACAAGGTGCAGATAGCTGCAGATTTTGAAGCTGCAGTTACATTTTTAACTCTTTCCGGAGAATTAGTATGCTCAAGGTGGGGAATGCATACCCTCCTTCCTGGTAAGTAACAGCCAAGATAACAGTCTCTTGTATACTTTGCAAATACTACTCAGCACTCAAATAAATAAATGCTGCGTTCTACTGAAGTGCTCCTGAAGGTGCTGAGCAGTTGGGCAAAGGAAGTGATCCCTTTTGGGTCGAGTGCTAGAGAAATACAGTGTCTGACACAGACTTTTCACTCTTAAAGCAGCTCCCAGCTGGTTATAGGTCGCTCGCAGCTCAGCCGGGCTGCAGGTGCCCTCTCTCCCCGCCTCTGTTCGGATCCACACAACCCGAGCCTGGGAGCAAAGGCCACAGAGCTGCTGGCATGTTTTGAAATATGATACAGGCAGCAGCATTAATCCAAACACTGATGGCAGTTCTTACGTAATGCAACAGTAACACTGCACACCAGAAGCAACAATATCTCTTTCTTACACAAGGGAATGAGTGACTCTTGGACATTTTTCCAAATGCTCAGACACATGAAGATTCTAGGCAAAGGCTGTTCTACGGAGAAACCTGCAGAGTGCTTGGGGCTCTGGCTATAAAGCTGGGCAGCTCCCCATCCATCTGTGTGGTAGGACAAGAAGGTCTCACCCTCAGAGAAACCACCAGGCCTGGTTGTTGCCAGAGCGGCCCTTGCCTGCTCCCCACCCCCAGGTCCTTTCTTGAATGGGTTCAGTGATGAGCACAGTGCAGATGAATTCTGATGGCTTGTTTATACAGTCAATATGTTCAGAATGAAAGGTCAAATTCCAAGGTCCTTGGTGAGGAAAAGCTCTTGGCCAGGTGTATGTTTCACAACCTAGACCACACTGGGTAACCAGTTTGTAGGGGGAGACCTCCCCAGCTTCTGCAGAGTTACCTGAACAATACCTGACTGAAATCCTGTCATTGTAGAGGTTCCTGTCAGGTGCAAAAAGATACCTTCTTGATTCCTGCTCAGTATAAACTCTTCTCACAAAGTTTTCCCAAAGTCCACACAAAAGAGAAAGCCACTAATTTATGCTTTTTGAATCTAAACCAGTGAGTAGCTCCTGATGTGCAGAGCAGAAGATCCTCACAGGGCTGGGGAGCTCTCTGAGCCTGGCCATGCCTTCTCCTGCACTGCTCAGGGGAAGGGAACTATTGCTGTTTCTTTGCTGGTTTCCAGAAGAATTCAGTTTTCTCTACCTCACCCTAGCTGTCTTCAATTTTATGTCACCTCCTGGCAATTGTGAGCTGCTGTGGTATTAAAGAAAACACACTCCAGTAACAGCATCATCTTTCTTTCCAAGCTTGAGTGTTAAAAAGGGTTTGCTGCTTCTTGAATCTTCCATGTCGTAAAAACCCCACCAAAATCCACTTAGAAGCCCTATCACTTTTGCTTGTAGAGAAAAAGATTTGAGGTCTTACATTACTGTATAAATGAACATTATTGAATAAAAACCTGGTATTAGTTCTACTGACATTGAAATTCAAGTCTGTATCATGTGGGAGATTTGGCTTGAGAAGTACCCATAAGTACTTAGGGAAAATATCTGTTTTTATTTGGCATAGGAGGAAAATTTTACCACCTGGCTTTCTGACAGAGAAATTTGTTTCTGGAACTAAAACTGTGTTATGGACTTGTTATTGTCTTCTCTTCTCATTCATCTTTTTACCTGAAATTTGAGGAAGAAAATCACTTACAACCAAGCTGGGCCATGTTCAAGCATTTGCTGAAAATGCCTGGGGAAAATTCACAACTCTGACTTTTAATGAGCACAACTGATGGCTCTAAGAACTTTGACTGGCTGCCAAATTGATATGTCTGTCTATCCCATCAGTGGCTGTTATATCTCATTTGGGTTTGGTTTTTTTTTTTCCTCTGATCTCTGTTAAATTGATTTTTAGCCAGTTTGTTTGGCAATCATGCTGAAGCACTGCAAAGTGGACACAAGATAGGAGCAATGCTAAGCAACCAGATGTAAAAAGACTGGAGCAATAAGAAAGCATATTTGTTTTTCACTGTTTAAACATGATTTACCAGCTGGGAAACTGTCTTGCAGGATATACTGCAGTTCCATTAAACTAATCCAGAGCACAAACACATCACACAATGCGGTCTTACAAACACGCCTCCTGCAAATACTGCTGCACGCAGGAAGTGATCCCGCAGGAACAGATTAGGTGACAGTCACTGGAGACACAGATGGGAACGAAGGACTGTCTAGGAGGACTGGGACATTATGAGACATAAATCAATTCTAGGTAGAGCTACATTTTCCCATGTGTAAGGGATCTCCATCCACCTGTCAGCAGCTGCTCTGAGATCTTGTGGTATCACCAGAGCACTGGCAGAGCCCAGATCAGAGCTGGATGAAGAGAGAGAAGGAAAAAGTGCCAGGAAAGAGGTGCTGAAGACAGAACATCAGCTGATCATCTGGGGTATTGCATAAATGCCAAATTTTTGCCATAAGCACAAAATTAGAGGCCCTAAATACAACATTAAGACCCTAAGTACAGGCAGCTAAAAAAGCTAAAGCTCTGCTGTGGTGGCTCATGACAGATAGTGCATTGTTCATAAGTGGAGTTGCAGAGCCTGGCCCTTCTCTGCTGTGCTGTTGGGCTGCCCTACAGTAGCCCAGAAACTTCTGCCTCCCCCCCAGTGATGAGGAAGGTGGGGACTGGCAGAGAGCAAGGAAACACAGGCTGCCTTCTGTACCACTGTTGATTTTACTGATGAAGCTACTTGGACAGGTAACTTTAGCTCAACATCACTTGAAAAAACTCAGAGAAGACCATTAATGGCAGAGGTCTCTGCGGCATCCCCTCCCTATTGCCTGGCACCCTTCCAGCCTGTAAAGGTTGCCTTTCCCTGCCAAATCCAAACCCTTTATGCTTTTTTGTATGAAAGCTTGCCCTTTTCGTGGTCTGAGAAAGAACACGCCAAGCAGAACAGTATAAATTGCGTCACTAGGTGGTATAATGTCTGCCAGACCTGCCGGTCAGGAAACTGCTCCTAGTTACAGTATTAGAAAGTAGCTCCTGAAGCAGCAGGTCATTAATTGACCTTGCTTTGGCCTTTCCTGCATCTAATTTGACACATGTCCAAGATTAAACACCTCCACTGCCACTATTTTAGCCCTTCCCTTACTTCTTCAGCCTTATCCCCACCTCTTGATGCTGTCCTGTCCCTCTTGGCCCAACACCCTTGCTAAGTAGCTGCTCTCCTGCCTCTTCCAGGCCATCCCTTCATCTCAGTTATCCAGAGGAGAGCAAGGGGGGAGTCAGGAAAACACTCCCTGCCACTGCCAGTCCAACTGGAAAGGTCCCTGAACTGCTCCCAGGGCAGTGCCCTCTGCTCAGGGTGCCCATTGCAGACCCCACCTGGAGCTCCCCTGACCCTGCAACGTAGAACAAACCCTGTACAACACAGCCTTGGGTCCATGAGCTTAGGTGAGGTTACTTCCACCATCACTGAGTTAATAAATTTTCTCCAGTGCTGTTTTACACCTGATAGTCAGAAAATTTTAGGGATAAAAATGACTATTTCCCCACTCTTGGAAAGGAGAGAATGTTTACTTTGCTTTGTAGGGTTTATTTCTAGGCTTGTGACTTTGCAAGAAAAAAAATCGATCAAAATCACATCGTTATGATTCCCATCACATCCTTTTTGTTCTTTTCCCTCTTGACTTTTGAGGCTGCTATTTTAATAACTCTTTGCAGTTGAAACCAATGCCATGCAACACTGAAAAGGCTGAAACCCTAGCTTTCCTGAGGGAAAGTATTTCCCCACACATCCCTATGGGAGAGATCAGAGTTCAGCCATATGTCCAGCAGCTCGGGGTGATTCTTGGAGATGCTTCATCTTGTCTCCTTCCCTATGTTGCTCTAGACATGGTAATTCACAACCACAGCAGGCTTCCATGCCTCCAAATACAGGAATGTGATGAAGTACAGGGACTTCAAAGAGCTGAGGTACAGGAGAATGTGGTGGTTAAAGGCTGATCTGTGTTTTACATTTCTGTGGTCTATTTTTAGCAGCTGTGGTTGCTGTGTATCACAACCCTAAGTCACCTCTGAACTTAGAACAAATATTAAACTGAAAAACAGATTAATTGGGTCGACAGACTGGCTGGAAAGGAATCCTCTCCCAATATTTATGGACCAAATAAATGTAAACAACTGTAAAAATGCCTTTTTGTTCTCTCTGGCTAAACACAGGCCTCCTCTGCTGCTGATCCTTTGGCTGTACAGTAAAACATCCCAGCATTTCTGCTGTGAGTAGTTGTTGCTGGGACTTTGAGGTTTTTTAGGTCAGCCCCACAGAAATGTTACAGCTGTTATGAAGTGCTAGGGCTGACTTGGCAGGCTTTGCACTTCTTTTATGCTTGAATCCTTTTTTCACTTAAATCTTTGTTATGTCAGTGTATCTGTGCTGAAATTAGTTTCTTGAGCATAGCTGCTCCTGATTTGCATCAGTGAAAGTCAGAAGAGGATCAGTCCACTCGTGCTCTGTTTTCTTGGCCAGCTTGAAAGAGAGTCAACCCAAACCACCATACTTCTCTAGCTGGTGAAGCAATGCAGTATCTCATCTTACAGGTTGCTCTGTTCCTTTTGTTCTTTGCTGTCTGTGCATGCAGAGAGGCTTTTTCCCACGTTTGCTATTTGATTTCATGTTTTCTCGTGCCCAGTCTGTCCAACAGCCTTTACTTTTCAGTTACTGTTTCTCAGAATGGCTCCAACCCCTCTCTTTTGCCATCTCAGAGGAAAGGCACAATTGCATTATTGTACTGAGTGAATGCATTTTCTCATACATGTAGCTGAATGGGAGGTTATTTAAATATCTTAAACACTCTCCTAATTGGAATAATGACGTGAGAGGAATGGAAGTACAAGGAGAATTTATATTCAGGCTCCCGCATTTCAGTGAATGAGTAATCAACACTCCATTACTTCCTACAAGGTTAAACAATTTTTTTTAAAGCAAATGGTTACTGTAAAAACACCATTTGACTGCACTAAAACAAACAAACAAAAGGAAACGCAAGTATGGGTGATTCCTGGTGATCCTTAGATCATGTGAGAGCTTTGTGGATCCCTTGGCAAAGGAGAAACTGACTGGAAATGCTGCTGGCTGGTGCCTCAGGGCTGCCCACCAGCCTCTGCTCTATGCTTGCTCCATTCATTCTGCCACTCCTCACCCTGTGCTATCCTGGTGCTGCTGTCAACACCTGTGCTCCAAAGTCAATGCTCTGAGACAGAACTGGGGGCGATTTGGGTTAAAAAATAACCCAGCAAAGTATGTTTGCTTGTCTGTGTGAGTGAGTGTTTGAAAGGCTCCATTTCCCCATGTGATTCATGGAAAGGCTGTACCAAGGTCTGTGCTGGCAGGAGCGCAGGCAGGAGCAAGGGGGAAGCGGATCAAGCCCAGGAGCTGGGGAGGAAAATCTCTCTGACTGATATTGCTGCCAAATACTGTATCTTCTGAAGCCACTGCCTTAGGCCAGAGCAGTCAGAGGTGGTGACTCTAGACTGTACCTTAGCAAGGCTGGCCTGTCTTTACATCTTTGCATATTCTAATCAACAGGTTGGTCATTTTCTTGGTCAGCTAATTGCTGTAAAGTCAATTATATGCAGTTACTCAGAAGTCAGTGTGTAGTGGTCCAATGTAAACTAAAATCTAATACTAAATCTAATTTTCCTGTTATCCTGCATATTCGGAATAATTACATAACACTCTTAATCATTTACCTGGAAGAGCCTTTAAGCAGTTCTGAGTTATTAAGCATTGTTGCTACTACTCTCTTTTGCATCCTCCAATACTATGCTTTTCTTTACATAGTTTCTTTCCTGCCAATTGTTTCTGTAATTAATTTCATTGGGCTTGATCTGAAGCCCATGGAGGTGAATGCACAGTCTGTCATTAACTTGCACAGGCTGCAGACCAGACCTCTTATAAATGCTTTAATAGGCACAGGTCAAAGACCTGTGAAATGCAGAACACCTGTTTTACTCTGTGTTCTTATTGCTATTTCAGCTTGCTCCATCAGATATTTATGCAGAAATGCAAATTCCACAAGGCACAACACTGGGAAGTAGAAGTCTACACCACATTTATTACGGCAGGACTTAGAAATGCCAACCACAGCACAGGTTGCCCTGTGCCTCACTCAAGCACCCAGCAAGACACATATGGAGAGAGGCAAACAGGCAGTTTGTGGCAGAACTGAGGCTTAAAGCCAGGTAACGTTAACTGCAAGTTTAGCTTTCCTCCCTGGTCCCAGTTATGCCTCTCGTTCTGCTGAGGCACAACAACACATGTACCTGTGCAAGTGCAATATTCTCTAATCCTGTCTGCCTGATAAAGACACAGGAGGCAGAATATTATTCCAAGAGGAAGGGCTGACTCTTGGGTGTTTCTATCAACCCTAGTGCTGTTTGCTTGCACAGCAGTAATTATGGACTCTGCCACAGACAGCATGAATGAGTCTTTCCAGTGTCTTCCCGATAAGGAGACGCTGGAAGAGATCATGTGCACATGTCTCATAGAGCTCAAAGTTTCCTAATCCTTTTGCCATTCCACTTTTCAGCATTATCAGGTGCACTGCAATACCCAGTCTTGGAGGAGAGGCTTGAGCTGAAGGGATTTTTGCTGTCCAGTTTACATGATCCTGCTCAAAAGCAGCCATCCATGACCACGGGTAGTAAAAACAAAAAAATTCTAGCTCAACTTGAAGCGAATCCTTGTTTCCACTAATTACTCAAAACAAAACATGAGAGTTAGTGCACTGTCCCTGCTGGAAAACATACCATGCTTTCATGTTATGGGAGTTGACTACAAAGTTAGTTTAACTGCTAAAAGAGTTGTATTTTTTTTCATAGCAGCATCATGAACAGACATGAGTTATCATGAGGTGAAAAACAGGCACTCAGCAGCAGACCCTGAAGTCAGCAGTTCTGGACAGACATCTGAGCTGACCTCAGCAAAACCACATTGTCGTCTTCTGACTGTTTCTACCTCATGAAAACAAATGAACATTAACCCACCAGAAGCTTTAAAATCTAAAAGCCTTTTTAAAAAAGTTAAACACTATTTTTAGAAATTAAGATGTCTCAAATCTCTTCTTTAAACTTCTCAAACATCTGTAATTCACCCATTGATCTAAGTGCAGATTCAGTTATTTATGCTGGATTTATCGTGCATTATGCTCTGGCCACTTGCTGACTCTCTCTCAGAGGATATATGAACTTTGGTGACAAAGAGAGCTTCATCTGTGCCAAACAGGAAAAATTTAAAACTATTTATCTGATATGACAGTATCGATAACAGTGCAGAGAAGCACTTTGGACTTCTCCTAAAGGCTAGGCTGATCTTCATTATCTTCTGTTTGCATTTGTTTTTGCTCCATGGAAGAGAGATTAGGAAACAGCCAGCTTAGCTCCATATTTAGCAAGAATATGGAAGATGATAACTGCAAGGACACATTATTTACTTGATCAATAACAGTGACTTTGGAATGCAGTCTAACTTGCTTTCTGAGTAATTGTCTTAGACTTCAGTTTCTAAATGCTGCCTAACTCTCAACTGTCAAAATAGGGATTTTTAAATTACTTGCCTCCTACAGCTGGTTACTAATAGGGACAGAAATTTGTAGGCACCATCCAGATCTTTCTTTGTAAAATAATTTTCCTTCTTTTGCTAAACATCTTCAGTAGTCTAAATAAAAACCCCAGTGTAACCACCTCAGTCTTGCAGAAGGTGAGGCACAGGATGAGCAAAAGGATGATGGAGATCACATATATTGTGAGAGATACAACTGTTGTATTCTTTCCTAAAATGAAAAGTGCTTGCTAAAAAGCAAACCTCTGGCAAAGCAAACCTCTGGTAAGGCAGTCAGTCACCCCAAGAACGGAACCACCAGTAACCAGATTTTTATGTTTTTAAAAGACTGAAATTGTTTTCCAAAGACCTCAGTTAATGTCAGCTTAGCCTACTTCTGATCTTGTTTCTAATGTTCCTCTGTATTTTGCCCACAGACAAATGTCTGTGGTCATTTTTAAGGGATAGCTCTAGAGGAGATGGAAAAAAATCCCAAATGAGTTTAAAACATTTCCATACTTGAAAGAACAAAAAATAATGATTGAATTGCCTCACATCCCCAAGTTCCTAGAACAGAGTCTTTATGGGGCAAACGTGACCTCGCTGTCCTTGCTCTGCCTGCTGCTGTGGGAGCTTGAGGTGGGTCAGGGTGCAGCCCAACAGCCTGGTGCCAGCCTCGTGCTCCCACACTGCTGCTCAACCTAAAACCTCTTCTTGCCTTCACTCTCTGCTCTTGGCATCTCTGCTAAAGCCCTGGTGCAGCTGGAAAGGACAGGTACCAGCACCAGCACCTTCCCTTCCCATCAGGACACTCATGCCCTCTATTTGCAGCACTTGTCCTTCCTGTGCAGACGTGGGAACTACAAACTTTAAAGTGCTTTGAAGTCTAATGGCTTGGTAGCACAGTGAAATGTTAAAAAGCCCCTAAGGCTGTCAGGGGAATATCTTTCTCTTTGAGGCCGCTATCACAGGTATTTATGGTAAAGAAATGTTGGCCCAAATGCAAGGCTATGCCTTCCAGATTGGCAGCTTAAAACAGGTAAAGCACAAGGCCAGCGTGGCTGACCAAGGAGCTCTTCCCAAGATTGTGTACTGCAGCACTCAGGACATTCACAGACAGAAAAATGCAACTCCAGGTAAGGGGGAAATGCTAATAAATATCCTAAGCACTTCTCTAGTCTCTCCTTTCCTGGTGTGTTGGCATACTGGTGGTGTCTGAAAGGAATCAAACATGGATCCTGCTTCACTTTTCTTTTCTGAACATCCTTCTGATCAGAAGGAGCAATGAGTGTCACCCCAGAAGGCTGGATGGGTGCATGTCTGTCTGCACTCAGCTGCTGAAAGCTGCCACCATGCAGTTCTGGCTGGAGGAGACTGGAGTCAACATGCTGGGAGCAGGAGTTCCCAGGCTGGGGCATGGTGTGACCACAGTGCTGAACTGCACTGCTGGCAAAGTGCACAGGGCCTGACAGCCCAGGAGAAGAGAAAACCCTAGGGGAGAGAAAGCAAAACAGACCAAAAACAAATGCAAGTGGAAGGGGTGTGAAAAGGCTCCCTTACATGGGCTGGTAGCTGCTGGCTCATGCCTTCATCCAAGGGCACCTGGGGCTCACACGGTCCTTTCCACCACCGATTTTGTCCTCTCCAGTAGCTCCTGACTGTGTCATACAGGTTCCTGCCCCATGGAAAGAGTGTGTTGGTCTTGGACAAGGGACAGCCACTGACATTTGGGCTGTACTCCAGAGCAGGGTCTGCACTGTAATTCTGCACACGAGCAGGCGCCTCCTCATTGCAATGGCACCTTCCCATGTGGATTCACTCACGTTTCTCCCTGGGCTTCTTGTAGGCTCTTAGCAGAGCTGTGGGCTCCATGGCAGGATGCTGACAGCAAGTGGGAAGGAAGGGATGGTGGAAAGCTTGAGAGATCCCAGCATGGCCATATGATAATGGACTAACAGTAAATTTGTTGGGAAAATCAGGTCCAGCTGCTTGCTTCTACCGGTTTTACTGGGTCAGATCTGGATGTGGTTGTAACATTCTGCTCCTCCATTTTCTTGTCTTAAATATGAATATTTTGTTTCAGGACATGAAAAGGGAGTGGGATTTGGGTGCTGAAATTTCAGAAATAAGGAAACACTGTGCCTTGTCTTTCCAGTTCTTTGTAATTACTTGGCTTTCTGGGTCTTCCCTGGAGGAGTCTTCACTTCCTTCTGCCAATTTTATACAGAAATTATTTACTCTGATTCATATCCTGGACCCTGGCACCTGCTAATTAGGTGTCCATAAGGGGTGCAAGTGGGTATGTCCTATGTAGGGCTTCCAGAACTTATCCCAGAAATCTAGTTAAGTGAGGATGTCCTTTAGTGCCAATGTTCACTCAAAAACCTCCCTCTTTCATTTCTTTACCTCAGGCTACTGACTGCCCTGCTCCTGGACTTCTCCAGCCCCTAAATTTTTCTTTTTAGTACAGCAGATCTCCACAGATGCATGGACACAATTATGAAATCAAGGAAAGAAGCAGGAACAGCAAGGAGATAAGTGTCTGTCCTCACTGAGCCTCTGCAAAGGACTTTTAGGTTCTAGTGATGTCTCCTGGGCTCCTGTATCAAAGCTTTGGCAAGACTGTAGAGAACAAAGCAATTTAGAGAATGTCTCTAAAGTGTTTAATGCTCTCAGGAGAACCTGTCTGAGCCATACACAATTTTATTGCACACCCTGTGGCTGCCTCCAGTGGGCCATGTAATGCAGGAGGGACAGACCACTCTGTGTTACTCTGACACTGGTTTTGGTTCCTTTCAAATTATTTCCTGCTGACTTAACAGCTCTCGTGATTCCTGCCTGTATCTGTGGAAAAACCAGCTGCTGATTCAGCTGTGGCTCTCTCAGGAAGGGGAACCTGAGTCTGGGTTTTGAGGAGGCAGGCCAGCATCCAGGAGCCTTTGCCTGTTCCCAGGCGAACCTCAGAGCCAGGAATGCAGAGGAAGCACAAGTTTTGGTTTCAATTCACTTTTTAAAACTAATGCCTTTTCAAAAACCAGTTTCCATAGTGACAGGGAACTGTGGCAGCATTGTGAAGGTCCAAAAAGCCCCAGCCGGGTAATAGGCAGAAATTCAGCAGTGTGGCCAGCTCCTGAGCAGCCTTCCCCAGCCCCTGCTGTGCTCACAGCACGGCTCTGCTTCAAACACCTTCCTGCCCACCAGCCACACTTTTAGCTGCCTGTGGGCTGTGCTACTCCTGAGCACTAAGCCTTAATCACAGGTAAAACAATGTTTGTCCAAAAAAGGAATATGCTTTGGCTGTGTTTAGCCCTTTCATATAAAGGGTAAAGCCAGATTTGAAGACAGCTTTCAACCATTGTTTCCTATTTTTGCAGAATAGTGCAGAAATCATGAAATGTGCTCATGATCATCTGTCAAGTCAGCCGAGGAGCCTGGCTGAAAGCTCAGGTCCTATTTAATTCTTACTTATTACAACGTGCTGCCTCTCACCTTCCCTTTTGCTATCTGTCATAGGGGATACTTCCATCCATGCTATAATCCAGACCTCCCAAAAAGGGCTAGGGACTCTCACACCATCATATTGTTGTCCTGGTCCTCATCACAACACACAAGTAGGGTGCCAGAGTGAGCATCCTCCCTGCTGGGCTCAGTGCCAGGTGGTGGAGGTGACGGACACCACCACTTCCTCACGGCGCTTCTTTGCCCTCATCCCTCGTTATCTGCTGGATTGTGTTGCAGTCTGTAGTATGCAAAGAAATACAACCATAGCACCCTTACAAGTTAAGTCTCAGGTAAAGTTACAGCCACCTGCCAAGTGCTTGTGTTACCCGTGGCTTTTAGGTAACGTGCGTGTGTAGGAGGCAGAGAAAAGTGTGGTTGTGCTATTTATACAAATCTCAGGAAGCCTTTCAGTAGGTCTGGACTCAGCACCTTTCCTCAGGAACAGCTGGGACTGCGGGCTCCAGTGAGGGTGTCTGTGGCCTGTGTGCCATCCTGAGTGCAGACCCAGCCTGCCAGGCAGGGTGAGGATGCCTGCCCAAGGGACATAGGGATGTGACAGCCCTGGCAGGAACCTCTGTGCATGCGGCAGTTCCAGAACAGAGCCCTGGCAATGAAGGCAGGGCACCAGCCTGACTCAAAGTATGCACCAGCCACCTCCTCCCGCCCCAAACCAAGCACTATTATCCCTTTCAGTTTTATGATAAACTGTAATTTTTCTCAAACATTTAACAATCATTATTCCCTTCCTACTCCTCCTATTTTTGCCTGCGTATCCATGCGACACTTTTGGAGCTGAGATCACACGCAAGAAAAGAGAGTGAAAATGGCAACTAACGTAGTTTTTGTAAAAGAAGAATGTTTTGCATGTTGCTTCCTGTTAAACCATTGGAAATGGCATACCCAAACAAGAAACTCTCCTTCTGGTGCAAGTCCTGAACTCAGATGAAAAAGGTCAAGTTCTGCAGGAAAGAAAAAAGAAAGAGAGGCGTATTTGGACCAGTTTTTATGCCAGTATTTTCAATGCAGGAGTAGATGTACTGCACCAAACTAAGGGTTTGTCTATCCTAAGGCTGCCAGTAGAGCCCCAGAAGAGGCCAAGAGGCCAGACATGTTTGCTTTCTATTTCCCAGCTTCTAGCAACCAGCAGCTCAGGAAATTCATCAGACAGAGGTGAAAGTGTGTCTATATTGCCAGGACAAGCTGAATAAAATAAGAACTAGGTATGTCTTTAAAATTAATCATCAGGATTCACCAAAACTTGAGAAGTGCACCACTCTGACTTGTGATTGCAAGTGAAGGCACTGTTTTAGGGAGATACTTCCTGCAGGAGACAAATTTTTCCCTTGCTTCCTCAAGACCTTCAAGTAACCCCACTAAATTGTTAAAATTCCATTAGAAAGTGGCTGCTGGGAACATGTGCAATAAATAGCTGCTAAGATCAATGGCAGTCTTGCTGATTTAAAATCAATGTATTGCTTGCTGACGGTGCTGGCAGTGTTTTCCTCTGGGAAATGTAACAGTGATTTGCTTTAAATAAACACAGTGGTAAAAAACTTTATCTGAACTCATTAGTGACTCAGACTGATTTTAGAGTAATCCAGAAAATGCCTGTTGCCCACAGACAAGAGCTGGAAGAGATCAGTGACTTTGGATACTGCCATTTATGGTGAGCCACTGGAAAGCATCCTTTAACAGAGCAGAACTTCCTAAAATGCTCTCTGAAAATTAGATACTTAGGGCACCTAGACCATGTTCTGAAAGCCACCAGTCACTTTTGAAAACATGACATGAACAGCATCAGGTTACCATGGCTCTAATGACCACCATCCATCTTTTCCAGGCCAATTCCTTGTTCCCTTCCCAGCTTCTGGCTGGCCTTCATCCCATGTGACACGATGCATTCATGATGGAAATAAACCCACTAAAACCTAAAGTGCCACCACAAGTTGGACTCATCCACCAACCTCCAGCAAGCAGCTTTGGGCTGAGTTGGGATCCTCTCCCTCTTTTTCCTTAAAGCTTCTCCCTCACCATGAGCAGTTTTTTTCTGAGGCTCAGTTAGATTGCTTTAATGAAAATAGACATGAAAGCATCTGCCCTACCTACATTCTGTTTTGTAACCTAACTACTTAATTGCATCATGCTTTTTCCTACAAATCATCTGATGATGATTCCCAGGACAAGCCTTTACCTCTCTTCCTGCATGTTTTAATACTTCAGCTATTACTACCTCCTGCTTGTAGATATCACTAAATTACGAGGGGATTGGTCACTAGATAAATCAGAGCTCTTTTTGGTGGGTTTGTAACTTGGGAAATGGGGTGTCTGAGTGAGAAACAAAAGCTGTAACCATATCAGAACTCTACAGTCAATGTCTACAGACTGTCCAGAAGGGACAGGCAAGGACAGAGGGCAGGGCGTTTGCCCTACGTGTGCAAAAATAGATTGAATGCACAGAACTGTCTTTGAAAACCAATGATGAAGAGGTTGAGGGCTTATAAGTAAAATCTACAGGCAAGTCAACAAAGGAAACCTCATGTTTGGTCTTCCTCCAGGGCACCAGAGCAAGGGGAGCTGTTGATGAAGTTTTCTTGCTTTGACTACAGGAAACACTGTGCTCCTATGCTCTGATCCTGCTGGGACACTCTTTGATACCTCTTGGAAAAGCGGCACAGTAAGTTGTAAGCAATCCAGGACACTCTTGGAGGGTATTGAGGATGATTTCTTAATCCAGGTGACAAACAACTTGACCAGAGGAGAAGCATTACCAGTCCTGTTACTTATCACCAGGGATGAGCTAATTAGAGATGACAAAACTGGTGATAGCTCAGACTGCAGCAATCCTGCCCTGGTGAAATTCACATTCTTGAACACCTCTTCTGTGAAGAAAGGCTGAGAGAGTTGGGGTTCTTCAGGCTGGACAAGAGAAGGCTTCAGGGAGACCTTATTGCTGCCCTTTAGTTTATAAGAAATATGGAGAAAGACTTTTAACTGAGGCCTGTTGTGATAAGGGCAGTGGTTTTAAACCAAAAGAGGGTGGACTTAAATTGCATATAAAAAAGATTTTTTTTTTAATGATTAGAATGGTTATGAACAGGTCCAGAGAAGTTGTGGATGCCCCATGATGGAAGTGTTTGAAGTCAGCAAGGATGGGGCTTTGAGCAACCTCATATAGTGGAAAGTTCCCTGCCCATGGCAGGGGCTTTGGACTAGATGACCTTTAAAGGTCCCTCCCAACCCAAATCATTCTATGGTTCTATGATAAACTGTAAACATTTTAGATTTTGTGACTTACTTCCATGTTGTAGAATAGATTCTTTAAAAAAATTTTTAAATGGAGACTGTTTTTCCTTCCCTATCAAATTTTAAATAAGATTATAATGTGCTTGTTGATGGTGATTAGGATATAAACCAATAAAAACAAGGAAAATCCCATAATGGACCTGCACTGTGGATCCTCCTTAACTACATGCAAGCTCATCTCCAGAAATACTAACTTTTCCGTAAACATGGACACAGACACTGAGCATTTATTAAGCCCAAGCAGCAAAGTGGTTTTATGCCTGAGAAGAAAACTTTCAAATACATAGCCTATAAATAGATGATATGTTGCCTTTCTGGTTCAGTATATAGCCTGAAAAAGTGCTCTCAGGAGACATGAATTTGCAGTGTCCCCCCTTTATTTCACTGAGACATTAATTCTGCTGTCTAAATTTAATACTTTATTGTCAGTGTGGGAATTGCCATCACGAGGGAAGCAAAGGCACTTTCTGCATTTCCTGAGGGATCAGGAAATAAATCTGTACAGAAAGAAAACAGCCCAGTATCTCTGCGTGTGCAGAAGAAAGCACCAGGTTACTTGACATGAAAAGCATCAGGAACTTGTGCAATGACCAGTACACAGCCCACAAACAGGCCTACACAAGTTGGATATGACAAAATAGAAAGCCACACTGGATGTATCCTGCAGACACTGCTGCCCCAGGAACCAGGATGCTGTGCTTGGAGCAGCCAGCAAGAAAATGCCTCAGGAGCATCTCACAGAGATGAATTAAAATAAAATTTCTCCAGTCCTTAATGGTACACTTGTTTCTGGTTTTTGTGTAGTTTAATTCCCAGTCACTTTTGTATTAATAGTAAATCTGAAAGTGTAAAATAAAGCACGTGGTTCCATGACCCACAGGCAGAGCCCATTCCATCAGAGTGAAAGAAGATGCGACCCCTCATTCCAGAGGTACCTGAAGGTGAGAAACAGCTTTTACTCCTCCATTACTGGAGGTAAGATAACCTCCTCACTGTGTAATAAACAGATTTCTCTTGCTGTCTTTCCCCCATCCTGCACAAACATGGCCCAGCAGAAGTATTTTCAAGCACAAACGTGCACAGAAATACTTAATGCTTTGTGTTGCTATACCCAACCCCCATAAATTTATGCTCAAGTAATTACTGTTCTCTGTTTGCCTACTGATAGTGAGTTAAAAATACCACACACACCCCAAATTAGAACTTGTTTCTATTTTTTGTTAAATTCCTGCAGTTGATATAGAAGAAAATGTTGTGATGAACCAAATGAGATCCCTCTAGCCTGCACTAGTCAGGACAGGAGACTACAACACCACCAACAGAAAAACCCCACCAAAAGCATGGCATGCACAGATCAAGACAAATTTGACTGTGTTATGATGGCATCAATCCTGTATCCCCTTTCCTTTCTTCATCTGATGCTCGGTGTTTCTACAGTGGGAATGGATTTAAGCCAGGATCTTTTCTATCAGAGCCTGCATTTAAATGGAATGTAAAATCTTTCTGCAATATCCAAATTCCTAGTTTATATTCCAAGGTACTCCTAACTTAGACTAAATGTAAAATATTCCTGTTATTTAGATAAAATGTAAAATGATATGCAAGCCATTTCTGTTCTATCCAAATTCCTAAGTTATATTCCGAGGTGTCTCTTACCTACATGGAACTACTTACCATTGATGAAGCCCTTATTTTTGTAGTAGAAATATGGACATAATCCATGAATAATCTTGCAAGTCACTGAAAAAATATAAAATCAATCTAATATTAAATAAACAACAACAAATTTTCAGCTGATATTCAGTTTGCAAAATCTTTGTCATATGAGCCATCTCTTTATTACATACAACAACCATATTTGCCATTTAAGCTTCTGAGTCTCTATTTTGAAAAGCTTTGTTGAAGGAACTGTTCGGAAGTCCCATAAGGTCAACCCCTTCCCAAGCAAAACAAATGAGATTGAGTTTCCCAGCGCCTGTTTGAGGTGGAGAAGTCAGGACAGGCACACAGTTTTTCTTTCACTTCTGATAGGCTTCTCTGACAAAATAACATCACACGAAAAGCCACCCTGAGCTGTTAATGTATTTTGCATGTTCGCATCAATGACACAGAGAAATACCTTATGTGTGAGATCAGGTGAAGCTGCAGCTGGCAGTGGAGACAGAAACTGCATTAGAAAAAAAGAACTAATCTAAAGCTGCATTCTTGCCAATATCCTCTCACACTTTCGGAGCAGCGGAGACAACACCAAATGCAAAATGCCCCTGCCCACTGCACAGGCCTGGATCATCAGAGAGAGGCTGGGATAAGCAGATGAACAGTTTGGCTAAGGACCAAGGAGCAGATTTATTTATTATTTTAGATATTGAAAAGCCAAGACACAATCAAGGTCCCAGAAGGAATTCCAAAAGTGATTAGGAGCCCAAGTTCTGTGAGTCCATTGGTCCTTCTGAAAATCCTGTATAGTAGCAAATGAACTGCATCACTGAACATCAAAATACATCTGTATTTTGTAAAATACCCACTGCTGTCCTGTCAGTAGGTGATGTGCTGCTTCTGCTAGGGACCTTAATTTCAGAAGGGCAAAGTCTTTAACGCGAAAAGGTTAGAGATTTTTTCCCCTTCTTTAGTTCACCTAGCTTCCCCCAAAATGGGAAAGATTATCCTCCTCTTGCTTAATGAAATTGCTACGGCCCTATGAACTATTTTTACTGAAATGGTAAGATTAGCACTCAATTCCCCGGCTGTGGCCACCCAGATCTTTGTTTTACAGAGAAAGATTTGATTTCATTTGGTTGAGGCTTACCCGCCATAGATTTCACTGCAATGCCTCTCTGATCTGATACGACAGATTTGCTGGGTCTTTTTTTGGGCAGAAATCCCTCTTGGGTTGGTAAGTGATGCAAAGATTGCAGTGTCCATCCTGGTGGTGCCATCCTGGCTGCAGGTGCCATCAGATGGTGGTGGGCCAAATGCTGACCTCTCTATTTACACGCCTCTACTGACAGGAAACGTGCTGCCCATGTGGGACCTAGGGACTGCTATTCATACACATTTTGTCCTCAGCAACGTGATACCAATCTGTTGCACAAAGACTGCAAAAGAATTGCACTGATCTTTTTTTTACTTTATGGAAGAAAGTGTTCCCTCAATGTGATAAATACTGAACATGACTTTTGCTCAGGCTGCAAATAACAAATTACTTAATCATCAACTATTTAAGTACCTGTTTGTTTTGTCATGAAGTGAAACTTGTGAGCAAGATCGTATTACACATACAGTGGCTTCCTGTATCCTTAAATATTAATCCTCAAAGAAAAACAAACTGAAGGTAGTTCCAGGGTCACTTTAGGAAGTCTGAGCGGATGCATCCCGCTCTCTCGTATCCCACATTAAATGTTCATTGCCTTGTCTTTGTGCCAACGCCAACATTTTTGCAGCCTCTTAATGACCTTGGCAGAACGATGGGAATGGGGATGTAAACTGGGAGGAACCCAGTCCTGGGGGGGCACAGGGGCCATTACCAGCCACTGGCAGCAGGAACAGGGCTGGAAAATACAGCCAGCCCTGCAAGGGAGAGGGTTTGCTAAGGACCTGTGGTCTTCAGATGGAGATGATGGGAAGGGTTAAGGGAGCAATTGTGAAACGAGAGAAGCCCCTGTAAAGGAAAAAATACGGAAACATGGGGTGGTGGAGACTCGAAGTGGAGGAGAAGGAGTGGAAGGCCACAGGGGACTCAGCATGAAACAGGGATGTGAAAGGAAGGGCAGGAGCGGCAGGCGGGAAGCCACGTGAAGGGCACGGAGGAGAGAGGCCGGGGCTGGGATGTGCGGGCACAGGCAGGGGACCAGGTATGCAGAGCAGGGAGCCGAGACGGGATGTGCCTGGGAGAGAGCGAGGGCTAAGGGGTGCGCTGCCTCTCGCCCAGCGCCTGGTACGGCCGGTGCCAGCGCTGGTGAAGTGTGGGAGCGAAGGACACGGTCCCGCCCGTGTGCCCGGCCCGGGGCTCCGCACCCGCGAGGCGCTGCCAGGCGGGAGCCCCGGGAGTGGGCGCTGGACCGGCCCTCGGCCGCCAGGGAACACGCGCTGCTCAAGGGGCCGCCGCTGTCCCC
>WEKY01008172.1:157007-212835 GCA_013390045.1 Picathartes gymnocephalus
CGCTGTCCCCCAGCGCTGTCCCCGAGCCCCCCCGGCCCCCGCGATGCTCACCCCGGCCTCCCCCGGCAGCTGTTGCTCCAGCGGTGCGCCTGCCGGGCGGCTCTCTGCCGCCTCCTCCTCTTGTCATGTGTGTTTTTAAAAACATCTACAGTACATCTGCTCTACGTGCACTGCATTTGCTCAGAGCGGCATTGCCCGGCAGCATCCTCCTGTTCCCGCGGCCTCCCTTGCCCTCGCAGGATGCCTCGCTACCCGGAGGTGGCTTTGCTTTCCAGGTCCTGGTTTGGGCTGAGGCGTGTGTTGACCCGTGTGGGGCAGACCTCTCCATAGGTTGGGTGACCTCTCGCTGAGACCTCATCTCGTCTGCAAGTCAGTCTGGCACTTCCATCACCTAACGACATGAGATTGGGATTGGTGTCACCTGCCTGTCTCATGGGGAGTCACGATGCTTAATTAACGTAACCAGCAATAAGGTAGCAACTCAGTGCTGTCCTGTCAGTAGGTGATGTGTGCAGCAGAACTCTTGGATTGATGGAACCAAGCTGGTAACTGAAGGAGCTGTGGCTTGTGCCAGCAATACCTGGAACCGCCCCTGCAGGTGAACAGGGGCTGTTTCAATGCTGAAACAACTGCCAGAACAGCAGAGAAGCTGCACTGTTAGACATGCTGCTTTGCCTGTTCCCCTTTCTAGAAAGTGAGGGATTTGTTGGAATACTCTAGCAGACTTGACAAATGCTGTAAGGATAACTGTTGGTGGGAAAGTTTCCTGGTGCTTTGCTGCAGCACTGAACACCTACTGCTGGTATCCTGGTTCTGTGTTGATCCATTATCATCTTATTTTGAAATGCTTTGGTTACAGGCCAGGCTGTTGCATACTCTCTGGCAGGTAGAAATCTTGTCCTGATCTTAACTCACAAAGCTGGCCTTCAAAACTTCTAAATTGCTTTGCCAGTTCTGCACAGTAGGCTGTATTGTCTAATAGTTCGGATGAATTTTCCCCCAGTTATTAACATGTACCTGGTAAGTTCATCAGCAGCCTGGGGGTGACTTTTATCTCTAGAGACAGAGGGAAGTAGCTTGGAAATTACAACATTGTAGTGCCAAACTTTTTTTTTTTTTGTGCTTTTCCAAAATAGTTTAAAAAGTTTGGTATCTTTGTGCTTCTGTGCCATAAGTTAAATTTGTCCTTCAGTAATGCTTTTGGTTATAGTGAATTGTGTATGTGCATCTTGGAAGTAAAATCTCATGTTGGGGAAGTACTGGAATGGCTCAGAAACTGACAGGATTTTTTTCACAGTTTGCAGAAGGCAGTACTTGGCTGTTGAGATAGTGCATCAGGGTGGTCTTGCAGAGTGTTATTTCAACCAAACTTTGAGGCAGCTGACTAAAGCACAAGTACGTGTTGGGAAGGGTGTACAAAGTTCAGACTGGAAAGCTTTAGGAAGGTAACGTGCGAAGGAAAATGAAAGAAAACTTATTTTCTCGCCCTTCTGACATGTAGCAAAGCATGTTTCTGCCCTGGCTGCACCCCTGACATGTGAACAATTTACTTCTCTGAAGGCAACTAATGCAGGTGTGAAGCTGTAGGGAGCTGGAGGGATGAGAATACCGGGAGCTGTGACCAGAGCTGCAGTTGTTTGCCATAGGTGTGGAGGTGAGAGGGGAGGGCGACTGATCCTCCACTCGGCTCCCCGAAAAAGAGCTGGAATCCTTCAGTGTTCTGCGGAGCATTTTTTGGCACATGTCTGTCAGTGGTTGTCATGTTGCTGTTCCTCTGAAGAAAGGCACCGTGCTGCTCCACGCCGGCTGTCCCACGGCCCGGGAAGGATGGCTGGAATCGGTGTCATGTGGCAGCCTGTGCTGCCCAGGAGCGGGGTGTGGCCCTTGCGCAGCTCAGGGTGAGGAGCAGGGTGGCTCTAGAGCTGGTGGGCTCCCTCCAGCGAGTCTCTTGCTGAAGGGAAGGGCAGTGCCCATCGATCTGGCCACAGCTGGGTGCTAGCCTTGGGGCCCAGCCCTTATCTCTGTACTGCACTGCTTTTGCTGCATAGATAGACCGGGTCTTTGTAGCCAGCATGGATATCACTGCCATGAGATTATGGGGGGATTCTCTGGAGGGGCAGCACCTGAGGCATAATGAAATTAGCCAGAGGAATTGATTTGTCTGTTAGCGTATGTCCTCTCCCTGCACACTGCAGCATCAGCCCCAGAGGGGAGAACACCAGAAGAGCACATCTGAGAGTGACAGGATTTTTCTTGCTGTTCTCAAAGTGATGCCCTTTGTACAGTACTGCAGCAGGTGGCCCTGGCTGCTTACACACAACCTGCTCTCCTGCATCTGCCCCTCTTTCCTTCCTTAGGACACTCTTGTAACAAGAATCCAAACCCCTGAGCTCCAAGTGTGCTGTACAGCTGATCGTGGGAAGGAACCACGCAAGGGGGCACAGTCCATGGAGAGGAGCGTGGGAGAGATCAAGCCAGGACTGCTTGTTTGTGCTGGCTGCCAGGTGTGCATCACTGCCTGGAGGGCTTGGAATGTCTGCCCAGTGCACATGGAGAGACCACAGCATGTGCAGAGCTTGTCAAGCTGTGGTTTCTGATGCTGCACGATTCATATGTGCTGAGCGGGGAGCGTGCCCACAAATAAACAAGCCTGGTGTCAAAATACCTTTTAACAAATTGTGCCAGGTCCTCAGCTGGGATAGAGCTCTGGAGTCCTGCTGATGTTAGAGTCTAGACCTGCATGGCACTGGGCTGTGGCAGAAAGATGCATTTGTCTGCCATCCTGTTCCATCTGGTGAGCGATGCTCACTCTGGTTGGCAGTCACCTTGAAGGGAAGCTTTCACTGCTTACTCTGCTAGGCAAGCAGGAGCATCCTGCTTCAAAATTGTTATTCTTGACACTGCTCTGATTAAGAGCTGTTTTTTCTGCATAAAGCCATGTGGACTGGGAGCCTGCAGTTGGAGCACACTATTGATAAACAGCACGTTTGCTTCGTGGATATGTGAAGTTTAATTCCATTTTTGTTCAGTCATCACTGGTCCCACCTTAATAAAAGAGGACTCGTTAGTGATTTTTGTCCAGCTCTCCCCACACCCAACACTGTTGTCTAAGCAGTTTTTAGTGTGAGCCTGTGGGATGTAGCTCTTGCCCTAAGGACCTTTCTGCCCAGCAGGCACCGTGATTGCAGGAGCCACAAGCGTGCGGGAGGTGAGCCCGGAGACACACAGCCATTCTGACATTTACATAACGCTCCTGGCTCAAAGGGACCCTATTTTGTCCCTGAAGTTAGGGCTACACTTAGTGTAGGGCTTCACAGCACTTTGAGGAAAACAGGGCATGGAAAATACAGATATTAATTGGCTGAGGGTAGGTCTCTTGGGGGGGCAGTTATAGATGATATTGGGGTATCTTTTAGAGCAAGACGAACTGGGGGCTCTCATCCCTACAACATGCCCTCTGCACCCGACTTGTGCTTGACCACACAGTCCTGTGTGTGGGAGACAGGTGAAACACTCTTTGGGACAGATTAATGCCCAGAATCCATATTTTAATAATCCCCACCCCTTCCCTTTCATCCTCTGGTGTATTTGCATCTTTAAACAGAGATAGCTGGGTTGGGAAAGGATACGTTGTTTCGACTGCACAAGGGAGTGGGGCCCTCAGCTCTGTCCCTTCTGGGTGAGAAGCAGCAGCACCCTCCTGAGAGCAGCCCCAGGATGTCACTGGGACCGAGTATAAAGGTGACTTGCAAAAACTGGGCAAAATACCTGAAAGGTGTGGTCTGGAAAGATATTCACCAGCAATAAATATGGAATAGGGCTAGAGGACTGGGTGGGTATCATTTGTGTTTCTGAACACACATGGGGCCAAACCACACTGATCCAGGTGGGTATGGAAACCTGATGTAAATCATGTTGCTTAGAGACTCAGCACTATGGGCAATTGTAGCAGTAGTAGGTCTAAGCATTGTTTTAAAGGTTTATTATTAGAAAGGGTGCTCCATAAACCTCAAACTTCTGCTGAAAACAAGAAAGCCAGATCACACTGAAACTATTTCAGCCTTTGCTTCTTAAAGAGAGGATTGTTTCTGCATTAATGAATGAAATGTTAGCAACTATCCAAATTAGAAGTAACTCTTATGGTTAATTTTACTTGTTCTCTGTTTATATGCAACATCGTTGCTTTCATTGTAATTTCCCCCATTTCTGAAATGCATCATAAATTGGGATTTTTATTATGCAGGAGGCTTGTAGACATGCACATTTATATACTGCATAGACAACTATGGAAATATGGCACTACTATAAAAACCAGGCCAATATAAATGAATGATAGAAAATACTTCTAAACATCTGAGCTCACTGAAGAAAGGAGGGAATCATCACCTTAGGAAAGCTTCGCTAGATCTTAGTAACGTTTATGTCAGTCCCACCTTTTGGGAGAAGCCTAAAAACTTTGGTCCTACTGAGCAAAAAGCTGTGCTGATTTATGCCAGCTAAAGCCCAGGCATAGTGTTACATGCCACGATTTATTTTTTCACACTGAACTTGCACACTCTTGCTGTGACATTGACATCCTTTGCTGTAGCTGTTGCTAGGGGAGGGTGGGCTAGTGGAGCCTGGAAAGTGCGGGCTCCTCTCAATGCCCTTCCAATGCCAGGAAGGGAGCATTAAGCAGGCAGTGCTGATCACTGCTGCAGGCAGTGCTGTGGATTAAAGGCTTCATTAACCCAAGTATATCACTCAAGGCACACACGTCTGTTGTTCAAAGTGTGCTTTGTGTGCTAAGATTGTGGGTCCAGTTCAGAAGTCTGTACTTACACATAGTTCCTCTGGAAGGACAGAGATGCGTTTCTTCCGTTCTCTTTTCCTGTCCAAGTATCTCCATCCAAAATACACTGCGTGTGGCAGAGGAGCCAAAGTTATCTTCTCTGTGGGTAACTTCACAGTGCTGAGGAAATAATAACTCCAGTGAAACTACACTCTTGGAAAAAGATGGCATCAGGAACCCATCTTCTGCTAGCATGTGGAAACTCTTGAACAGCAAAAAGATTAGTAGTTACATAACTCCCTTCCCCCCTGGAGGCCTAAGTGGTTATTAGATCACCACTTAATTTTTCTACTGTCCTTCATATCACACAATGCCCAGTAGATTTATCATTACAATAGAGATGTAGATTTTGCTTACTGCAGCATTCACAAAATGAACGTGATGGCCATTTCTTCTTCTAGCCTGCTTGTGCCCTTCCTATATGCATTTCTTATACTGCCATAATCTAAATATCATTTCAGCTAGTGACAGGTTTCTGTGTAACAAATGTGTCAGCCCAGAGCATCCCTCCATATAATGCTGGACATGAAAAAGTATCCAGGTGACATGGCACAGAAAACTGTTTAGGAGTTTACACACCACCAGAGCTGAAAGGCTCTGATTGTCTGGGCAAAAGCTTTCCTGAAGATTTCTAGTGTGCTGGTCTGGGAGGGATTTCAGACACCAGCAGAGCCCAAGGGCTCACACCACAGCCTCTGACTCAAGAGTTGCACAGATGCAGTTTTGCTCTGAATAAATGCTCTCGCATCAAGTCAGTGTTACAAGGCTGACTCAAATCTGCTTGTTAGTGAGGATGGTGGCTCTTTTGATTCACCTTGCTGTGATCCTACTAGTCTTCTCTCGAAGACTGATTCCTGTAGATTACTGCAAAACACGTTCTTGCCAAAACTGAGGGAAGATGAGACAACCCGTGTTACCAAATTGGCCTTGGGACTTCTGTCAAGTTTGAATGAATGGTAAAGTTTCGTGTTTTACTTCTCACCAGATACCAACTTTGGAGGCAGATACGGCATCAGGCATTAAATTTCCTGTTACGCATCAAAATGAGTGCATTTCTGCTGGTCGCAAGTAGCCTCTGATTGAATCATTGCTGGAGACCAAGGGAAGTTTGACATTAAGCCAGTTGCTCATTTTTCAGCACACTCTAGGCACACCAGACAGATCCTCGGATTTACGTGTCTCCCATGGCTTGGCTACTGTATCCCTGTTTGCCTGTGTTTTTTGGTTTTTTTAGGGCGTGGATAGCAGTGCTTTGTGCTCCATTGCAGGAGGAACTAAGCGAGTTTTGTGGCTTTCCCCTGCAATCCTGATATAAAAGGAGTGTGATGACAAAGTTATCATTTAACTGATGTTTTAACTGAAGTTTCTACTTTGCTTGGTTGCATCTCTGGATTTGCACCCTTAATATAAAGGGCATAACCCTGGTAAGCAGCTGCACACTCATTTGTGAGTGTGGCCTGCATTTGTTTATGCAGCCTGATTATGGCAGGGGTTTTGCAAGTGAAAGCCTTGGTGTATCAGTGTGAGTCCTGGGAGTGTGTGGGTTAGTGTTTGTGCAGGTTAGTGGTTGCACCTGCCCACTTCACATCTGTTGAGACTGGCTGGGAAGATTCAATTTGTCTACAGGTAAGTTGTGTCTGATAGTGACTTATCCAGGTCACAGCATCTTGACACAAGAATAGATATTGGAAATAAAATCTGTGGCTCTGCTGTCATCCTTTGACCTTAACACCTTCCTGTCTCTTAAGCATATTGATCCCATGGTAACATGAGGAGGGCTGCTGGTTTTTTGTAAGGTATCAGAGCAGCACCTCTCTAAATACGCATCTTTATTTGAATACATTGCTATTTTTCCCTTCTGATTGTCTTTAATATCAGTATTTCACAAGCTTTTAGGCTGCAGGACATGATACACAGGTAGAGTAAAGCTTTTCATTCAGCTTCCTAATAGGCATCAGACAAGCTGAGCAGTCCCTCCTGGGCTTCCCAGCACAGTCCTATTTGCCTTTGCTGGTATTACTGCAGCCCTTGTGAGGATTCATACAGTGTAAGCCTGTTGTGCAGAGCCGCTAGCTTTCCCAGACACTGGCGGCCACCTTCCCCTCCTGTTCCTGTTCTTCCTTCCTGTTCCTTTTGGAAAAGCCTCACCTCTGCCAGGTGTGCACCAGTCTATTGTGTGAGCCAGAAAAGCGAGCTGCAAAAATGCCTTTTGAATGCCTGAGGCAGTTTCACCCTTGGCATGTCTTTGGCAATGGCCGGTAGGGCTGGTGCAGCCTGTCATGTGCCACCTGCCTTCTGGGCTGCACTACTGGCTCTTTAGCTGTTCCTGCAAAGGACTGTGACAGCACCAGTGCCTGCAGTGCCCTTCATTTAGACCCACATTGTTTCCCCACAGACTGTAGGTAGAAGGACATTTCTCTGCTGAAGAGGTTGCTTCTGGATGGAAGGGCCTCCCTTCCCTCACCAATACCAATCCCTGGTGGCAAAGCAGCATGGGGCAGGGTAGAGCTTTGCCAAGTGCCCATTTTCCCTGAGTACATGTTCTTCCATGCATCCCCCCTGCCACAGCGAAATGACAGAGTGGCTGGGGCCCTCCAACAAGTACATAACTATTGCAGTGGGTTGTAGGGTGCAAATAATGCTGGAGATGGAAGAGTGCAGGCAGAAGATGGATTTCAGCCCCGGAACAAAGCACTCTGTGCAGATCTCTGATCAGAGATCAGATTTAGCCTGCCCTCAGTGCTGACAAGGAAAGAACTGACAGCTCTCCCTGGGGTATTTTATTTTGGATTTGCACCATGAACTGGAGAGAGGCTCCAGTCTTGCCACACAGCTCTGGGGGCAGATGTCAGTGGGTGGCACTTGTCTGTAACAATGGGCCTTGCAACAGGGTGCTGCTTTTTGCTGTGGCTCTGTGCCTCGCAGCTCTCACGCTGGGCTTACCTAACACTGCTTCTTCCTGGGTAACAGGAGTCTGCACTCCCTTTCACAGAAAAGTGTGATATAAATAACAGTGAGTCTCCTGAGAACAAGTGTTTGTAGTCTGGAAGCCCTCCCCAGGATAAGCTGTGGACACTTTTCCGTAAGCAGTAGAAATCTTTTATCTGGATTCTAGTGTGACAGGCCAAATAATTGCCCCTTCCCATCCTGAGAGGAATTGCCCGGGACATGTACCAACTGTGCATTTCAGGGTGCTGGCTGCCTGGCTCCTGAAATTCCCTGTGGATTCACAGCCTCCTCCTGATGTCCAGGGTAGCAGTAGGGATATGGCCCCACCTGACCTCCCTGAGGAGGGGCACGTTCCCTTGCTGTGGCAGCGCTGCAGGTCTGATGAGCAAAGTGAAAAGACAGACCCATTGTGGTTCAGGTTTTTAAGCACCTGCAAGGGGTTCTTTTGTGAGTGTTGCAGCAAAGGAAATGTTTGGAGAGGCTTGCTTTCTGCTACACAAAAAAGGAAGATCTGGAATCCCAGGAGGGAAAAGCAATCTTTGCTCTGAGATAAGATGCTGGCAGGCAAATACTGTATTTTTGCTTTCATTTCTGAGAGCCATTGAACTACCCTGAAAGCACTAGTCTCTGACAGCCCCTGCAGGCCTGAAGAGACTTTTGAATTCTTGACTAGTTTAATATTGTTAGTCCTTGGCAGTGGCACATTATTGACCGTACTCTCCAAAACTGCTGACAGCTTATAGGATTGCTACAGATGTGGAGTCAATCAATACTACCGTAGGTTAAGAAGAGGTTTTTAAAACAGCCCTGCTTGTGGTCCTGTGCCAGTCTGGTAGACAGGACAGATGACTGGTAATGGGAAAAAGAAAAACCACCCCTCAAAAACAAACCCTAGCAGAAATACATACTTCCAAGCTGAGTCTTCAGGGTGAAATGTATTTCTCTGTAATTTTTTATGAGTTAACATTTGCTAAAGAAAGGCTTCACCACCTTGAAGGCTTCCCTGCAGTCCCAGGAAGCGAAGGGCAGGTACCCCAGTGACTTTGTAAGGTGCTGGTGGTACCTGATGTTGCCTGGCCTGACAGCAGTAGGTCCTGGGTAGTGCAGGAAGGTCCCAGAAACTCTGTTGCACAGCTCATTAGCCAAGCTAACAGAATTTCGTCTTCTATTCAGTACAGGAGATAACTTTTATGGATACTGTAACTTCCTTAACTGCTGGAGGGAACGCCATGGTCCACTTCCTAAGATAGCTTTGGGCAATGTCACAGTTTAAAAGGCAAGAAGTAGGAATGGGCTCCTCTTGCAATACATGGCACAAGCAGTGCCCTGGTGCTGTGGAGTGATTTCCGTGGCTCCAGAACCTCCTCCATCTACTTTAGGCTCCTAAGGGACTGTTCCCTCACATTTCTAAAGCCTCCTGCAAGGCGTCTTTTGAGGGCAAAGACTCCAGTTTCCCATTTGTGACTTTTTTTACATACCGGCTGTCTGCAGATGCGTGTTTTTTATCTCACGGGCGTAGCAGCGGAGAGCTGCAATGTCCAAGACCTCCCAGGGCACAGTGGCTGCTGAGCCAGCCTGGCCTCGTCAGCAGCCCCGTGAGCGTGGTCAGTGTGACTGCTCAGCACCCAGCATGTCTTACATTCTTCTTCCTTAAGCACCTGAGGACAAGACGGGGCTGCTGCTGTACTTGGCACTGCAAAAGCGGTGTCTGCAGTCTCGTGTTGCTGGCACTGCCACAGCACGAGGAGCCTCTGAATGAGTGCTCCCCAGCTCTCCTGGCACAAAACACCCCATTTTTGATGCTCAGCTGCTGCCGCTCAGCTGAAGGGCTGCGCTGTGCCCTGCAGTGCCTGGGCGTGCTGCCTCGCTGTGTGAGCTGCCATTCCACCTGGGGGAGGCTAACATTGCCCTGCTGCCAGGCATCTGCAGGGAAACTCATGCTGAAAATTTCCTCCCTTCTCTCTGCACCTGGGGGGAATCACTCGTCTGGAAGGTTTTACCCTCGGTGCTGACAGGTTTTCATCCCCTCCATGGTTAATCTGGAGATTCGGTTGAGTGTTAATGTGACTGAAAGTTGGGTAGCGTTTTGGCTTGGCTGTGAAAATAAGTTTTGTTGTGGTTCTTTTTCCTGCATGCAGCTGTGTCTGGAGCAGCCCAGCCATGCACAGGGGCCCTTGTTAGCTGCCAGTTTGATTGATCCTCACCCACCGCCTGTTCCTCTGTGCCTCCACCAAAGGGCGACTTTTCTGGTGCCAAGAATTTGGGCAGCAATATAGCTGAGTTCACAACCCAAGAACTGTGAAGGCCCGTGCCAATTTTTAAATTGTATTTTTCTGGCAAATAGCCATAGCTTGGTCTTAAGAAAAAGAAGTTAAGTATTTCTAGCTGTCAACCCTGTGTTTGTTAGTCTGTTGTGGGGCAAAGTTTGGAAGTACAGCTGGACCTTACTTTGCTGAACTGAGGGGAGGAGGAGGGGACCCAGGCTGCTGGGGTAGAGGGAGGAGTGATGGAAGCCAACAAATCAGCTCTATTTTGCAGGAGTTGAAGAGACCCTGGGGGTGGAAGAGCTGCCTTGGACACCCATGTCTGAGCTGGGAGGATGATCCTTTTGCAGACTGGAAGTGTTCAGAGTCCTGTTACTTTTGGCTTGTGCTGAACAACAGAGGCTCCTGTCAGACAAAGCCATGATTTTCTGACCCCTTGCAAATAGGTTTGACTGAACAGCTGAGCATGGGCTGAGTTTCACTGCATTACCCTTGTGGGAGAAACAGAGGCTCTGAGCTGTGCTGGGGTGTGCCAGAAGCTGCAGTGAAGACCTGGCAAAACTCATTGCATGGCATAAGCATGATGAAGACAGAGGATTATCAGCACACAAATTCTCCCAACAGGCAAAACATGTACCATCTTCTGGGTGATTTACTTGCTATTTTACAAATCTGTTTTAGATGCAGCCTCTACAGTCTTGTCTCCACTTGAGGGGAGGAGGGTTTCTCTGTCACACTGAATTTCCTGCAGCATGTGGAGCCTGTTCAGGAGCCATCTGCCTTGGATGCTTGGCCCTTGGCATCTCCAACACAAACATAAACACTCCTATTAATTGCAAAAATATGTTGCACCAACACAGTATTTCGGGCAAGTTGACTGGCTGGTTCAGTAACTCTTCACCACCCTCCATAACAAGCACTTATTTTCAGAATTTTATTCAGGAGCAACCTGGAACATGTATGAGCCAGCACCTTCCTTGACAAACGGCAGTAGGCAATCAGTTGTCCCCCAGGAGCATGTTTGTTCCTGCAGGAGAGCAGAGCTGGAGAGCCTTGCAGAGAGCCACATATTCTGGGCAATGAGAATCAGGGGCCATGGGCTTGCAGTGGCTGCAAACATGGCAACGAAGACAAATAAATATTTATTGGCACACAACTGGGGGAGAGAGCTGTTGTCTCAGTAGGGCAGAACCAAGGCAGGATCCATGATGCTGGATGCCAAAAGCCAGGAGGAGCAGCTCAGACACAAAATGGTACAAGGTTGATGATGGGAGGGCTGTGTGGAGGACAGCAGCCCAGCTTTTTTTGGCCAGTGCACACAGCTGTGCTCAAGTGTTGCTCGTTGGAATAGCTGGGGTATTATTTTTACAGCACTTTTTCTGGAAGGCAGCATTTTGCAGCCCAGTGGATATGAGCCATATCCCCACAGCAGGCTGGCACACAGCTGGTGTCTCTATACTCATTTTCATTGCAGGCTGATTTAGGGGGCTTTGCAGAGAGAAGAGTTGATACTCCACATTGTTTCCTGGGACCAGTGCAAGGCTTAGGAACAGTGAACTCTGTCCAACTTTAGCATTGCAATGCAACAAGCTTCTGATATTCTTCTGTGCCTCAGGAGGAAGGTATCTCTCTCCCTGTGGCAGCTGGATTTGCTTTCCCACGTGTCATATAGATACAGACAACTGGCTCCAAAATGTTGGAGAAAATCAGGCACTGTCTTATGAGTGTAGCTGTTCCTCTGTGGATGGGGCTTTTTCTGGAGTAGAGGAGCCAGGTGTAAATTTTTGGGCTCGGTTATGTGCCTGCAGCAGTCAGAACAGGCTGTATACAGCAGTATTTCAAACTGGAGCAGAATGAGTACAGACAAAACAAGAAGGGACACTGTAAACCTATGAACACCTAAGGAGGTGGATAGCCAAGCCCTGAGCCTCCAGAGGGCTGCATGTGCCAGTACCATGTTCTGTTTGAAGATCACAGAATCGCAGAATGGGTGAGATTGGAAGGGACCTCTGGAGATCATCTGGCACAGTCTCTTGGTGAGAGCCAAGACACAACTTCCTCCTAGTCTGCCCGACTCTTGGAGGTTTAATTAGATTTGGTTGGATACAGATAATTTCATAAATAATACTTCTACTGTAATTCTACAGAGATAGTGGCTTTACAGCAGTTTAAACTAATTTTTAAAGACTCTAAGTAACTTAGTAGTCATAGCAGTTGAGAAGAAGCCCTAAATTATGCTCAGTTTAGAAATTCAAAACTTGGAAATACTGCCTTGTTTTTGCATTCAAGGTATTTTCTGTACTGCATTTCAGCACTGAGTAAATTAGCAGCAGCAGGAGAAAAGAACTGGGAAGAAAAATGCAATAGAATTTATAACAAAATGGCGAAACCCAGCTTCAAGCCATGACAATCACACACATTAGCAAAAAGGATCTTGTCTCCTCCATCCAGTGCTTCCTTTTCCAGCCCATGGTGCTTCCCCATCTCACATTCATCCCCTGAGACACAGGGACAAAGGAGATGGGTGGTTTAATCCAATTTATCCACATAGCCAAGAAATAATGTTCCCTTCCCTGTGGTACAGGCAAATCCCGTCATGGATTATATGCTTGGCTTTCCTCAAGCCACAGCTTCCAGTCATGTTGGTACATGGTTTTCCAATACCAGTCTTGACTTGTCCTTCAGGTGGCAAATTGCCCCATCACCTCTTTCCAATCCTCAGCCACATGACCAAACAGAGGATAATCCCCAGCCTCACCCTCTGGTTGCCTCAGTTTTTCTTGGAGGACTTTTCCAAAATGTTTCCAGTGCCACTCATGGGGCCTTCATCTTGGTCAGAGCCATAAAAGGGGCTCTAGTGAGCTGCAGCATTCAGTGATGGGCAAGGCACGGTTAGAAATAACAAATCTGAAGTATATTTGGAGGAAAATTGTAAAGAAATAAAGTGTCAATGATGAGAAGCCTGTAGCCCTTCTAGAAGCATGAGGTCACTCTTACACGAGGGTGCTGTAACTCTTATGCATGAAAAATTCCTCAATTATTATTAAGATGGAAATTATACAAACCATTATTCTAAAATAAAGCTGTCTGGGCTTGCAAAATTCACATTCAGATAGTGAGAAAAGGTAATTTTAAGCTTACCAAGCAAACATAATCGTTCTGCACAAGTTTGTATCTTAGCTTCAATAAGGCAAGGTTCCTGGGGAAAATGACAAATGTAATTAAAACCTGCCTCATCATGTGTGCACACAGGGGAGGGCAAGCTGTGATGGTAATGGTAACTGCTCCTAGCAAGTGTTTTTCTCTTAATACGAGGTACTAAATAAAACTTCCCATGTTTACTAACCCAAATACTCTCCTGTATGCTTCTATGTACTCTTTCCCCTACAATACTTGATAGTTCCCAGGCAACCCCAGTGCTGTGAGGAAACTACATGAGTTTTTATGACTTTTATTTCAAGTTCATTTGCTATTTGCTGCCGGAATTTTCCCAAGGAACACAGACAAGGAGTGGTAAATGGTGATTAATTTAGACAGCCTAAGTAGAGGACTTATGATGGCTCCCCATGTAATACAAGATAGTTAACGGCTTGCTGATGTCCTTTTGTTAGGGAATTGTGTAGCCTGGTTGTTTAATGGACTGTTTAAAAATTGTGTTGGCAATAGCCTATGAATAATGTATGATGAAATACCTTACTGCCAAGAAACTGCTGATATGCTGGGGAAATTTCCATCAGATGTGAGAAAAATTTTGAAGGCACCGTCTACTTGGGATGCCCTTTATTTATAGCCTCACTGCTCCAGAGATGGCATTCCCTTTTTAGATACTGCATGTGAAGATGCCCTCCACTGCCTCCGCCTCTGTCTTCCAACTCCACCTGACTCCATTTGCTTGTGCCTGTAAAAGCTCCAGAATTTTTATGAGATTAGGCTTTATCACCTGAGCACTGTAAGCGTGGAATATTTCCTGTGCAATCTTCTCCTGTTCTAGGTATCTGCACCAAGGCACCCTGCATCAAAGGAAGAATCTTGTCATGGCAATGTCCCATGATGCAAGAAGCAGAAAAAGAGTCAAGTTATTTGGGGAAAAAAAAAGGGAAAAAAACCCAGTTGGACTTCAGTGTGAAATCAGTTTGGATGCCTCTAAATTTTCCCCCATGTTCTCCTCCAGTGCAGGAGGTCTCTGTATGCTTTGGCCATGAGTAGTGGGAAGTCATTGTGATATGAAGCCAATAAATCTTGCTTGACCAAAGAAACGAGAAGACTGAGAGTGAACCCCTGCTTACAGGAGAGTTCTGGCAGTTGCACTGCCTGAGGTGTAAGAGGAAACAGGCCTCCTGTAAGACCCCAGGACAGCTCAGGCAGGCATGGAAGCAGTTATAGTCTTTTCCTTTGCTCCTTATTTTGGCCCTCAGCTCTTCTCCAGGAGAAAATAAAATCATAGCTTTGTTTCTCACGTGGAGTTTTCCCCACCTGCACTGAAATGCAGAAATGTGACGGGAGTGCAGGTGAGCACAATACATATCACTGTGCAGAGTGGTCTCAGCTAACAGCTTGTCAAGAGCAGACCCAGCTTGTGGAGCCTGTAGCTCTGTGCCCTGCCCTTCTGTGGCTTTGTTATGAGTAGCCAAGTGCTTGTGCTGCATTTTTGTGTCTGTATTTACACAGCAGAGCCCTGAGTCAAAACATTTCCTGCAATATGGGTACTGTATTATTAGTGTAATGCTAGAACAAAGTCACATGTGCTTGAAGTTGGTATTAGTCAGCCAAGGAAGTGACATCCTCACCTGGGAGGTTGATGTGCTGGGTTTTGACGCTCGTGATGCCAACAGCAAGCTCCAGGGATGAGGCTACAGGGCAGGGGAAAGAATGGCTTAGGAGAGAGGTTGTATCCTCAGGGTGATCTGCAACTGGCTAAGCAGGAGGATTTGTGAAAATGGGAGAGAAGATTTGTGCCTTTAGTGGCTTGTTTGCTGCTGGGATATATCTGGGCATGCAGTATTTTCACAGCTCCAGGAAAGATGTATAAAAGGGGTTAGTCTAAACACAGGATAGGTGACAAGGAGCACCAGAGGAGTTTGACTGATGGAGTTTGACCTAAATATTTTCAGTGGACAAATAAACAGAAAAGGTGTCTAAAACTTCATCCAAATCCACCACCCAAAGCCCATCCTGCTAACTGAGAAGTGTTTTCAGCAGAGAGGGTCACAAAGGTCTAGGCAGAGGATCATGGTCAAGTTCAACCAGCATTTCTCGGGGTAGGAACACTGCCAGCTGACAGTATATGGAAAAGCAACTTTTAAAGGGAAGGAGACAGTTCTGTCATGAAGTTTATTCCGCTGATGCATCTGATGATCCTATTAATTTCTCGTTTTTTAATGTCTATTTTCTTTAGGTGAAGAGCGAAGGCCCCAAACTGGTCCCCTTCTTTAAAGCCACTTGTGTCTATTTTGTCCTCTGGCTGCCAACTTCCAGCCCCTCTTGGTTCAGTGCCCTCATTAAATGTCTGCCCATCTTTTGCCTGTGGGTTTTCCTTCTGGCTCATGGGATTAACTTCTTAGTGTCACACCGGAGTGCCAGCCGCATCCTAGCGGGACTCATATTCTCGGCAGTGGGAGACGCCTTTCTCATCTGGCAGGAGCAGGGCTACTTCATTCATGGTGAGTACACTGTCACTCCTAAAGGGATGCCACAGTGCCCAGCTGTTACCCTCTTTATTTAGTAATGAGTTGCTGGGTCACATGTTTTGTTTATTCATGTACAGCTTAAGCCCCGGGCACTGGGAAGCACTCATCCGTTGACTAAAATCCATCATGGTTAGAGGAATCACATCATGGATGAGTCTTTCTCTTGAGGTTAGAGAGGTAATTGGGTCAGGTTTGGTTTCCTGGCACATGTCATGGCATCTGGGCTGGCTGGAGTTGAGAAGGTGGCATGCCAGAATCCCTGGGGAAGAGAAGGAAACGCTCGTGGCACTCATCAGCTCCCATGAAGTTTTGAGAAGTATTTACCTCCCATCTCTCTGCAGGGAGATCTGTCAGCCCTTTGCTGTAAGGATTAGGGATGGAACATATTGTGCAAAGGTTCTCGGTAGAGAACAGGTGGAGAGGACACTTATGTTTTGACAGACAAGCCCATAGCCTGGGGGAGGCATTAAGTGGATGATAGAAACCAAAGCAATAGCAATCTTGTCCTACTTGCAGGTTCATCAGTGTGAATCATGCAGCCTGTTGCACAAGACATGTGTGTTTTGAAAAACATTTAAATGATGGTCAATCAAGGACAAACCTTACCACAGTGGTTGTCTTCTCTACAGAAAGATCTACATCTCTCAGAGCAAAATGAGCTTGGTTTATTTTGCTAGTTTGCAGACTGGAACATAATGTTTCAGATTAATCATTTAAAGCCACGTTGAACCTGCCTGCAGCAATGCTCTCCCTGGCCTTGGACTGTCACAAGAAATCAGCAGCAGTTGAGTCCTTCACTGAACTGACTGGTGGGGTTTCTGAAGTTAATTTAACCAGCACAGGGTTCTCACATAACACCCACCATTAACTGGCTGCTGTGATTGTCCCACTGGAAAATGTGATGAGACGAGGGAACTTTTCTAACTTGTGCTGTTGTCAGTTCTGAAAGTCAGAGGCTTATTTTTCCCCCTCTCTCATGAGGTTAGTATTTAGTTTTATTCTGGGATTCCCACAAGCTCTTTCTTTACAAGAAGGAGGTGTATGCAGTGCCAGATACAAAAGGCCAAATGCTCTGAATCTGGTTTTAATCCTGCTTCCCAAGGGCTTATCCCCATCCCATTACAAGTTCATGTAAAAATGTTTACTGATTTTGGTGGGTTTGGATTAGGCCCTGAGGATTGGATCTATCTGCCTAAACCTTGGGCATGTTGCTGAGGAGCTCCAGCTTTCCTGAGGTGCCATCCCTTCTGTGCTGAGTGCTGACATTCCCACCGATGGGCCTCCTCCCAACAGCAGTACCTGGCTCAGTCACCTCAGCCCAACTGGTTTTGCCTCCTGGAGCTGCTCCTTGAGCTATGGCTTGGAAAACATTCAAGGCCCACTTCTCTCCATGACCATTTTTGTATACGGACTGTTCTGCACTTCTGCATTCCCGTGTAACTGGTATATCTCTGCATTTCCTCTCCAAGTCAGTGCCAGAGGAAGGTTAACCAGTCACAGCAATTCAGCATCTGGTTGCTGTGTTTTAATCTGCAAATGAGTTGGGTTTTTAACCCTAGTCTCACAACTGACAAATTTTGCTTTGTGGGTTTAGGCACATTTTTTCTTAAGGAGAAGAAAAGCTCTGTAGGAGCATTTTGAAAATCTCAGCCCACTGAGCTACTACCTTCTGTAGGGAAGTGTTAATATTTGCATTTCAGGTATAAGCAGATAAAGTGCACTGCTCCACTTCATCCTTCACCTTGCCTGCAAAATGTATTTTCTCCTATTTAAAACTCATGAAGTTGCTGTTGCTGACAACTAACAATATTTTTGATGTCATCAGTTGTGGGAATTTGAAGTTTCAGGAGAGAAGAGGAAATACTCGATAAAAATGTGCATTCTATTCAATTTCTGCAGTTTTTGGACTGAAAAGGGTTGGAAACTGGGCTCATTTGAAAAGCTTTTGAGACAATGAGTTTATAAAAGGACATTTGTTCATTACGTTATAGGGAAGTGAGAGCCTGGGAACCTGCTCCTGGCACACTTGACTTTTTCATTTTTGCTGTTTCAGTCCACTAAAAACACATTATTTTCTGACTGCATGTAGAAGATACTTTATAGTGTTAATATCCACTTCCTTTGAAAGCAGGCACTTGGAAACAATTTATGCATTTGGCGAAGGAGACAGGGACTAGCAAAAAGGCCTTACTGCCAACCTGAGGAAACCTAGGGGAAGAAACTGGACAGAGAGAAGTGCTGATGTCGTTGAGAGGACCAAGTTAAAGGCTGAGAAATGCAAGAGAAATGCACCCCCTTCCCTGTGCAGCCATCACAGGTTTCCCCAGTTCCTGGCTTGATTTGTGGGTGTTGAATGAGTAAACCTGAGAGCTGACTCCCTTGTTTGTGACCAGCCTCACCACATATTATTAAACTCCTCCTGCCTTTTCAGGCTCTGTTTGCCTGCCACATCCTCTCCTCCTCCTCCTCGCTGCCAGATGCCTGCATGAGGGACAACACATTCTTCAGTTCCCTCTTGCAGAATGCTCTATATAACACCACTGAAGGAAAAAACATTCCTCACTGCTAGGACGATGTTTCCTTCTTCTCCTTACCACCTCCCTGGGCTCTAACCTTTCCTGCACTATAGCCCTATAAAAAGCTCTGGTCCTAAATCCCTTCTCAGTTTTTCAGTGCTGTGTCCATGAGGTGCAACAGCTCTGTGAAACATCAGCTTCTCGTTGCCCTCTTTTGTGCTTCTCTTCTTTCCTCTTCACACTGCCCATTTTCTCCAGCCTCACCAACAGATCCCCACCAGCCCCTTCCCTCCTGTGGATTTCCTCCTCATCCCATCATGGCTGAGCTCTAAGGGAATGTCTGACCTGGTCCTCCCCAAAGGCAGGGAGACACTTTCACCTCCTTGAGCTGCCCCAAAACAAGAGCAGTAGGATGAAGCAACGTCTGCCAGCTGCAGATTTCCATGACTGCCCTTTACACCAGCGCGTCACATGTTAAACATGAACAAGTGTCCTGCTGGAGGACTCCGCTTCCCAGATCCTTTTCTCCATTTCATGCTTTTGAGCTGCATGAAAACTTCCAGCTCCTCTTATAACTCTGCCAGGATAAAGCTGGAGAGCCTGCAGCTGCAGCATGTATGGGTCTGGGAACCAGAAGACCCAAGGAGCTGGGCTCTGTTTGCGGCCCATTATCTACAGTTGTCATGACAGCTTGGAGGCAGCAGCTGTACCAACACATTGGGACATATTTTTGTCAAAGGGATTAGTGGCAAGTGAAAAACACATGGGCAGCACCTTCCAACACCCACATCTGGTATTTCTCAGGGGTGTTGCACTTCAAAGGGAAGCCGGCATTTTATTTTCCCTGTTTGATTCCTGGTAAGGTTCATCTGAATCTTGCAAATAGCCATAAAATTTTTGGCAGATCACATTGGTGCAGTTCCTGAAATATGCCAGCTGCTTCTTTCCAGCTTAGTTTTCTCCCAGCTATGGGCAGAGATGGAGTAGAAGCCAGATTTAGTCCTTGAGTGTCTTTGGGTTTGTGGCTAAATACGGGCAGGCTTTGTGTCTGGGTTTGGAGGGATTATTGTCTTTGTCACGTTTCATTCCTACACTGCTGTGGTTCCAGTCTTCCTGTTCCACATGTGATCTATGAGCAAAACACTATGGATAGTTAGAGGGGGTGATCTCTGGTCTGCCTTGCCCAAAGCAGGGGAAGAGAAAATACCCAAAAAACAAGATCAATTCATTCTGTAGCAACTTAGGTCATCCGGCCTCTCAGCAGAAAGGCTTTTGTCACAGCAGAGCTGTACTTGGGCTGCAGCTGTAGTTGTGCTGGGGCTTTTTTTTTTAGGTTGGGGGCTTGGTGCTATCTCCCATGTGTAGATTTTTGTAATAAAATGGTCCCAAGTGGTCAGTATGGTTCTCACTGCTAGTATTATGGGTGGTAACACTTCAAGG
This sequence comes from Picathartes gymnocephalus, assembly GCA_013390045.1. NCBI lineage: Eukaryota > Metazoa > Chordata > Aves > Passeriformes > Picathartidae > Picathartes > Picathartes gymnocephalus. The sequence continues at coordinate 176,695 of WEKY01008172.1, forward strand.
AATATTTTCTTCTGCTACTGACTGCCAGTCACTGTTGAAAGGTCACACTTTCTGTGTCAATGCCTCTCTGCAGGTCTGCTGATGTTCGCCATCACACACATCCTGTACTCTTCAGCCTTTGGCATGAAGCCTTTGGACCTCAAAGCCGGCTTGCTGATGGGCGTTGTCTCCAGCTCCTGCTACGCCTTCCTGTACTCCTACCTCTCGGGCCCGTTCACTTACCTGGTGGCTGTCTACATCGCCCTGATCGGCTTCATGGGCTGGCGGGCGGTGGCGGGCGTGCAGCTGTGCAACGACCTGTGGACGTGGACCAAGCTGTCGGCCTGTGTGGGCGCCATGCTCTTCATGGTGTCGGACCTCACCATCGCGCTCAACGAGTTCTGCTTCCCCGTGCCCTACTCGCGCTTCATCATCATGGCCACCTACTACGCGGCCCAGATGCTGATTGCGCTGTCGGCCGTGGAGACCAGAGATGAGGAGGACTTCAGGAAGAGGAGCTAGGGGGAGTGCCAATAGTCTGGGAACACGTGGGTTATATCTCAGGTGCTGTAGCTGCATTCACCCCTGAGAGAGATCTCCATTTCTCTAGGCACACTGGTGATGTTGATTTTGCTTCTTTGAAGCATTACCTTTGGGAATTACTCTTTTTTTTCCAATGGCTTTCTCTGAATACAGCTTACTTCAGTGTGGAGTCCACATCAGAAAGCTTAGGCTGTCCCTGCAGTAGTTACTCATTCAACTTTTCCTCCTTGGAAGTGCTGTACTACTGCATTTTACTTGTTAGTCTTGAAATTGATGCTGAATGTCTGGGAAGAGCAGGGCTGGTGGAAAGGAGGTTTGGCTGTGCACTGTGCTAAAAGGCTTGCTCTTGATTGTAGGCAAACAGGCACAGATCTCTGCTAACGTCATAGGTAAAAATTAATTTAACCGATGTTTGTCTCTTTTTGTGCATTACAAACTCAGTATGCAAACTGGAGCTATTCCTCTGCTGAAAGAAGAGAGTAAAACCAACATTTCCAGCTGGGAGCTGAGCTCTGGAGTCAATGGCAGCATGTGGGGCAGTAGCCAGCAGAACCAGCACGAAAGCAGAACCCCAAGCTGAGGTCACAGAGCAAGAGGTGTGCTGGCAGTGCTGTGTGCTTTGACTGCAGTGATCGCTGCTCCGGGGCAGGTCTCTAGGTGCGAGTCAGCATTGCTGCATGTGGCACAACTGTAGAGAGCAGGAGTTTGGTGGGATTTCAGGGACATCTTGGTAGCCAGGCCAGTGTGTCCTCCCTCGCCACGTGCACGCAGTTACATGGGAACTGCAGCCACCAGTGAGATGTAATGGGCACACGAGGAACTTTGACTTTTACAGCAAAACTTACTCATTGTCTCACTTAGTGTATGCCCTAATTATTCTTAGTATAGCAGACAGGCATCTAATCTTTATGCCTTTTTTCTGCAATGTCCTAACAAGTAATATTCCATGTACCCAGTAAGTTTTAGTAGCACTTGCAGTAGTACTGCAAGTATCTCAAATCTTTGTGCGAGCATTTCCTGTGATCAAGGCCCTGATTTTGGATATAGATTGCCATGTTTTGCCAGCTGGTGGTAAACGATCCTCTTTGCACCACTTCTCTTTTTCAGCAGAGCTTCCTGAAAAGCACTGTCCTTTGTGTTCAACACGCCTGCCACTTCCTTCTCAAACCCACGCGGAGTCACATAGAACCCTGCTAGCTTTTCCCTTGTGTTGAGACGTGCTGAGTGGGCCTCCTGCTCCTCCCCAGCCTCACCTGGTGTGCCTGGCAGGGAATAGGCATTGCCTCCCCATGACTTCTCCATCAGTGCAAATGCAGCCAGTATTACAGAAATGTGGGTTAACCACCCTGACCCCGTGGAGGCATCTGCTGCTTTTCAGACAGAGATCAGAAAGGTCAGCTCCGTTATGGAGCAGGAAAGCACTGTAGGTAGCACAGCCCCGTGTAATCCCTTCCCTTTAATGCTGTTATGTAATACTGTCAGTATTCATTCACTGGCACATCGGGGCCTGCCTGGAGTAAACAGCTAAGGGAATTTAGAGCCATAAACCATCTTCATTCATCAGCATTGTTTATCTCCTGGCCACAGACTGAACCCTGCAGTGTAGCTCTCTGCAGATGTCACCTGCTGTTACTCGGCTCGGCTGTTTACAAATCTGCTCCTGCAGCAGACTGACCCAGCTAAGAGGAAATCCAAGCATTTTGGGTGAACCCCATCAGCCTCCCAGCATATGAGCAAACAGCACAGTGCAGTCTTTGACTCACAGCTCCTTGGCATGGGACAGTCCAGCACACTCAGTCCTTAGCTGGCAGTTCTTCAGAGGAGACCCCCCCTACATCCTGAGCTTCCCTTTGCTTTGAGAAAAATGCTTGTGCGATAAAGTAAGCTTTATTTTAAAGTTTTGATTCTCTTCTTTTCCTCGCTAGAAACGAGTAGTCTTCAACTTCCTGAAAACAGCTGAGTTGCTTTTCTGTATGCTTTTTCTTCTTGGCTTGCCTTGCTGTCCCGCTCTACCATCAGCCACTGGATACCTGCAAAAAAGAGTCTTGATATGTTAGCAGGAGGCCTGTCCTCTCTACTGGCCATCAGAGGTGCAGTTTCTGGTGGCAGAGGTCTCTGAGAGGGTAGAGCCCAAGTGGGCTTTTGTTCCCTGGTTGTCCTGGAACAGGTCACCTGGAGTGACCTGGCTGGGACACACTGGCCAGTCACACTGGCTCCAGCCCAGTGCTGAAACAGCTTCAGCCTTCCTGGGAACATGAGGCAGAGCCCTCAGCACACGAAGCGGAGTCCTGGTTGGCTTGGAGGTTTGCTGACAAAGGTTCTTAATCTTTAAAATCTCTCACTGGCTCTGCATTCCTCTTTCTAATCCATATTACTTGAATGAGACTGTTTTCCTGGAGGCTGTTTCTTGCTGGGAAGAGACCAGCTGCTGTGGACTGTGATCTGACACAATTTTGAGATGCCTAAATCCTGAGAAGCACTAAGCAGTTGCTGGCAGTCTGTTAAATAACTTTTCTTGGGATTAAAACTGTTCCCTCAACCCCAGCGAGGGCAATCTTCACTTTGAAATAGAGCTAAAAAACGAGTGGTGCTCATATGTAACAAATGGTGTTCCTGTCTGTGGGACTGCTTTGTGGACCTCCCTGTTGCCTCTTTGCAATGTGAAACTGAGATTTGATCCATGCTTCTCCTTTTCAGGAGTACAGACCTTGAGAACCACCCAGTCTTTGGCCCAGGAACATTACAGAGGGAATGAAGCCTCCCAGGTGGTGTAGTGTTCCTGGACCCAGCAGTAGCAGCTCCTTTTGTTGCTAAGCACAGAGGCTTTCTTTTCACACTGCTGTATCCAAACATCCTTCTGCAATCCCTGTCTACGGTCACTTGAGCTTACACACGTGGTCTGGTTACCTTCTGTAGTTATCACCCTCTTGGAGGCCCTTTGGCTCTTTATTTGGTTTTATAAAAGATGCAGCACATTTACTTCAGCCTCTTTCTGTAGGCAGGTCCTCCTTGCGCAGAACTCCCAGGGGCAGTCAAAGAAGCAATGCTAATTGCAACTTGTTTTTAAATGCTAGTAATGCTTCTGGGCTGTGTCACAGGGTGATGCTCATGTAGAAATGGCAGGTCAAAAAGAACAAGCCAGAGGATTTTAACAGCTTTACTCTTACTGTGTGCTGAATACCTGGCTTCTTACACCTCCATATTGAGGCATCTGTAAGACTGATTGGTTTAAGAATTACTCTAACATGGCTTTTGAGTAGATCACTGAAAGTTTCATGTTGTCATCAGTGGAGGTAATTTATATATTTTTACACAAGTTTATAAAATTTCCAGGAGGAACTTGGTGGTTTTTAGTGGCTCTTCAAAGTTATCCAGTGCTGTAGTTTGACACTAACACCTGCATTTTGAGCTTGCTATCATGGTATTTTTGGGAGCTGTTCTGGAAGAAGCAGATCAAAGCAAACAGCAGCTGTAGAGCTCAGTGGCAGGTGCCTCTTTCTCTTTGCTTGGTTTCTGAATACAGACAGGGGGTCTTTTAAGCAGGGGCATGGTAACTGTGGTCTTGGAAGAGTATGGGAAATTGCTGACTTCTCATGACAGAAATCCTCCAGGGTAATTCTCCTGCCATTTATCCATGCTCTCTCCTTTTGTGGCCTTGGGAAAGTCACTTAAGTTTTCTGGGGCCAGGTCCACATTTGCTGTATAAGGGCCAGTGCTATGCCAAATTATCACAGCAGTGAACCAGGCCCTCACCCCATTCCAAAATGGAGATATTAGCCCTTACCTATATCACAAGGCTATCGTGAGGATTGATGCTCATACAGCATTTTGAAGATGTAAAGTGCTATGTAAGTCCCAAGTATTATCCAACTTTAATGTTAAAATTGCTTTTAGGGATCTGTAGGACTTCTCTTAAAGCATGGAATGTGTGACTGCCTTTTCAGATAGAAAGAAAATGCAAAATATTTATTCACGTTGGTTAACAGGATGGGCTCAGCAACACTTAAACTCTGAGGAAGGGTTAGCCTAAAAATCTGAACTCTCTAATTTCAGTTTTGCAAATGATTTTTAGTTCTTCTAAAAACCTTGACCAAATTTTTAGTTGTGAATCTTGCATCCAAATTTTGCAGTTTGGTCTTGTTCCTGACTGCTAGCAAGAGTAAATATAATCCAGCCAAAGCAGAGTACCTCACAGTTTGCTGTGGCTTTTGGATAAACTGGAACAGAAAATGAAGTCATTCTGTTCAACGTTCAGTCTGCAGAAGGTCAGCTGGGTTTCATGAGACAACTTTCAAAGGGATGTTTAATTTCTCTGACTGTAAGTTTTACTGGCTTTAAAATCAGCAGAGAGAGAAAGCCTTGGTGGAATCAATAAGGTCAGCACATCCTTCTTGAATTCCTTTCTTTTCACCCAAATCAAGAAAACAGTGGGTTTTGTAGGAAGTGCTTGTATGCACTGGGTCCTATGGCCCAGAACAAAAGTTGATCCAGAAATACAGCTCTCAACCATCACCATGTTCTCAACTAGGATAAAAATGCCACTGTTCACTGATCTGAATCCGGACCACAGCTAGAAACTACCTAGTTCTTGTAGCACTAGCTGCTGTGCAAACACAAATGAAGGCAAGGAATTACACACCAAGGTGTACATGTGAAATGGACCACAATTTTGAAGCAGCCGCAGTAAAATCTTAATATGAACTCAGAAGCAAACACAATGCAAATTTTTATGATTTCTTTAAAGTATTTGCTAAGTTTTCATTTTCTTAGTTTGGAGAAAATTCTCTTAACATTATTTTATTTTTGCTCTTAATATAAAGAATAAAAATCTATAACTCTAGACAGACTACAAATGAAAAAAAGGTGGCCAGTTGGCAGGAATGCCAAAACTTCTGTGGCTTGTATTGTTTCTGTGGTGACATTACGCTGCTGTTGGGTGAGCCACTGGAGTGGTGTGATGGCTCAAAAGTGAGACTGAAGCACAGGATGCAGGGGTTGAGCCACCAGGACTGCAGTGGGAGCATGACTGGGCCAATTCGGATCAGTCAAAAGAGCATCAGGAAATAAAAGACACCTTTTCCTGATGGAAGAAAAGCAAGAAACCAAAACCAGGCCATTGAGCAATGGTGCTGAATCACTACAAACATATTTGTCTGGACCCTGCTGGTGCAGGTTCCTGCTGGACCAGGCCTTGCTCCTAATTCAGCTGAGGAGGCTTGCTCCAAGCCTATGGTGCTGGCAGGGTCAGGCCAGCAGAACCTGAAGCTTTGATAAATAAAACTCAAAAACCAGAAAGCAACAACAAAAACAAGAACAAAACCCCAAAATCACACACAAAAAACCCCACCAACAAAACCAAAAACAACCAAACAAACCAAAACAAAAAAACCAAGGAAAAAGCAAATGCCACCAGGTAAGTGGCAGTCCTGCCTGCTGAGAGTGCAGAGTGGCTGGTCTGTCCTGAGCACTAATCTCTATGTCTTGGACCCATGTGAGTCTCTTGCTCCAGGCCCTCTCACATACATTCCAGGCAGGGTGCACTGAAAGATGTGACTGAAGCAGCTGCTCTCCTCCAGGGAGTCAAGCACTTTGCCATGTCTGAAAGTCTCTAGCACTTATTTTCTTTACTGTGATTGTGAAGGTCACCACATACAGTACAGCCACTTGATCTGGGATATTTTCTTAATACATTTTTATGCTGACTTTACTATTTTAATTCTTTGTTTGGAATGTAATTTTTTTTTCTCATTTCTTCTGTGTGTAACAGCAATTAAAAATATTAATTTACTGGGTTAATTAATTACTGTGCAGATACAACGTCTCCTTGCTCATTTTCTGTTTCTGTCACTGCTTCAGCACAGAATATGAGGTCCCTCTGTGGTGGGCAACTTTGTGCCACTGTTACACCCTCCAGCAGAATTTGTGCTGGAGCTGCTCAGCGCCCCACAGAACGTGATTGTCACAGTCAGCCACTGCATTCCTACCTGGGGAACCCTGAAAAACAGTCACATGCATCCCTCAGAGCACATCCAACACAAACCAACCTGGCTGGTGTTACACCACATCCCAGGTGCCCTGGGATGCCAATCTCTGGAGCCTGCTTGCCCCTTGCTGCTCCAGCCAGTCCCACATACAATGGCCATTTGTCCACCCTTCCAGGGAGAAGGGAGCCTGCTGCACAGGACTGCTCCAGGAAGACTGCTCACTGCCAGGAATTCCCAGACAAATGGCCAAATCTCTCTTGCCTCTCGCCCCAGGAAAGATTTCCAGGAGGAAAGAAGTAGAGTAGTCTGCACATTTTTCTCTGATTGGGGATCTGATGCCAGCTTCTTCAGCTGTTTGATGCAGTGGCACAGATATTTTGTTTCATTAATCCTCAACCAGGCCATCTGTCACCAGTGGAGCAGGTTTCAAGGATTTATAGCATAGAAACACAGCGGGTGTAAGTGCTCCCAGTCAGTTAAATGGATCTGCTTGCAGGCTTAATGCACACTCCTTCATACTCCCCCTTCTGAGGTGGAATGGTTCCTGATGTGAGAATTAATCAGTACCAGGCAGAAATACAATCAAATTATTTTCAAGGCAGCCTAAAGGGGTTAACAGAAGGCAAAAGCAGGTGATTCTCTCCTCTTCCTCTTATTTGAGCTTTTACAATTCCTTTCAAAAACTCAGAGGCCTGCTGGGAGGAGCATCCTGTTTCCTCATACCTCCTTCCTAGCTCCAGATGGAACACAAGTGACACAATATTCCCAGACTGAGTGTGTCTGAGTGGCTGGCCACTGCTATATTTTTATTCCACAACCGGCTCCTGGAAGGTTTCAGTCTACATTAAAAGAACCAGCACCAATATATGTATATTTGTATTGATCTACCTGTCAGCCTGTTCAATGGTTCAGATATTCTGTAATCCCCTACCTAGGCTTGGCCACCAGAAGTGAAGCTTCTGCACCTTCTGTGGCCAGCTCTTCCACAAAGTGACTCCCTCATTTTCAAAGCTGTATTTGCTTTCTTGGTATTGTGAGGATTTAAGTATTTCAGACTTATGGCTTACTCTGTGTTTATATACAATCTGACATAAGGAAGCCTAAAATATCATGGAGCTCCTGCTGGACTATCTGGAGAAAAGGAGGCAGAATCCAATTCTCTTCTTGAACTTGGAAGCAGGATTCCCTCCAATTTTTGGCTCCTTTTATTACCATTAAGATACATTAGCAGAGGGCAGTAGAACTATCACCTTTAACATCCTACTGTACAAAATTACTTGGAGAGAAGGAGAATGGAAACACTGGAAGTGCCTCTGCTGAACAGAGCCCCACTCTACCACCTGGTGTATCTGACCTTTACAGAAGCCTAGAGCAGCTGCATTTTGAGCCACATGAAGACAAACTACACAGCCACAACAATGCTGTTCTGCATGCCAAACCAGGCACAGCTAGTTCCACTAATTATATCTTGTGTTTCAACTTCCGCAAACTTCCTGTCCCTGTGTCCATCTTTTTCTTAAGGAAAAGAAAGCACTAAGTGCCATAATTAGTGCAGTCAACCCTATGTTTTGAGTCCAAGTCGCACAAAAAGTTATGGATAAAAAACTTTATAAATTTTTTGAAGGTTTTAAAGCTCTTAAAAGCTTTCCACTGTATAAAGGAGAAAGTTGTCTGGTCACCGTTTTTGTAGGAAGTGACAGTTTAGGGAGTTCTTATTTTCACTCCCATTTCCTCTTGTTCACTTAAGCACTGTTCTGAATAATTCACTTTGGGTCTAATAGTCTTTGTGTTCTCTAAAACCTGCCTCCCTCCCAGCCTAAGGAATATTATATTCACCTCTTCTGAGCTACAACAGCAGCAAAGCTGTTTGTTTTTGCAAATATTAAGAAAAGGGTTAAAACTGAAAAACATAGATCACCAAAAGAGTGTAATTAAAGAAGAGAAATAAAGAGCACGTAAGTATTGGGTTTGGCAATGGCACTGCTTTGGTGGTGGGGGTGGACTGCAGGGGTGGCTGCTGTGACAAAAGCTGCTGGAAGCTTCCCCTGTGTCCAGTAGAACCAACAGATCCAAGTGCCTCTGTGTCAACACTTGTTAGAAGGGAAAAAAACTGCAAGAGTAATTGCAGCTAAAGAGAGAAGTGAGAACATGTGAGAGCAGAGGAAGGAGGGGCAAAGACAAGGTGGGATGAACTGACCACAGCCCCCATTTCCCATCCATCTGCATCAGTGGGGATAGGAGGTAAAGAATTCTGAAATAAAGTTAAGCCCAGGAAGAAGGGAGGAGTAGGGGAAAGATGTTTTAAAATTTAGGGGTTTACTTCTCCTTACCCTACTCTGATTTCATTGGTAATAAGTTAAATTCCCCAAGCTGTGTTTTGCCTGTGACGGTAACTGGTGAATGATCTCCCTATCCTTACCTTGCTTCACAAGCCTGTTGTTAAATTTTTCTCTCTCCTGCTCAGCTGTGGGAGGGTAGTGATAAAATGACTTTGGTCTGCACCAGGTGTCCAGCTAGGGTAAACCACCACAATATATTAAGAGAAATTGAGACAGAGATTTTGGTCCCTGTGGAATCAACACAGAAATCAGATACTCCTGCGCAGCTATTCAAATCAGCAGATTTGCTCAGCCCTGAGATCCATCCTTACTCCTTTCCCCTAGGACAGCCTGTCACCAGGTGAAGACCATTGGAAGTCTCTGAAAAATGTCCCTCAAGAAAATCTTTTAAGTCCTGATCTGAAGGGGCTTGTGTCCTAATGAAGAGTGCTTGTTTTCACACGAGGCATGATGCCCTCCAGCCTGCAGTGCCTCACTCCAGGCAGTAACTACCCCTCTTCCAGAACTAAAATTATCAAGAATATAGTTCCTAAAATATTAAAAATAAACCTGCAGTTCAGCTCGATTTGACGTGAATGCCTTATCTGCTAAAGTCACTTTTACAGTCTCTTATTCTGACTCCTGCTTTCCCACCTCACTCAGCTGCAAATAACTGGCAGGAGAGAGACACTGCCCAGGTCAAGATAAGGAGGAGCCCCAGGAGCCTTCAGACACAGGCTCCCATTGAGGAATCTGGGTATAAATCAGCACCTCACCCATCCAGTGCTTTTGCAAGCCTCATTCCTCAGCCAGATCTGCTGTAAACAGGCTGCTTTGAATAACTTTGCAGAGGTGTGTTCCTGCTGTGACTGTGCTCACCTCAACAAGCCCTGTGTGGGAAGGCAGAAGGTAAGCGCTACACAGCAGTCAGATCTCTGGGGGGATAGAGAGCTGCTCTCGTGCCCCTTAGGCCTGTCTGCCTTCTCTGACCCGGGTGAGCAGCGCTGTCAGCATCCCTTGCATCAGCCTGGCCAGCAACCAGACAAGGCTCCCACTGATTTTAGGGACAAGGCAGCTGTGGCTTCAGGGAGGACTGTATCTGGGTGCATGAAAGTGGGACACATGGTAACAACAGGAATCATTAGAAAAATGGTAAAGAATTGCTTTCAGTCTTTTGGGTGGGCAGTTGCTGGCTTCAGTGAAGAAGCGTTGCATGTATTGTACACACAAAGACAGATCATTGTGAAAATCAGAGCAGGAAACCCAGTGTGAGCATCCTTTCCCTCTGCTGACCCCCTGTGAACTACTTCCACAATAGCAGAGAACCAAACCCTGGGTGGGGTGTGTTTGTGTGCTCAGCAGTTGTCAGCAGGCTGTCCAGAAGTAATGATCTCAGACAAAAGTAAGCCTGAAAGACCTTTCCAAATATAGTCCCTCATTATTGGCGCTGTATCAGTTTCATTTCAAGCTGTGCCTGGCAGCCTCTCTCTCTTGTCCCCTTTAAGAGGATGCTAACAGACCTGAGGCACCAGGGCCTGTCTCTAAAATGTGTCAGTAAAACTCCACCCTATGCACCTGGAAGTGTCCATGCTCACATCACCAATCTGAGCCAGCTGGAACCAAGCTCTGTGCTACAACCTGATTTAAAGCTTCACTGGGTTCAGCAAAGGAAGGAAGGGAGAGTGGGATATGAAATACCTGATTTTCTTCCTCTTTTTGTCTTGGAAACCTTACTAGGTGTCATACAGTGTTGGCAAAATCCTTCCATTTTACAAAGGAAGAGAACAGATCTACCCAGTGCAGTGTCTGTGCAAAAGAAGCACAAGGCTATTGTCAGAGTACATCCATGGGCTGCTTAGAAGTGCTAAGTATGCCAAGGATGCAGAGGAAGCCTGGTTAGGGAATGAGAAATGGCCGTGTTTGCTTCTGAGCCATTTAGGGAATTTGTGAGGCCCGCTGGCCAAAATAAGCCATTTTAAGGGATGCAATACAGCCTTAAAGCAACTGAAGATGAATCTCAGTGACTTTGAAAGAAGACAGAGTTAGGCTGGTTTTTTTGGATATGAAGGTAAGTTCTCACAATGTGGCCCTTGCAGCTCCAGCACCCACAGAATAAGCAATCTCCTCCTCTGTGGACAAGGGAGAGAGCCAAACTGGCCCAGAGGTGTGTGATCCACGGTGCCAGTCCCAACAAGTGCACTTTCTCTGGAAAACAGCAGGGTGTAAACTACACTGAGACATGAAATCTGTGGTTACCCAGCTTGGAGGGAATCACCCCCAACAAATCCCAGTGCCTGCACACCTGATCTACCATAGATGATCAGCTTGCAGCTGCAAGTTGTAAGGGTTCTAAGCAGGCAGGTACTTCTTGTTGAGGTGAGCCGCAGCTTAGGCTTAGATGTGATGCTAAGGGTGCCCCTGTACTGGGGCCGCTGGTGGTGGGGGTTGCTGATGAAAGCCCAGCTCAGGGCACAGCTGTTGTTGTGACATGCTGTGGTTCCTCAGTGGGGCCATGAAGCAGGAAGCACAGTCCTTCCTGGGATACTCCATCTTGAAGTCAAAATGCTGCTGAGGACAGTCACTGTGGGCTGCTTCCCACTGCACACACTAACATGCAAACACAGAGCCAGCACCATCAACACAGAGAGTCTTCTCCTGCAGGAGCACAAATCTGAAAGAACTTGGGTATGACATTTCATGACCTGGACCTTACTTCCCATCAGGGAAAACCCCGGGAGTAGGAAGAATGAACAATACACCACATTTCTCTTGGAATCTGACCAGCATACCTATCTCAACATGCAAACAAACACAAACTGAAAAGCAAGAGGGGAAGGAATTGGAAATCTCATTCTCCCATTAATCTGCTATGCAACTGTAAGCAAGCAATTAATTTCTTTGTTTCTTGATCTGTAACTAAGGTGTCAGACTTATGCTCCACAGGGATATATCGATGCCTTCCCTCACTAATGCCATTAAATTGTAAAGTTCTTTCGGATATTTGGCTCCCAAAGCACTTTAGAAATGCATGATTAAATTACACCCAATTATAAACCAAAGCAGGTGATCTTGTAGAGGAAGGAATATTGCTCTGCTGGTGTTGCTCTGAGGCATTAATAGTCTACAGAATGCTCGGGGGAAATCAAGGAGAACTACATGAACAATTTAATTTCCAGTGTCCACTGCAAATCCTCCATTTTCAGCCTGTATTTAAACACATTTCTTGAAGTATTTAATACTGCTTGTTGTATTGACATGGGATCCCATCAGGTAAATCCCTTGAATTCTAAATGTAGCACTGTATGGCAAAATTCACTAATGAGACCTCATTCTCAGAAAAGAACTTATCTCCTCAGTCTCCTTCAGAGTTTTTCTACTGTCTCTCAGGTTTATTTAAATAAGCCCTGTGACTTGCCATTTATAATGAAGTATAGGCTGGTCCTGCCTCAAGACAGGTAGGCTGTTATCAAAGGAATGTTCCGAGAATGCAGTGCAAGGCACAGCCAGTGTAACTTTCCTCCATTTACTACTCTCCTACACTTGCCTACATGCACAGCAGTTATGAAAGTCATTTCAGACCCTGGAAAATCCAGGCCTAGAGCACTTCCACACAAGAGCAAGACTACAGCCATGCAACTGGAAGTGCTCTTTCTCAGCTGCACAAGTAGCCAAGGTAACATTACCTATGATCTAATCGATCAGGAAAGGCTGATTGGTAAATACAAATACACAATTTGACACCTCATTACTCCTCTTAGCGTACCACTCATTCTGCCAATTTGATGTGTTGTCCATTACTCTTAATGGGATTAGAAGACTCATAGCAACATGTGGATAGGCTTCTGAAGAAATATATGCCTAATCTACTAATATGTATTAATATATATTTGCTTTTATATGACTATATTATTTATTACACCAGGCATAGGCCAAGCCAAAAAGTTTGTCTTTTATCTCACCATTTAGAGTCACTGCAGTTTGCAATTCCCCATACTGGGCAGAAGGATCACTTACCATTTTGACTTGATGAGCTGGGCCATGTTCAGTTATGTTTGAGAGCACTGCTGATTAGACATTCATGTTATGATTAGGCATGTGTAGGGAGCAACTGAACAAAGAAGATGGCATTTACCTGACAGGATGACCTCTAAATGTTTAATTTAATGTGCTTTCAGGTCCGGAAAAACTGTCACAGTCTCTCTCCTATACGTCACAGATTTCTTTGCTTCACATTTAGGGAACAAATCCCAGTCAGACTAGAAATGTGCTACAAGACAAATGACTTGCAACACCAATTTTCTGTTATGTCAAGACATGATAATATCACCCTCTGTGCACACAGATGTCCTAAATTTTAATTTAAACAGCATCTGTATAAACTGCTATGTAATGGGCTACATACACATGTAGTAGAAGGAAGCCTGGTCCTGAAGAGATTGCCAACAAATAGAACAGATAGAAGAGGAGGTATTATTGTATCTAGTCCCCAGGTGGGCACCTGAGGTGCAAAGCAGATTAGTGACATACCCAAGGCCACACAGGGAGCCTGAGTTTAACCCCAAGTCTTGTGCTTACCTCTGTCTTTGGAGATATTCCATTGCTCCTGTGAATCCTGAGGGTCAGTGTTCCCACTGTCATTGCAGACAATGACTCAGAAGAAGTATTTCCTCCCTGGGAGCAGACCTGGGACAGTGTATTTATTGCTGCAAACCTTCTCTGTGCCTGTGAACCACACATCAGTACTGACATCACATTGCAGGACATCATAATAAGTCTCCTACTTGTCTTCTGCATCTGAGCTGTGGTTTAGGGTCATGGTGTCTGGTGTCCTTCAGCCAGCTCCAGATTATTGGGTGGTCAGGGAAAGCTAAGAATTAATGAACCCATTTGAGTTTATTCTGTTTGGCTCCATCCCTCTGTCCTTTTCTGGGGCAAAAATGTTTCACTTCCAAAGTCACTGTCTATCTAGGAAAGTACTCCTTTCCTTGATTTCTTCTATCCTGAGCAACCCGAGGGCCAGTTTGTAGTGTGTAATTATCTCCTGATGGAAAAATAAGGCTGTTAGTTTTGAAAGGCATTCTCTGAAAGGATGACAAGTACATAGGTCTGTAGCCCCAGGAGACCATTACAGGAAGAGGAGTCTCTCTAAGGAGCCAAGCCAGCCTGCCTACACTTGGCTGGCACAGACCCACTGGCAGTGGAAATCATGTCACCAGACTGCTGAGGGGACAGACACTGTTATGTCAGTGCTATTACAGGGATTTGCTGTTCAAATAATGGCATGAGAAACAAGGTAGCATTGGGAGTGTCTGGAGCAATAACTGCTTCACCCTTTCCCTCCACACTGGACAGAGTAAACAAAGCCCCAGCAGTACCATCCTTATTCCTTGCCTTTGAGCCATGCTGCTTCCAGGCTTGGCTCAGCTAACACGAAGGAGGGAGCTGGGAAACACAGTGAAGAAGTAGGAAAGTCTTTTCTGACCAGGGAGTCTTTCTCCCTGGGGACCAGGGAGTAGAAACACTTTAGATTGCTCCTGTGGCCTTTTTTTGGATAAAGGGTTGTATCATTGGAAGCATTTGGGATTTTTTTTAAAGAAAAAAGCCCCAACCTTCCTAACCCTAGTACTGATGCAGAAATTGTGTGTAATTTCCATCAGCAGAAGAGTATGTCCTGTCAGTACCCTGAGGTGATGGAGGTGCTCGAGTTTTCTCTACACTGTACTTGCAGCTTGCATGTTAACGTTGTAAAGGATGTCTCTGCCACTCTTCTTGAGGACAATGTACAGGTCAGAAACAAATCACTCGGTGCTGCGGATCAGAACTGGGAATGGTTCTTGTCCTCCCTCTTTTGCCACACCACTGATGGTGAGCAATGGCCAAGGCAACTGCAGCTATAAAGTTCAGCTTCCTGGCCTGGGCAGCAACAGAAACAAACCCCATCTTTGAGCACAACAGAGATGTCTCTGGCTACAGGAACTGCTTGTACAGAATCAGCCTGAGTGAAAAGTGTTTCAAGGACACCAGTTCTGGAGATTTCTTCAAGCTGCTAGGGCAATGGCAGGCTTTGTCCCCAGCACAGCTGGCATGGCCTGGATGATTCCACATAACCTCATGCTACAGTTCATTAGTTTGATCATCTTGAAAGCTGAGGGAAAACAGCTGGTGTGATACAGATCAACTTGTACAATTTAAATGGAGATCTTCTTACAGTAGATAGAGCTCATTCTGCAAGGTCCTGTGGAGCCTGAGCTCATGTAGCAGTCTAGGCTTAAAAGAAAAGGAAATCACATAAATTGCTGTTAGCATCTATAGAAATGAGCTCAACATCCATGTCAATATAAATTGTACCTCAGACAGGACAGTGTTAGGACCTCAAGTATTGTCTTTACAACTCTAGGTCATTCAAGGTTTAATCAAGAATGATTTCTCTTCACCTAACATGAACTGTAGTTGCATGCTTGAAAAATTCTGCTTTTCATGGTGAATCACAGAGCCTCCCCAATGTTTTATGGTTTGTTTAGCACTGACGCTCCCCCTGTGAAGGGCTTGGTTGTGCAGCTGACAAAATTGTGTGCACAGAAGGACCTCTACCATCACAGGGAGGCCTATAAAAACGCTTGCCATAAAAATAATAAGCAGTTATGCAGGACTTCATAAATATGAAGTGGTGCATGAGTTTTCTCCAATGGTCAACTTTTAAACTGAAGTGACAGCTTGTGATAAAGGCCAAAGGACAACTCCAGGCTCCAAAACCCTGCAGCTGCATTTCAACAGATACCCAAGAAAACACTAATTGCAGGACTTCTGCTCTGACAGGACACAACACAGAAGACCATAGAAAAGCTGTGTGAATGCATGGTGCTGTCCCAGCACAAACCAGCATGTGGCTCTGCAGCCTCACAGTCAGATCAAACCTGGGTGGGTGGGAATAAAAGAAAACAGACAGCAAGAAAAAAATTTAAGAAATAAGAGTGTGAGAGATTGTACAGAAAAGTAGAGCCATTCTTCAGCCTGTTGAGTCACGTCAGAGACAGGAAGAAGAACCCTCCAGACTGTTTCAGCAGAAGGCAGTAAATGTAAGGGTTAAAATGGTGCCAGCTCTTCTCTCACCAGCTGTGCAACCCCTAGAGAAACATCAATGCAATCAACTGCTTTCTGATGAGCACCTACTCAGGACAATTTCAGGTGAGGTGGGTGGAACAGGAATATTTAAAATCATGTAAAAAATGTGCCAAAAAAAGTGTAGGTTACATGTAATACATGAATGAGAACAAAAGAAAAGAAAAGGCAACTTTAATGTTGCCTCATTAGATGATTTTACTGTCCAAATTCTGCCACAAGCTGTTTTGTATAGCGTCTGTTTTTTACAGGACTTCTCATACCCTTCAGCATAGTACTGCATGTAGCCATGCCACACCAGAGAAGTTTTTCTGGAGCCTACACTCTCTCTGAGATTTTTTTGTGTTTCTTTATTTGACAATACAGTAACAAAGCTATACTCCATGGATGGGTTGTATAGTTCCAAAGTGGAGACTGAGATGAGAAAAGACCATTTTTCATATTGGTCACCTGGATGTTGCCTTCTGAGACTTCCTCAGACAAACCTGAATGTCCTTCTATATAACATGACTCATGAACCATCTATTCCTGCTGGCCTTACTGCTACTGAGGACAGCCAGCACCATGCTTTGTCACCTGGGAGTATCTGAGAAGTAAAGCCTGAATTTTCTAATTCATAATTAAGCCAATAAATTCTAAACAGTAAAGACTTAAATGCTTTGCTACCTCAATTAGTAAGGTATCTAGGGATTTCATGGCAGGTCATTCTCATTCATATCTTCATTTTCAAGACATAATTAGTGTACTTGAAGCATGACCTCTGCTAATATTACTTCAACGTTAGGTACCAGAATGCTGAGTGCTCACTGAGGACCTGAAAGGATTATAAATCTGTCTCAGTAACATCACCTACTTACAGCAAATGGCTGTTTCAAACATGATGCAACATCAACTGTCCTAACCCATACTCAGACTACTGAATCCATGTCAAGAATCAGAAAATCTTCCAACAGTGACCTCTGTAACCATATATGAGGTGTGATGTGAGAAATCATGTGGTGGAAAAAGCAACTATTACACCATTTTACCTGACACACTCACTCAGCAGACACCTTAGCAAGAAGGATGGCAGAATTATTTAAATTTGGCTCAAGGACTGCACAACTTTGTGCGGCCCTCCATCTCTTCTCAGAACCTCTGAAAACTGAACAAAACCCAGTAGAGCTGTGATGAGAAATGCTTTCTTGTGCAAGATGAATTGGACAAAACTTTATAAATGTAGTATATGTTAAAAAAAAAAAAAAAAGAAAGTAACAGCTGACAGATAGGAGTTCTAGCTAGATGGGTACTGCAAGTCTTACCTGAAGGTGACATTGCTAGAATTCTTTCCTCTAACAACACTGCTTCTCCCATAGCAGCTTCTCTCATGGCTTGGGTTCAGAAGAAGTATTTGTCTCTCCTACAAGCTTCCCACACTGTAAGTGGTACAAGAGACAGGGATCTTGGTGCATTTTGGCCACTTTTTGGCATCCTCAACTCATGTCTGTAATGTGTATCCTGACAGTCATCTCCACAGTCTGGTTCCCTGCTAGGCTAAGCCAAGGCTGGAGTTGAAAAATTCACCACCTTCATCATTCCTGAGGACTCTGTGACAGCAGGAGAGTCCACAGCTTGCAGATGTGAATACAGAGCTGGTTCCATTTTAAGATGCTGAACCTGCAGGGTTTTGGGGTAAAAAGAGTCTTAATAAATACAGAGCAAATTCTGTCCAGCAGAGCAATGTGGTTCCCAACAGAGCACATAATGGAGACCCTGTTTCAAGGCTGACCATTTAAGAAAAAAAATTCAAACATTCTGGCACAGAATCACCTGGGAATCTGCTGTGAGCACTGCCCACCACTCCTTTGCCACATGTTTAGAAGAGGTGTTTAGCATTAAAGGTTTGCTTTTGTCTCTTTCTAGCTGGCTGGTGAGCTCTGCAGTACATTTCCTACAACCTATTTTCTATGACTTTGAGTCCTTTGTGTCTCTTCTTGTTTAATAAATCCCTCCTGCAGTCCTGTGGGAAGTAGTCAGGTGCTATGTGGACTGGGATTAGAGAATGTGATTACCGACTTGCAAGATCCTATTAATGTTCTTCAAGTTTATTTGTCAAAGAATTACAGTACCCCTAATTAATTGTCATTTTAAAAACGACAGATTTTTTCCTCTTTAGCACACTTTGCAGCAGCCTCCATAATATATGAGAAGAGAAAAAGATGGACTGTGGAAAAAAAGCTGTATGTTTTTAATCAAAAGGATAGGGAGTTTTGTATCCAAATACAATTCCTGCTCTGAAATTCTCAGCTAAAATGCAACAACCTTCCCCCTGGCACCAAAAAAGTCATCCAGTGCAGCATGCCATAACAAACTTGATGCTAATGGCTTTTATACAGGGCTCTCATTTGAGCACAGGGGTCATAAGGAATATGGTACATATGTCCAGACGGAATTCTCCTCTCCTAAGCCTAATGTGAGATAATTCAAGTCTTCAGATAGGAGAAGAATCATAGCTCCAGGCTTTAAATTGGTTTTGTGTTGCCTTCTGATGTAAAGCAGCCTGAATGCTTTCCCATCTGAGTAACTATTTAACCTCAAGGCTTTAATCTACTACATAGAATTCTCTGGTTTTTTTAGCTATAGTGGCTTTCCACACTTGGCCAGTTTTTTTTTCTGAATTATATGCAGCTACTAGGGCCCATTTCAGTATCTATTACAGGATTCCATCAATAGTTTAGGCTATTTATTGATGGCATCTGACAGTCTTTTGTTTGTAAAATTCTTTAGTCATATGGAGAAGGGATTCTATGAAACTGGCACAAAATAAAATCTGCCCATTTCAGCATTTCTGAGGCTGCTGCAATCCTTTGGAGTTTGTCTGCGGTATTGATCAGTTCAGAACTAGGCACAGATTCATTACTAGTAAAGATCCAGGATTAAAATAAAAGAATGTAAGCAACTGTCATGAATCCCACAGGAGTTTTCTCTTCTTTTAAAAGTGTTGATTCAGGGCTGATGAGCATAGTAACATGTATGACAAATTATATTCTTTGTCATACATTAGGGCCTTTGGCAACCTCTGTGTGAACCCTAAGTACTAAAGCTACCTACACCTCAGAACACCTGAGATAAATCAAGAAGATGAAAAGGAGAGAGAGAGAGAGAGAGAGAGAGAGAGAGAGAGAGAGAGAGAAATAAAACCCAAGAGATGCTACACTTACTCATCACCCTCCGACTGAGGCCCAACCTGTCCCTGAGCAGTGACTGGCAGCCCCGAGCCAATTCTCCCCAGTTTATAAACTGAGCATGGTAGTCTATGGCATCAGAATATCCCTCTGGCCAGGTTGGGCCAGCTGTTCTGGCCATGCTCCCTCCCAGCTTCTTGTGCACCTGCTTGCTGGCAGAGCATGGGAAACTGAATAGTCCTTTAGTAAGAGAAAACACTACTTAGCTACAAAATCCAAAACACAGTGTTGTACTAGCTACTAAGAAGAAAATTAACTCTATCCCAGTTGAAACTAGGACAGCACTGTGAGTGATTGCAATTTAATTAATACAAAATCTCAACATTTTGAATGAGACAGAGGAAAGAATCCAAGAAAGAACCAAAATATTAACAGAAAAAGAAGAGCAATAATCTCGTTAGTCAGATGCTGCTGCTGATAGGAACACTCCCATGTGTTGCACAAGCTGTGCTAAGCATGGATCATACGGTTGCTATCTGATGGATACAACAAAATCAGCTGCTTGTTCAAGTCAGTTCTGGTCTAATTCAGGAAAAGCAGTCAAAATTAGGCACCCAAATCCATAGGTGTGACTTTCAGAGGTGCTGAATATTCTGGCCTCTCATTGTTGCTTGTGGGTAACAAGTCACTCAAGCAACTTCTATGAGACACCCCTCTCAGAGGCTCTACACAGAGAAAAATCAAACTAGCACAGAACAATCACAATTTATTGTCTCCTAATTGTGTGCATGTGTTTTATTTGTGTGTATAAAGAAATATATGTATGCAAAGCAGGAAGTCAAGGAGGGTAATTTGTATGCTTAGATTTATTCATCATCACAACACTTTTCTAAAGACTATTTCTTTGCCACCTACTTCTCTTGGTAACTTCAAATGTTTAAACATTTTAATTATTGAACTTATTCTGAAAATGAGCTCTTTCTTCAGTGCATTACAGAGCAGCTCAGAAATGTCTTCCCTAATCCATAGGAAGTTTGGACAACAATGCAAAGTTTCAGGTGAAAAATTATATATATTGCTTCAAATTGGTGATTTTCTTTCTGCAATGTTTCAATAGCCCAGATTTCCTGTTTGCCTCATATATTCTGTGATGTACTCTGGTCTCGGGAATGAAGACTATAAAATTGCTTTCACTGGGGATCAAATATAGGAACAAGAGGTATAATAGAATAGTTTGGGTTGGGACTTTTAAAGCTCATCTAGTCCAATCTCCCTGCAATAAGCAGGGACAACTTCAACTAGATCACGTATCTGAACTATAACCCCCAGAATGTAGTTCAGCAGTGTTTTCTAACTAAATTTGTTTTACACTGAATGGTTTTTGTTGGAAGGAACCTTAACGACCATCTCCTTCCAATCCTCTGCCATGGGCAGGGACACCTCCCACTAGACCAGATTGCTCAGAGCCCCATCCAACCTGGTCTGGAACACTTCCAGGGATGGGGCACCCACAACTTCTCTGGACAACCTGTTCCAGTGCCTCATCACCCTCACAGTATGGGATTTCCTCCTAATGTTAATCTAAACCTACCCTTGAAGCCATTGTCCCTTTTCCTGTTGCTACATCTCTCTCCAGACACAGTGATTTTTCAGATTCAGCACAATGGCTCCACTGTCTTCTCTCACCAATGTTTTGGTTGTAATGCACTCACTGCCTTTCTCTATCACCATGTTTTCTTTCTCTGTCTCCTCCATACTGCCCTTGATGTGACTTTGGGCCTTGGCTTTGCCTTGGAAGGGACTTGATGCTTGCAGTGTGCTTAGTCTTCACAGTGAGACTGTGTGCAGCAAAAAGCTCGAGGACAGATTCTTCAATAACTGGAGAATCTGGAAAGAACAAAAGACATTTGAAGGCTGCAGCTGCAAATATACCTTGACATCTATCCTGTCTCTGCGAGTTCCCAGAAAAAGTGGTCCAAAACTGGGCCCCTTATACACTCCATGTTTTTACTATACAATTTGGTATTTTGTGAAAGTCTTTATGGACACTCAAAATTTTGTCATATGTTTTGATTCAGCTGATTTAGTTCTGTTTCTTATACAGTGAGTCACCTGCCCTCCTTTAGTTGTTCACCTCAGCAGAAAAAGAAGGAGCTCTGTGAAACAGCAAGTCCCAAAGCCCTTCACTTCCTCAGGACCTGGAGATTTGATTCCAGGCAGCTTCTTGATTTTGAAAAGCACCAGAGGAAGACCTTTCTGCTGTTCTTCCCTAAAGTCTCACGGGGATATGTATCTAAGATCACGATAAAGATAGTAGAATCAAAGTTAGGTACAGCTAGTAAAGCAAATGCTCTCTCATTTGTTACAGAGTAATATGGGGGCATGATAAGAATGCCTTGCACATGATAAAAAACCCAAAACAAAAGCAACAGGTTCCCAGTACCTGAAGGATGCCTCAAGAGAGATGGCGAGAGATTATTTCCTAGGGCATGTAGTGTCAGGACAAGGGAGAAAGGCTTCAAACTGAAAGAGGGTAGGTTTAGATTAAATATTAGGAAGGAATTCTTCATTATGAGGGTGGTGAGGCACTGGAAAGGTTGCCCAGAGAAGTTGTGGATGCCCCATCCTGGCAGTATTCAAGGGCACAAGAAAGATGAGGCTCTGAGCAACCTGGTCTAGTGAAAGATTGGAACTACATGATTTTTAAGGTCCCTTCCACCCTGAGCCTTTCCATGATTCCTATTTGAGGTTTTTTATTTCTTTTATTATTGTCACACAACGTGTAGTTGTAGAAAACACAATCCTCTGCTGATATTCAGTAAAACCAACTCTCCCTGTACCAAAGCTTTGCAGTGGATGTATTTTCACTGCAGCACAGGTCTGATAAATGTTCAGAGAGGCAGACACAGCACCCGTACTCCTGTTTGTCCCGCGCTGCCCTGACCCAGACCGCAGGAGGCTTTTTTGTCACCCTTCTGGCGCCATCTGCCTGCCAAGAGCTGAGCGAGACACACAGTTTCCTGCTTCTATTCATCATTTCAGAAAAGGTGTTTTGCTTGTTGCTCATGACAACACCGTCTGAGGCAAAGGCTCAGGCCAAAATTCTTCACCACTGACTTAGCGACATAAAATAAACCAGTATGACTGTTCGATTTTCTCTCCTCGGGGAACAAAGAAGCAGCAGGAAAAAGTTTTGCTTGTGCACATAGATTAGCCTCTAAAATGCTGCTGGCCCAAGTGAGGAGACCTAGTGAAGCACTGATTCTATAGGTGTTTGTGTACACCTGGTAAAGAACAGGAAGGACACGGGGTGGCTGCATCCGCTGGCAACTCCGTCCCCCCTGCTCCTCTCCCAGTCTGTCAGTGATGTGTTTGTGGATGGTTCCCTGCTTCATGATCCAAATCCTTTTCAAGCTTGTCACCTGACAAAAAGACTGAGGCAGGAAACAACACACATGGCAATGAACATAATTTTCAACCGTGTCCCTGAATCCTCTGATCAGAGTTTCCTGCACTAAGATGTCTAAGCTGTCGGGATTTCTGTCTCCTAACTCTGGTAAAGTGATCCATGGACAAAATGAATTCAGTATGACGTGGATCTGTGCATCTGCCTAGATGAGCCACATGGTATGTACTGAAGGGTGTGCATTCACCTGCAGAGGATATATTTACCGATTACTCTGAAAATCGGAGACCAGGAGAGGAAGAAGGGTGGGTAGTGAGAAACCAACCTTGTGGGAAAGAATAGGAGCCTCTGGCTGAGAAAATGGGTCAGCAAATGTGAAAACATCTTCACAGGAGACTGCAAAGGAAAATTTTGACAAGATCCAAAGCCAAAACTTAGTAAGACTGAGACAGTAGAGGTTTGGGAAGGATATGATCTGTTCTAGTCTGATCTGTTCATCTGTTTGTCCTTAGTTCAAAGCCCTTTATCAACAACAGGCCAAGTCTCATTAGGGTTTTGGAGCTTTTCATTATATTGATCATCCCATGGGCATTTTACCTATTTGCCTTCTTGAGCCATATTCCTTCCACCTTTCCATCATTCAGGACAACATAGCTTGTCAAGATCCTCAGTTAAAAGTATGAACATCACACTCTTTATAGTTGCAAATGCCATAGAATCATAGAATAGCTCAAGTTGGAAGGGACCTATAAGGATCATCGATTTCAATTCTCTGCTCCTTGCAGGACTACCCAAAACTAAACCATGTGACTAAACATCAACCAAACACTCCTTAAACTCTGACAGGTTTGGTACTGTGTGGAAAAAATCCCAGTGGAAGCATAGGAACAAAAAACTGTTCAGAATTGTCAGCTGAGCACTTCAAACACCAAGGAGGAGTTTAACAGCAGGGAGATCTCCTAACGAAATGGACAGATCACAGGATGGAAGTAATTTAGTAAATTGGAAGAAATCCTGGGAAGAAAGGGGGATGGAAAAAGGCTGTTCCTAAGTAGTTTTTACCCTCCTTTATGTGTGTTCACTGAAGGCAATGCAGCTATAGGAACCCAAAAGCTGAAGCGGAAAACTACCCCTTGGCACTGCTCCATTCCCATAGCTGGTCCAGAGGAGCTGTCACACCAGCCAAAGACTCCCTCTACTGCCTACACAATATTTGTACCTGAACCTGGACTCTGATGGGCAAAGATGAATCAGTAACTAAGACACCAGATTGCAATTCCAGTGTGCACAGGAATCAGAGGCAGCTCAGACACAGCTTCTAAGTTAGCTGTGCCACAGAAGTGGTTTCTGTCACAGAGGAGTGACCAGGGACAGCCCCCACCCCACACTGTCCCTTCAGACCACCCTGGCCACGGCCCACAGAAGGCACTCAGACACCAGGCCTGGTACCCATCCTGCAGGAGCCTGACACAGAAAAAGGAGGACCAGCCTCACAGAGGCACATCCCAGGGGTGGGCACTAGCGCAGATCCATCCTCCTTGTGAGAAAATCTGCCTGCCCTCACAGCCAAGCTCCTTCTGGCCCCTGAAATTTCCTTCCTACCATATCACCAACACAATGTTCAGCTGTTACTGAACCTGTGAAGGATACACTGCCACCATTTTATCCTCCTTCTATGTAGTTCATTTCAAAATGGTCTTAAAATGCTTTTAATGGAAAGCACCTGGGCAGAGTTCAAAGCTGGTCCAGATCTAACAGAAAGACTAACAGTCTCAAAGACTAACAACCACTAAAATCCATGCCATAACTTTGAAATTCTCCTCCAGGCTATGCTGACAGCATGAAGCTAAACTTTCCAACTTTTCTTCCTGGCTTCCTTAACAGCTGTGTGTATTTCTGTAAAGATAATAGACTTAAGCTTACAGCATAAATAATGCTACTGGAAAATTAATTCACAAAACAATGTGATATTAAATATATACCAGCCTCATGTTGTGCTGCTGGTCCTCAGCAGACTGCAGTCAAATGTCCCATGGGTCAGTTTAAAAAGTCAGGAGAAGAATTCATTAGGGCAACCCTGACTAAAATAAAACACACCATACATTTTAGTAGCCTAGTTTAGGTGACAGGTGTAAAGACCTAAATAGAAGATTTACTGCTTTATGCTTCTACCACTTCATACAGCAAAGGGAAGTCCTTCATTATTACCTTCATACTACCAATAGAAGGTACAGACTAGCAGCTTATTTCATGTTAAACAATAAAAGGACTGCAGATCACTGTTATCTTCCAAGTTTCCTAGGTGTTACAGCAAAACAGCACTGCTCCATTGGAGAGTTCACTGAAAAACAGTGTGAAGATGAAATATTCCTCCTCCTCTTCCTCTCTTGAGTCATCCACACTTACCTCCCAGAGCTGCACTGCCCATTAGGGTCACTGTCTTGTGTACCCCGTGATCATTGTGCAACCTCCCCAGTCACTCCGCTCAGCAGCATCAAATGATAAGCTCTGCTCTTTCCCCTTCTTGCCTCAAGGTGTACTCAGGAGACTTCTCTATCACTCATCCATTCTTCATCCCCTTCAAGGTGACACCTTCAGGAGTTACCACACTCTCCAGGCAGGCTTTTCACTTTCTCTTCACTTGGTCGTTCTTGGGATTGCTGACAAACTGAATTGGAACCCCTGGGAAACAGGAAGGGATTGGCAAGAAAAAAATGGCACATACCAGCAAGTACATCATAAATCAAAACAAGTGTCTTTGTCTTTGTAGGATATAACATGGGCTCCTGTACAAGAGAGATTCCAGGCTCGGGACTTTACTAGCAGTCTGAAAAGGAAGTCTTGATGCTCCTCTGCTTGTCTGTCACACTAGCTTTATGAGACTGTGGATTCCAATTTCGTCAGCCCAGGCTCTGGGGTTTTGTGTTTTTGCTTTATGGATTTTGCAGCTCAAACCTTGCTGTCTCATGTTTGATCCACCCACTGTGCAAAGATGTTTACTTTCCATCACTCATGATCAATGAAGAGCAGAGTACTCTGTACTAGATCTCCTGCCTTAACACCTGAGTTTTTAAAGTAACTGGGCTGAACACCCTTAATTTTCACAGTGTGGGCCAATCCATCATCAGTTGAATCATCATTCATACTTATCATCCCACTTCAACTCTTTTCCATTGAACTTCTAAGTGAAGCTTTGCACTCTTTGCCAGGGGGATGTCAAGCACTGCTGTGTGGTTTTCAGCCACTTTCAGTGGCTCCAGTTCTGTCAGGAGTTAGGAGCACACTTGCTGAAATACCAAAATGACAAACATTCAAAAAGACAAAAGACAAACCGTCTGTTCTTTTTAGTTCTTGATATCCAACTTCCTACACTAAATAGCAGAATGTCAGTGAAATACTTTTGATTTCTCAAGTGATAGCAGAAAGATCAATTCACTCCTTCAGCTTCAGTAAAAATTAAGCTAACTACAGCTTATAATTCTCACTAAAAGTTGTATGTAATCCTGTAACCAACAGACACACTGCTTTTCTGTTCAGTTCTTCTGTCCCAGCTCTGCTCCTTTTTCTCTCCTTTACCATGAGTCATTGTAAAGTAAATGGATCCAGGCAACTGCAGATGACATCTGCAAGCATATCTGGAACCATTTGACAGGTTGAAGGATGACTGCCATACTACTGCTTTACCTGTCAAGAATGCTGCAGTGCCAGTGGCACAGGAACACTATTTGGTTAAGTAAGGTAATCTACCAGACTACTAACAGCCTGTGCCCAAACCCTGGCTAGAGCTTAATCAAAAAGATAAATATTATACTTAAAAGATGATGTTTATGGCAGAGCTCACCTTGAAGAAATGGTCCTGCTGCAATAAAAGGTAAGGCAGGATGGCAGCATCACTGTTACTCAGCACTGATTAAAAGCAAGTTTGCTGCATAAACTGTGGTTGGTTTTCTTTCAAAATGCAGACATACATTTGGTTGGTCATAGGAAGCACATGCAGACGAAAAAAAAAGATCATTCTCATTATGCTCAGGCCCATCCACTCACTCCAAAGTGCTACAAGAGTGTTTGAGCAAATTTCACTTGCACTAAAAGGACAGTGCCAAGGTGCATTTTATCATTTCCATCTTCTCCACTAAAACTGGTCCAAATTCAGTAGTGACTCACACTCCTTCCACACTGACGTCAGTGGAGAATTTGACTTATTATGTGTAATAACCAGGCTTCAAGCTGAAATTTGCTCTCTCCTGAAAGGTGTTTTCACATGGGCACTGTGGTAATTGCAGGTTGGTTTATGACTTGTACGAGTTAGATTTCTGTTCAAGCCTAAAAAGACCAGTGACTCATGAATGTTGTAGAGACATGTAAAAAGATAGTTCCAGTTTGGCCCACCAATTCCGACCCCCACATGTCTGTGTGCAGTTAATGTTGACGTTGTACAAAGAACCTCGTGGGTCTGAGAACAAACATTACCTATCACTCTCTGCCCAGCAGTTTCCTGTCAGCCACAGAAGACTGTAGGTGCCTAGGTATGCACAGCATATATTTCAAACCTATTTGCTTCGTGTTATTTTTTTTTTTTCAGGGAATACAGGGAACACAAAGGCTCTCCTCCATAATGAGCACAATGCTTGCACCTGTGAAAACACATTCTTTCTTTTTGTGCAGTGGGCTCAGAGGGCAAGAGCCATAGAGCTCAAAGTCAGCAGGAGGTGGATTCTTCCATCCTGTTTCACCTCCCTCTATTTGTGGCAAATCTGCCCTTTGCCTAGCTTCAAAATTCTTACAAGCTTGGTTGTTAGTTACTGGCCTAGCAAAGTCAAGCCAGAGCTCTAGAGCTTATCTTTAGTCATGATGAAGGACACACACTGTGCAGATGGCATCAGTGTAGGTACAGGACACTGCAGACTTGTATTTATCTGTATCATCTCAGAAGCAGCATTCAGATATGAAGGAGGAAAAAAACCATTGGGAAACAATAGGCAAAACCTCTCAGTAGGCTGGGGTGGTAGGGAGTGGGTATGACAAATGTATCAGTGAATACCTCTTTTTATTTGTGTTCACATCAGTGGTTTTTTAATCACTAGAGAAACTGACCTGTCAAAAATACAGAATCTCTGAGGGCAGAAATTTTGAGGCCAAATCAAATCTCCCCTCATCCCTAAAGGCTCCTCACAGACCTCCTAAAGCTCCAGAATCAGAGAGAAGTCTTTCCACTGACAGCGATGTATTTTGGATCAGGTGCATTCTTGGCCTAAGGCAGAAAAATGAAGCCACTTTTCTTCTCAGAGGCATCCTTTTATTTTGATGCTCTGCACTGGCAGTGAGTATTCCCCCTGCACTGCATGAGGAATCCAGAAACCAGAGTAGGGTGAATGGAAGCTGTTGGACTTAAGACTGTGAAGTACTGTGGGAAAAGAAGAGTTTGACCTGGCGTGACTGGCAGATTTGCAAACAAAGGACTGCCTGAGAGAAGAGGTGAATTAGGGTGAACTAAGAATTAAGGAAAGAGGAGAGAGAGGGACAGAGCAAGAGAAGGAAAAGAACAGAGGAAAGGCAGTTTTTTTGCAAACGCAGGACATCACAAATCAGGCATGAACTGGGATATGTGTCCTGAATAATACTAATAATTACAAGGATTTAGCATTGGTTTTGCCTAAATGACACTTGAAGGAAGGACATTGACCTGCTGGAGTGAGTCCAGATGAGGCCATCAAGTTAATTAGAGGGATGGAGCACCTCTCCTGTGATGAAAAGCTGAGAGAATTGGGATTGTTCAGTGTGGAGAAGGCTTTGGGGTGACCTAATTGTGGCGTTCCAGTACCTGAAGAGAGCCTGCAAGAAAGATGAGGCAAGACTATTTACAAGGGCAGTAATATAAATAGTGACAGGACAAGGGGGCTTGGCTTCAAACTGAAAGAAAATGGGTTTAGATCAGATATTAGGGAAAAAATCTTTATTGTAAGGGTGATAAGGCACTGGAACAGGTTGTTCAGAGAAGCTATGGATGTCCCATCCCTGGAAGTGTTCCAGGCTGGATGGAGCTCTGAGCAACCTGGTCTAGTGGAAAGTGTCCTTGTCCATGAAGTGGGTTGGAACAAGGTCCTTTCCAAGCCCAACCACTCTATGATTTTATGTCACACAAGAGGCATTAGGGACTCACTATGCTAAACACAAAATTAAGTAACAGAAATAATGGTTCTTGCTCTGATGGTGTTTTTCTGTTGATCAGAAACACTGCCCTATACACACAAAAACACTATCTCAAATACAAAAAGTACCTGGAAGTGACATAACTGCAGCTATGCAGACTGCAAACTGGGACATTGTTATTGTTGCTGAGGAATACTCTAGTGCCTAAGTATTTCTTTTTTTAGTTGTTAGTGGGGAATAAAAAAGTAATGAGCTAATGACACACAATTCTTAAAAATATTGAGAGAATCATTCTGAATCCTTCTCCTATTGGTAGCCACTCTCTCTTTTCCACGTTACATTAGGGCTTGCTTAGCTTTTAAATTTAGCTCAGAATATTGCTTTGTCTCCTAAAATTCAAGAAGAAACATTGGAATAATGAATGAATGAGTGAAATGGAACAGGGGCCTGTTACATTCTCTGTTTATTTTAAATCATGGTTTCTTCTCCCATCTGCTTTATGGAAGAGATTAGATTAACCTTGCTTTATTTTACTTACAGTACTTCTTACAACTTTACATCCATCAAAGATACCACTCTAGAATGAAATTCTTTCATTAGCAGCTCTCTGCACACTGACAGGAATGATTTGTGACTTTTTGTGATAAGTATCTCAAAAAATAAAGACTCATATGATCTGTCTGTCACTTTAGACAGTTACAGATCGGTCATATGGGAGAGATTATACATGACGGAAAGGCTTATTTACTTATGCATTAAAGGTCACATTCTTCCAGCCCCAGCCAAATCAATCAATCATGACTTCTGCGTAACAAGAACTGCTGCATTTAAATCAATAAGGACAAGTTTTCAGCAGCTTAAATGAACAGCAGCTTTCCCACTGATCTGACTGATCCATGAAAAATCTCTAAAAACAGTGAGGATGGATACAGGTAACTGCAGTTTGCACCTCTTTTTGTTTACCACTCTTCTGGTTATGGAAGATGACAGACTATTTCCTTACACGAGGTGAGTGAATGTACCTGAGAGCACCTAGAAATACAGTCAGTTATTGGCATGTACTACCCAAAGCTCTTCCAGAAAAAAATACATTTTACTCACCCTCAGGTGTTTTCAGTGGACAAGGTTTTCCCACAAATTCACAAAGGCTTTCTCCAGCAAGGATCTCAAAGAAGCACATCAGCATGATACAAGGCTCCAACAAGGCAGAAGACTTCCTGGAAAACACTTCTTTGGTTGGGGAAAGAGTATGCTAATTAAGTGAACAGCAAGGTACAGTTTGCAGGATTTATTTACCAGGAATTGGAAAGACTGAATACAACAAGAAGACCCAAAACATAAAGCCACACAGAGGACTGCTCGTCACCTAAAACTCTTGAGAGAGAAAGGTTTGTGCAGCAGGAAGAGTTCTAGTTGTCTGTAGGAGGCTGTTAATCAGCTCCTCACTTCTCTCCTGAATTTCTGCAGGATTTTGGGCAAGTATTTTGCTCTCTCTGTATATATCTTGTCACCTAGACAATGAGAAAATGGGGCTGCCTTGCTGCACAGGAGTGCTGTAAGGTGCTTTGATGTCAGATGACGTTCAAGAAAGCACCACAATTAGATATATCAAAAAGCCCGTTAGAACTTACTCTGTTCTGCATAAGCTGCATTAAACTCTTCAGTGCTGCTCATGCCCTATGTCTAGGTAAATGTCCATAATTTAAGACATTAAGAAGGCTGCTTTAAGCCAAGATAATCAAAGCGAGACAAAAAGTTTCTAATAAAAGGCTGATGTAGGGGCTGATGCAGTCTTGCAACAGCAGTGCTGGTCTGTGAGAAGAATGAAACTACATACTCTCCCATCAGAAGACAAAACTCACTGCACTGATGCAGCCAACCTTTTGTCAGCTTGGTGTGCATCACCCGGGGAGACCATGTGACCCTACTGAAGTTCTGTCACCAGACAACCTGTTTCCAGTGGCACCTCTGCTGTCTATAGCTATTCCAAGACTGGTGCATGTGTGGAGGGCAGTATGGGGAAACTGGGCTATTTGACTGTAGTTCTTGAGGGATGAGTATTCATCATTCCTATTGATCTGGTAAGGTCCTGGTCATTCCTATCACAGGAGCTTTCACCACTGTTACTGACACCTCTGCGTCCCTCAGCTCACATGAAGTTGTGTAGCTTTTTCATTCCTAAGAAGGTGCCTGGGTCCCTTTACATTGGACAAATACAGCTTTGAGTAGTTCAAAATTTAAATACATACTGGCCTCTTGTGGGCCGTGATGTTACATCCTTTACACTGGCTTCAGCAGTTCCTCATTCTTGGAATAACAGGACGATAAAACTTCAAGTATGATGCTAAAAGGAATAAACCTTCTGTAGGTCAAAAAGATACCTTTTTATTTAAAAATAAACATTACCTCCCCAATCCCAGGTTTTCTTATGATTGATTTTGACACCATTTCAAAACTTTGATCAAAGGCAGACTGTGAAACAATTTACCAGGGCTTTTTTTTAATGCTAAAACAAAAATATGTGAGTTCAGGTTTCGAGCAGTTAAACATTCAAAAGATCCTGCTTTGATGTTTAAGTCATTCCCTAGTGCTGATTTCACACCTCCAGGCTTTGGCTTTGTTTATTTTAAAATTGTATATGCAGCACTTTCTCTCATTTCCAAGTCCAGCCAGTTCATTCAGTTACTCAAGCAGGGACTTGGTGCTTTAGAAAATCAGTTCACAACTTCAGATTAGAGGTCATTCTTTAATCAGCTCTCTTCTATTCCTTAATAAGACTCTGCCACACTTCTTCATATGGAGGACTTCATTCCCAATGAGAAGGGTACTTCTCAAGGAGGGAATGAATTACAAATCTCAGCTTTTGTATTTAGCTTTTTTTTTAAACTTTACTCGTGTTAACCACAGCATTACTGACATAGTGCAGGAGATGGTTTTAGGTGGATTAGACCTATCCATTCTGCAGGACACAAATTACCTGTCATGCTTGCAACAAAGTTTTAACAAGATATAGTGGCAATAAACTGCTTAACTGACCACATTTGATTTTTGTTTGGAACCGAATGCTGTTATCTACTCCATATTTATGTTAAATTCAGTTGAAAAGGGAGTCTAGTGCAGGAGGCACTTGGATTAGGCTCTGCAAAACACAGGAACCGAGAAAACCAAAGAACGTAAAAATCTAGCCAACTTCCACAGGTTGATGGGAATAACTCTATGGGTAAACTCTGGAAAAAGCAATGGACATCACAGCATGCCATCCCTCTCCAAGAATATACCACCTTTCCTGATGATTTTCAGGTGATGTCTGCTAGGCTAGGAAAGAAAGAGGAAGGCAAAAAGTTTAACAAAAAACAAGAAAAAACAGTGCAGAGGCTGAAACATTGTCAGCTTTTCCAGTGAGCAAAAAATACCACATACAGACAGCCAAAATAAACACATGCTGTTTCACAGGCTAAAGAAGGAATCCAGCAAGACAGACTCTCTGTGCTCGCTTGTCTGGAAGCTCGTGTTCTCTTAACACAGATCAAATCAGAACTGTGTGGAAATGGGACTGGCCACCTTGTGAAGTGGATAAGGTGTTGTTTATTGCCTGTTTAACAAATGTATGAAGAAACCAACCTTCACTTATCTCTTCAGTATTCTACTTCAGCAACAAGAGCCCAGCTTGCTACAGAGAAACCTGGTTTCTGGACTGAAAGTTGTGTTTTCCCCAACAAAAAACAAAACACTGCCAACACAATCCAATTCCTCCCACCTATCCAAATGGAGAGCCTGACCTTTGTGTTGCCTGAGTGTTTGCTTTCTGTACTTCTCACAACATCCTAAAAACCAAGAAGACAACAGCAGACATAGTAAAACCAATCACACATGGCTTTCCTTCTTTGGAGATAGGAGTCAAAGCTAATTTACAAGAGGAGATTTCCAGTGTGCATTATTAATTTTGACTTAATTCCTAACAGCCTTCTTTGTGTCCACTTCAGAGGCAAACAAGCAAAACATGAAAAGGAGATCCATGTAGGATTTTTCCCCTCTGAGCCCTGGAGAGAAGTGTTGCCTTTGCCTTTTCAGAGGAAAGTTGCACCTGCTACTGGAACTAAGGGAGTTAAGGTCAGACATAATAAAAAGCTTTAACTCAGGCAAACACAACTGTTTCTTAATGGAGAAATGCCATTAGTAAGATGCACATAACTGCAGATTTCTACCCCCAAAATTCCAGGATGAAGCCGTATGCAGAAGAGGTTGAGCCCTCTGAAGGGTGTCTAACAAGACAGGCTCTGACCAAGGAGAGAAATGATTTCTGGAAAACGCTGGCTATCAACTTATTGGATTTAAATAAGTGCAATACAGTGACTTATTGAATTCTATTTTAAGCATAAGCAGCAACAAGCAGATAAAGAGATAAAAAACAATAGGGAACACAAGTAAAGTAGCATGGTCCAGCAGAGAGAAAGGGCCAGGAATTGCAACACCCGAGTCCTTTGCCAGACTGTTTAAGCTTTATGTTCTCAAATGTTCAGAGCCATATTGCCAGCTTTGGTGCCAACATGGCTTTTAATTCTGAGTAAATAATTCAGTCTCTCTCTTCATTCAGCTTTGCTATCATCTGAGTAAACGTGACACTGCTGCCCTGCTGGGGATTACATGGCCCACAAGCTTGGGCAGGTCTAATCATAACCCCTTCTGTGACTTTCACACCATGCCACGAGAATGTAGCATCTGTTGTATTTAGGTGCTGGAGCTTGATCTCTATTAGTGACCAAAGCAGAGTGGATTCTTCTCTTTTCTTGCATGCAATTGAAGAAATTAACTCTTTTGTGAATATGTGAAATTCACGTTGAGACACTAGAAGTCAATGCCTGTGTTGCCTAGAGCATGCAGTTCTTTGACTGCCTGTACCTTATGCACAAAGCTGCAAATACTGCTTTCATTCACATATTTCTTCTGTGCTTTTGAATGGAGACTTTTTTTTAACTGGCAGGATAAAAAGCTTCCTTGAGCTGCCCTACTTTATCCTAAGGTGACAGTCACTCTTGCAGACACCAGGAAATACACATCTACAGACCTGGCAGAAGAAACAAGATTATCCCACAGGGACTTCAAAAGAAGTGTTTTGTTTTTTCTCCATAGCAAATCTATAAAGCATGACCATCAATGTGCAAGCTTCATGATTCCTCCACTGGAGAGACAGCAGGGAAGTGACAGGAACCAAGGTCCTGTCTTCATTCTCAACTCCATTTTGCAACTGAAAATTGACACATTAAGATTTTTCCCAAGTAAACTAATTATAGAGGAAAAATCCAGAATAAATAGATACTTTTAAAAGTCTTGGAAGAAATGCAGAGTTTTTCCCTACATGACTACTAGTTAGTTGACATGTAAGAATAATTTAACCAAGTCATCTTTATCTTGATCCTTCAGAGAGCAAGTTGTGCTTTATCTGGGGACAGCTCTTACACTGGCGTGCAATCTTAGTTTTTGTTTTTACATAACTTTGGTATCTGCTGATCTCAGACTACCTGCATGAGGACAGAATGTGCCATTAGTCTGTTACCACAGGAGAAACAGAAACAGGCTAAACCTGCTTAAGTGTGGTGACCATCGATGAAATGACCAGCAAACAACCAAGGCACTGAGCTAGTCTCTGCCCTGTTCAAAGTATGAAAAAGCTTATCAAACAGAAGACATCACAGTTTGTTCTATATAAAATCATATCTTGTTTGCTATATGCTTACCCACCTGGAGGGAATTTAGTCCTCTGGGAAACAACTGTATTGTAGGTACTAATGCTGTGGTCTCTGGTACGAAGAGTCCTGGGCATTGAGCAGGAGAGAGTGGATGAAGCATGCTTGGAATTTTCATTTAATAGAGAAAGAGTAAAAAGACAAGTCTAGCAAGAGACATAGCTTAACTTAGTTCCTATTGTTAGCTCAGTTTCAAACACTGATTACAGAAGCAGCAGCCCCACTCATCTCAAGTGCTTGCACACAGCCAGAGCTTCTTTCTGCTAATCTTAAGCACTTCTTAAGACTACCTCTGCTGCCAGAAGAGGTCAGAATAGCTGATAAGAGGTCCTTCAGATCTCAAATTCTATTAAAAAAAAAAGTAAAGAAAAAAAGAGACAGAAATATGTTAATTATGATAAGGCCAAAGAGTAAATAGGAGGATTAGCTCCAAATCTGTTAGACAAAATAACACTTCAAGAGGCATTTGAATATTTTGATCCTGACCAAGTGATATTGCTCCTGCCTGGTATGAGGTGGCAGCAGTGCAGCCCTCATCACCAGACCATGCAACAAGGCTGACATGTGCTTTGTAGCAGTGAATTGATGCCAAACAATCTGGTTTTATCAACACCCACACTCTCAGGACATTCCACACATGTCAAATGGGAGCGGACAGCAGGCCAGATTTCCTTCATCAGTGTAAATCATTCACTTCTACTCAAGTCAGTGAAGCACTGCCAACTAACACCTGCTGAGGATCTGTGCAAGGACCTCAAACTCTACCTAAGAGCCCTTTATACTTTGTTTTCCATAAAGCTCTTTTCCTCTAGAAAATCTCCTTGTGTAGGAGGCAACTTATACATTGAACTTACCTCCTATATGCACACTGCAGATGCATGGGAAGCTGATGACAGAGCAAGTAGTTTTATTCACTGGGTCAGTTTTGACACAGAAGGGCGCTGAACAGCTGAAAAATATTTATAGGGAGTTCCACTTTCAATGTTATTCAGAATATCAGTGGCTAATTTGTTATTTTTATGGAGTGCTTAGATGGAATAGTGTTACCGCTTTGAAAAAGGTGGTAGCACAGAGGAGAATATAGCTATCAAGATTTACATAAAACTAACAGTCATGTTATGCTCAAAAGCTTAAGTTTATTGCTCTCTTTAATGACTATCACCAGTATTTTAAAAAAGAATGCCAGTTCTTTCTGCTAGCTTCTCACTGAAGGAAATATTTTAAATACAGCAATAAAATCAAGTGATTTAAAGATAACACATTTTGCCACACATTCATGCAAACCCTGCAGACAGGATTTTTACAAGTTCATGGATACAGAATAAACACGAAGCTGTGTACTGAAATATTGGGAAACTTTTTCCCCACAGTGATGAAGTTGTAGGCGTAACATTTCAGGCCTTGCCCTGCACCTGCTGACGTCAATGGCAAATCAGTGGGAGCAGGATCAACCCTTATTGTTCTAAGAGCTGCTTTACCTTCTCCTGATTAGGAAGTGCAGTAAATTCGCAGAATCTTCTGCACTAATAGAAACAGTGGGTTTTGGTTATTGTTACAAAGAGAAGCAAATACATTTTTAGTAGGTCATCAGAGCTTCTAATCACAAAATACTCATCTTTCATGTTAAGGATCCTGCGTACCTCCATTTTTTCCTCCTCAGTGAAGCACTAAAGCATGTGCTCACCTCTAAGCATTAAACACAAACAACAGTCTTCCCAGCCTGATTGAAGTCTG
>WEKY01008174.1:1813-87101 GCA_013390045.1 Picathartes gymnocephalus
GCATGCAGTAAAGGGAGCTGAAGCCTTTCAGGATATCTGGCAGTGCTTCCAGAAATTGTTCCTGCTGTTTCCAAACTATGATATAGCAGTTTTCTCATTTTCTCCTGTATTAAGTGCACTGTAGGATTTATTTCCGTTACTGATTCATTGTAAAAGAGTTCTATGCTAATTACTACTACATTAGGAATAAATTTTTTTATACATTGCAACCAGTATCCCTTTCCTCAATCCCAAAGTTTTCTCCTTTCTGAGTACAATAAAGCCCAACCCTACAAGGGTCTACAAGGAATTCCATGGCTTTCATTTAATTTCAAAATAGAGGGAAATGAAATTTTCCATGGTTTAATAAGAAATAGCCAGAGGGTTGTCTCAGGTCAACTTAAAACAATGAAGTTGTGCATCCTTGCTGTGCTTTCACACCTTACAGTGATGCCCATCAAAACCTGAGAGGATATAGAAGTCACAGTGGAATATCTGAGATTTTCATTTTTTATGAAGGACTAATTTGAACTCGTAGAGGTTTGTCCTACTATTTTAATAAAGTTGACAGAAATAAGCAACAAGCAAAAACTCTCCAAAAACAGATCTGTTTTCTGAACTTTGCTTTGTTCAGAAGAGGAAATGAAAAAAACTCAGCCTAGAGAGTGTTTAATTAATTTTGCCTGTTCTTAAGAAAATAGATGCTAACACAGTAACCAAGAAGAACATAAATTCCCAAGTACTTCTACTTTCAAAAAGAAAACACAAATATTTATAAAACAGCAGCCTCAGTGAAAACCTTCAAATTATTTGGAGGATCTTAAAAGACTGCATTCTGCAGCATAATAAAGGCAAATTAGTCAAAATATATGCAAATAATATTAATGTCCCCTTCAGATGTTTTAAATTTTGGCACCAATTACTCTACATTTATATGTCTTTATGACTGCTCATATACGATGCAATTTCACCGAGATGAAACTAGGTTTCTATTGATTTATTTAATCACAGGAAGTTATTATTATTTGTAATTTTTAATCTTTATCACTGACAGTCTTTAAATGATCATTTTAAAATTGCTGATTAGATGAAGACTACAGAACCCATTATGATGTGTCAAAACTGATTGTTAAAAGATAGATAAAATAATTACTCTTATTCTTTGTGACTAAATATCACATTTAGAGTATGAAAAGAATCTTTACTCTTGAGTTTAACAGCTATTAGAGCACAGGCTGGGAGATGAACCACACATGAATTATGTCCTTGGCGATGCTGCTTGTCTTCTCACTGGATTTGCCCAAGACCACCTGGACCAAAACCTCCAAGACTGGCCACAGATTCTGCAGTTCACAGTTTCTGGAATGAAGATGATTGGCAAGGCAGGGAAGGAACTGTCAACGTCAGTGCCCCAGCCTTGTTTTGGGTGAGTTATCAGCACCACAGAGAGCAGCGAGATTCCCAATCACCACTGTGAGACCAACCTCAGGGCCACGCTGAGACTGCAATTTTTGTCTCTCTGTCACAGGAGAGGAACAAATACAGATTCCTGGGCAAGCTTCTTTTAACCTGCAGCCCCAGGTTTTGGCTGCCTGCACAAAGTACCTGGCCATACTGGAATAAAGGATGGCACAGGTAAGGAGAGACTCCAGTTTCATGTCCCTTCTATGTCCTTGGCTTATCGCACAATGGGTTGGAGATTGCAAGGAGCTTTTATTTTGCTGGATAAATGGAAGCTATTAACAAGGTCCTTGTAGTGGAACATTTAGGAAACATCATGGGCTCTTCATTAACGTAAATGCCAATATATAGCACAGCCACTAATGTGAAAGAGCCAAAAACTTTTAGTAAGAAAGATGGAGAGAAAAGAGAGAATCAATTTTTTTTCTGCTTCATTTAATTTAAACATTTTACATCTCTCATTTGTGAAGTGAATACTAATTGAAAAACCTCAGCATTAAGCTGTACACATAGATCAGTCAAGTAAACGGCATGCTCATTTACACTTTGTTTATAAGTTCTTTCCTGAAGTCAGAACTATATGGATGTCTCTGAAGAAGCCATAAGGGATAAGTCCACACTAAGTGTTCCCTATTTGTGAATCACACACAGTTTGTCCTTTCACCCACCCACAGGAATGTAAATACAGAGCAAGATCAGCAAGGTCAACATGAAAAGACAATTTTAGTCATAGTCTGCATACTTGGGTCCAGCTTTCTCATAGTTGGCACAAGTACAGGGTGCAGAAGAAAATACTCAAGAAGTGAGCAGATCTTCTTAAGATTGATCAAATTCGCTTTTGTGTTCCCTCAAGGAATATTATGGATGGCAGAGAGCTTTCTGTCTCTTCTAAAGGTACCATTGCAGTGCCAAGCCCCTTGAGGGCAAAGCTACCTAGAGAATACAGCTCCTGCACTGGGATTTAACATCTTCCCAAGTGCCAGGTATTCAAGGGCCCTACAGCTCACGTGGGCCCACTTGTGAGCAACACAGATATTCTTAATAAATGCATGGTGCCTACCTCACTGAACTTTCCTTGCCCTGTCATTTATCCATCTTCTCTTGGACAAAATTGCTTCCCAAATATTTAACCTTGTGTGTTTCTTTGGGCCAAATTTTACTCAGACCAGTGGCATTCACATTTTCTATAATCGAATGCTCCTATTTGCAGACAGCTGGCAGAAGTTTACACAGTTAAATGGTAGCTCAGCAGTGCAGAATAACTTTGTAAGGCCCCATACTACAAAGAGTGTCTCTCTCCATAGTAAATAACTCAATTGATTTCTCATGGCCAAGGCAACACCTTGAGTCTAGCTAAGTAAAATATTTTCTTAAGAGTTGTCCCTTTCTCTTTATGCTATATTTTAAAGTGGAAGGGAGTGGCATTTGTATGTATCCAGGAACCCTGTAGAAAGTCTGAAAATAAATATATAAATCAAATACGTTTCCCTAAGAAAAATAATATCCATGTAAAACTTTCCTAATGTTCCTTTTCACTTTTGTTCTTGTGCAGAAGTTCAACAAGTTTATTCCATGGTATAAATAAAGAACAAACGCCAAAATATTTATATGGCACATAAATCACAGACCTATTTTATCAGCTAATGATAATCATTATTTTTGGATTTCTTTGACAGCAAATTTGACAACAATACCGTAGAGCTTAAGGAAAAGAAATATTTTGCACATTCTTTTTTGGCTCAATATTGTTTTTAAAAAAAACAGATGAAAAATTTATACTGAGTGCTCTCTCCTGAATCTCTGTCCACATGACACAGGTTTTCCCAATTTGTTAGGGGTGAAATCAGTGCTTTGAGTCAGGAGACAGTTTGAACCTTGTAACTCACTGCAGAAAGAGTTTTACTGGGGAGCAGCTGCATTTGGAAGAAGTTAGGAAAACTGCTTCCATGTTTGGGACACACAAAGCTCAAGCAAATATTGGTTTATGTAAATCAGAATCTGTCGTTGTTGTAGCTGTTGTTGTCACTGTTAACATGGTTTGGAATGGGACTTTATCTCACATATTGGGTGCCCTTAGAAGAGATTTCTGAAGATGAGCAAATATTTGAGACCTCTCCCCATCCACTGAAAGAAACCTCCCAGAATGAGGATAGTGTCTCTAGGAAACATATAAAGAGATATTATCAAAGTTACAGGTCCTAGCTCTAAGAAAAAGGAAAAAAAGCAATGAGAAACAGAGATAAAGAAGATTTTCTTAACCTTGAGATTTCCCTCACCAAGCCATATGCTGCAGTTTCTCAAAGGGTATTGTTGCAGCACAGGGAGAACAATGAGTATTAGTTGAATAATCAGGATAGATTATCAAAATATATAAAATCAAAGTCTGTACCCTACAGCAAGTCATAAAGAAAAGAAGCCATCTGGAGCTCAAGAAATGTTTCTAGCTTTGTCAGTAAGACTTTGTTATAAACAGATAATATAAGCTGCTAATTAAAAAGCTACAGCTAAGAATTCTCCTTCTCTCCAAGGATTATGTGCCATACATGCTTTAACATTCATAATTGTGATCTCCATAATCACATCTTTAAACCTCTGGGGCTACAGGAGAGTGACCACATGGGCTTTGTTTTCCCTCGTTCACACCCAGTATCCAGAATAAGTCCAAACCAATGAGCACTAGGAAGTGTGCATTCAGTCCTTGCCCAGTTCTTATTTTGTTGCCAGTTTCAGGAATCTTCCACATGGCATTATGAAAACCCAAGACCACAGAAAATCAACAGGAATTTTGCTTCATTTTTTTTACCTGAGTGGGAAGATTTGCTTCTGTTTTTACTGATAATGCTGAAGTTTTATATTTAACTTCTGATCAGGAAATGACTTTCAAGAACTACATAATCCTGCATAAACATGCTTTGTGTGTTGCATTTAGAGCTTTCAGTATGAGCAAGCATCTTCATAAAAATGCACGCAGAGAATCAGGCCACTATCTTTGCTCTTCTGGCTGATGCTAAGCTTATGAGTACCTTTCATGCTCTTCCAGACAAGCTTCTTATCATAACTTCCCTAGACAAATGTTTCCTTTCTTAGCAAAAAAACCTTTAATATTTACTTTCCATTCAGTTTCCTACTCTCCTCTACAATATATGTACCTCCAAGAGCCTCAAAAGTTCTGTACTTTTTCAGCTGAAGCATTTTTAGAACAGCCTGGGCTAGATCAAGCGTTTTTCCATGTTCCAAAGCAGTCACTGGCTCAGCCATGACCTGAACTCAAAAGACCTGAATAAGAAATTCATATTTAGTCTGTGTTTAATCACCAGGTTCCCCAGCCTGGAGAGATAATACAGGCACAAGAAGTCAATCTGAATCTGACTGCACCAGAAGATCACAAATCTGTATTCTGTGCTGATATGGGAATGATATGATTCTATACTGATATGGGGGGTTATTACACAAAATACAGGGTTTAGAAGTCACTAATTTTAAAAACTGGCTTTGGTTTGCTTTCTCTTCCAAATGCCAAAAGATTTCCTAAACTCAATAGAAGACAAAGAAGGGACAAAAGGGACCATACATTCTTTTTATATTAGAAAATTCACAGTGTTACTGGAAGCACTTGAGATTTTCTCACTGCTGAGACTCTCTGTACGCCCAGATCCTCCTAAAGGCAGCTCCATCTCACACAGTGTGTGCTCACAGAGTTACTCCTCAGGGTAGGAAGCACACTGGAACATGTTACAGAGCACTGTTTCTCTCCCAAGCCAAGGTCCAGCTTCAAAAAGAACAAATCACAGTGAGCTGAACGTGGTGTGGACCCAGAGATACCTTTGTTCCCTCTCCTAGAGGCAGCAGCACTGCAGAAGAGAGGTGCAACAGAGACAGATCTGGGACCTCTCAAAATCATCTCAAAGGTGGCTTACAGTTTTCCTTGTCTTCCACCAAAAGATTGCAGACAAAAGAGGGATTTTGAAGGGCCAGATCCATATTTCCCAGTGTGCTTACAGAAGAGGAGCTATTTAATTGCAAGCCACAGGCATATATTAATTTGTGCACATATATTTCTAGATTTTTCTGACTAAGAAGGTGTACCTCCATTCCTCCTCCATCCCAGCCCCCTCCTCCAGAACAAGCTCCAGCACAAAGGGCAGCTTTTCTCACAGTTTGGTGAGTATTTGGGGTGATCAGAAGAGCTTTCCACACATAAAGGTTCTTCACAACGTGTTCAAGTTTCCAGTTCAAGCACTAGATTTAAAAAAACCTGCTTTGTTTCACATGATGGAAAGTGCCCTACTTACTGAGAAGACAGGTTACTTTTGCTCCTTTGATTTCCTACTGGCCAGGATGTACAGATGGGTTACAAAAAAAAAAAAAAAGGGGGAGAGAGAGAGGAAAAAAAAGGACAGATGCCACTGAAGTAGAGAAGAGATTAACAGGGTCACTAGCTTGCACTCCTGGGGTCTGGTTGAAGGATTCCTGCTTCTCAAAACTGCGAGCAGTGAGAGATGATGGACTCATCACGCAATGAAAAGTGAGTTACAGCTTTGCAGTGTGAACTTACTTGGCTGCTTTCCATCGCCTTGGCTCTGCAGGATGTGAGGGCT
Organism: Picathartes gymnocephalus; assembly: GCA_013390045.1. NCBI lineage: Eukaryota > Metazoa > Chordata > Aves > Passeriformes > Picathartidae > Picathartes > Picathartes gymnocephalus. Next base: position 7,852 of record WEKY01008174.1, read on the forward strand.
CATGGGAAAGCAATACTTTGATGTTTTCCCGAATTTTTCTGTGGAACATATTAGACATGAGGCGTATCAGATACAAGTTCAAAGCGGCTGGGCTAAATTCACAGTCGGTATTGATGATTTTCTGCAGTGCTTCAGGTGACATTTTAAGCAGGTTATTTAATGTGCTAATAAGCATGGAACCCAGACTATTTGACTAGGAACAATAGGTCTTTTGTAAAAAGATGTAGAACATGGAGTCACACTAAACTTGACAGATATTGGGCTAAGATACAGAATTACCTAAGGACTGTTGGGTAGAGTGCATCTTCATTATGCCAAGGAGACAACAGAAGTTGTGCTTGTAATACAGAGATGAGGCAAGAGCTGCCAAAACATGTGTCATGTGAGATGCAGGACATCTTACACCAGGTATGAATCTGGTCCTTGAATTGTAATGCAATATGAATAACTCTCAACAAAACTGGCACAGAAAGAAATCGTATTAATAGGAAAAAAAGAAGTTAATCTTGCAATGTAGGTTATTTTTTCTCTTGTACTTTGTCATGCTGTCTTTGCAAACAAAGGATCATGCCTACCTATGTTCATATCCCATTGATATCAGAAATGGAAAAGTAGGTCATACCAAGTGGTTTCTGGTTTGAAGAATAAGAAACAACTTTTTTTAAGGTTTCAACTTCTAAAAATATATACCTATCCTTTCTACCATCTAGTAGAGTGTTTCTAGGGATAGAGAGAGAAATTCAGGTTTCTTTGAGATGCTGGGCTTGTAAAGAGCTTCATGCCATAATGCTGCTGAGCTCATGCCAGTCCTTATCAACAGATGGAGATCAAAAATATCAGGCAGATATAATCTTCAGTTCAACTTGTGCCTTTCATAAACAAACTTGCAATGTGCTGACAGAGACAAAACCACCTGCTTTCAAATCCCATCCCCCAGTTCCTGGCTGACTCATGATCCCTGTGCATCATGACCTAGAAGAGAGTAAGGAAAACTGACTCTCCTTACTTCCAAAAATTTCTTCTGCACTGTTTTTTCTTTCCTTCTTTTTCCCTGTTTATTTGCCAACTTTGTCATGTGAAGGATTCATCAAGATGCAGAGACACACTCCATGGAATGCATTTGGATGATCCAGGCAGGGAATCCTAAGGCATTCCCTTCCAACCACCTCCCAAAGCCCTTCAGACCAGGCTGCCATCCACACGGGGCTCTTCCCTGGAGACTGCTGTGCAGGAACGCTCACAGGATGCCTTTCCTTGGACACAGGTGCTGTGGATGCTCGAGATGATAAGGAAGCATCCCAGCTCTTTGCTGTGCTGCTGCTGCTGTCATGGAAACATGACCTTCTCTACTTTATCAATTGCCATCTTGCAGCAAAAGTCTGTGAGCGTCCCATAGGAAATCTGGCAATAGAGGACCAGGAAAGAAGGAACAAGAGTGTTATAAACTCCAATGGTAGCAAAGGACTAAAATCAGGAGAAGTGTGATCTAGGCATTAAAACAATCCTCAGTGATTCCCAAAGTATCATTTCTGTTGAGTAAAAGAGGTACCATTTTTAAATAATTTGTCATTCCATAGTCACATTTTTACCAAGCACAGCAAGCTCGCCTGTGAGATCTGACAGAAACTTCAGGTTTTGAAGTCACAGGTTCATTTTTAAAGCTTACACATTTCCTCACGTTCCAAGCCTGCCCTGAAAGCTCCATTACTGATCTAGATGGCAGCTGTTTTAAACAGGCTCAAGAAAGGTCTGTGACTGGAAACAACTCAGCCCAATCTTGTTCTTCAGCACTCCTCCCCTTCTGAGAGGAAAGCTCTGAAATATTTGTGCAGCGAAGGTCTTCCCAAGTTTTCCACTCTCATTCCTTTTACTGAGGCTACAACATCTGCTGCGTGCACGGGCCCAAATTTGCTGACTGCATCTCCAGTGACCCCTGAGGGTTATTTTACCTCATTTAATGCCAAGCCTTTCTACCACATGATTCAGGTAGCAAAAGAACACTGAAATATGTCACAGCTTAGAAAGAAAAAAAATCTAAAATGAAGGAAATTTCTCTTCCATTCACTTCAAAATGAGGAGAGCTTTCAGAGGGCTGACACACACCTTGTGGCTGAGACTATAACTAGAAGGCTGTGCAGCCACAGTCATGCAGAGGTAGTTAAGATAAACTGTACCAACACCAACTAAGTTCCAGTTGGCACATTCAGAGTGAAGAAACATATTCTGTATTTCAAAGAATGAGAAAGTTGGCATGTCTGTTGTGTGATCTCCTCAACTCTGGAACTAAAAGTCAGCCTTTTCAGACATTGAATGAAAGTATACTGTTTTCCTTAGGGTCAGAACTTCTGAACTGCAAGTAAACTCAGGGCAAATAGGAAGTCTCTGACTCATTCAGGTGATGGACAAGAACTTTGTAATGAGCATTAGCAAAACCAGCAAGAAACAAGCCCTAGCAACCAACTGAGGATCTCTGCCCAAACACCGTATTTAAATGTATGAGTATGCCTCATTTGGCTGACTTTGTAGTGAAAGAATTCAATGGGATATCCCAAAACTGTCTGTGTGAATCCTCCAATTAAATGAACCTCAGCAGAGATCACAAAGACCTGGTACCAAACACCATAAAATATCCTAGCGAATTCAATGACATTAAAGGACTACATATCACAGGCACAGGCTGTATATCCTGCTGCTGTAGGTTACCAACTAGCCATGTTATTCCAGTTTGTAAAATTTCATTAAAATATATACTTCCTCCTTTTTCCCTGTGCCAGAGGAACATAGGCTTAAATGAGAATTTAATGTGAGACACTCTGGGCCAAGTTTTGCTGACAGTATCAAAGTTAGTGATAAACCTCCTGTTGGCTTAGAGATGGAACATTAGAAGCCCTAAAATAATATGAAGTAATAATAGATATCTTTAAAAAATACAGTGTGACTTTCACTTGAAAAAAACAACTTCCAAGAGACTGGTTGATGTTGAAGCCAGAATATTGTGTTTAAACATTTCTCTCTGCAGCAGAAGCCTTAGATGGAACTGCTACATCTCTCGAGATTGCAGGGTTATATTTCTTCTTTATCTGAAAGGTGATTTCATGCTTCAGGAAGTAAAGAAAGTTTGTGCATTGACAATATAAATGCAGATGCCTCCCATAATGATTGACACCAGAGGTCGTGCAAGTGGAGTTTCATTTCTACTCCCTGTAGATCAGGCAGCTGAGCGAATTAACCTCTTTTCAGGAATTAGAAAGTCAAAGTCTTGACAGTTCTGGCTTCCCCCCTTGAAATGGGTTCAGTTCAGAAGGCCTCATTGAGGTCTGCTCTGCTCCTCACAATTACCTTTTTTAATAGACAATATGAGAACCAATGACACTGAAAGTGTACTGTCGTAGAGGCAAATTTCCTTCCCTGCAAAGGACATAAGTGCCAATGAAAGAAACTATTACATACAGCAAGCAGTAAAGCACTGTCATAAGGAAGTATTAACTTCACAGAGCTGACAAAAAACTATCTCTGGCCCAATCCTAAATATATATCCCAAAATGAGAGACCATTTCAAGCTTATATCTGGAGGAATAGTGCTGTTCACGTAGGGAATAAGAAAAGCATATTCCTAACAAGTTGCTTTTGCAGTTTGTGCAAGAATTGGTGAGAATGGGTGGAGATTCCTGGCCTGAGGAGCTGCCTGGAGTTCAGAGTGTTCCTCAGCAGCCTCTGGGATACAGCAGGGACACAGCCATCCACAGAAACATGAGATTACAAAATATTAAGATCCCTTAAAAAATATTTGCAAGTCAAGGAAGTTTAGCTTGGGGAAGCTGCTCTATACTTCAGACAGTCTAGATTTGATTTTGACTATTTCAAACTAACTAGAAAGTACAGAAAATTTGCACAGTACTACACAAACATCAAGTAGTGTATGTCTGGATAAATCCATGCATGAATACATTTCCAGTACACCCTCATGAAGACAAATACATAACTACCCAGCACCACTGCTAGTGAGAAATATCCCATCCCCTTTTCAAAACATTCTGACCACTTTCCTTTGATTCAAGGAAATAGTACCATCATTGTGCTGATACTTCTGAAAAGATAAGTGAAAATATATTTCAAAGTGTGAAGGTTTGCATTTGATTCTGCTGTCAGTAATGTGCTGCAGCTTTTTGAGAGAGAGCCTGGACATTAAATTCAGGCAAACACCATTTCTCTGCAGCCTTGGAAAGCACAAAGCATTTCAATCCTACAGATGTAAAAATTTTCTTCAGCAAAAAGATGTTCCCAGAGCCTTGTGGGATCAAGACCTTCCTATCAAACCATCAAACCATGTGGGTGGGAGTTATTTGGTGCTTGCAGCACTGATCAAAGGAAATGAGTGACAACAGCCCAAGCCCAGCACTTACAGCCACAGCACAGGGAAGGATTTTCAATAACAACCTTCACTGTGCAAACCACAAAGAGCTGATCCAAAACCAGAGATAATCAGGTCTTTGTTCACAGACTGACTGACAGCTTTGCTCAGGGTTCCAGGCTTTCACAGCAGGATCCAAACTGGGTCCTTTTTTGGTGTGTCAAAGAGTTATTCAGCACTTCCATTTATGCAGACAGATGAAGAGATGTTGTGTGTATCTCTCCTACACCTTTGTCTTCAGGAAGGACAGTGGGGGATGAGTGGGGACAGTGAGAGGAGCAAAGCACAAACACAAGGAACCAAAGTGGCTCAATAAAAACACCCTACAGGGAAAAAGTATTGACTGGGATAAGTACACATAGAACAGAATACCTCACCAAAGAATCAGCCCATGTTGTGGCTGAAAAACCTGGGTCTGAACAATAAAAATAGTAAATATATTTATATGTATAATATTGATCATTTCATCCTGTAAAATCCTTAAGTCTCTCGCAATCACTAGACACAGAAATCCATGGAATGCAACTGCTGTTGGAACAAGCAATAATTAGGCATTACTAAAATGAGAAAATACTAAATGCTCAGTTCTAGGAAACTGGTGAAAAGTACCAAGAAAAGGATTCAGTAGAAGTCAGATAAAAACTATATAACAGTAATGGCATGTTTTGTTTTCCTTTTTTCATTTTTCTCTGGTTTGTTACTCATTAATAATCTGGTAAGATTCAGAATCAGACTCTTCTCCTTTGGTTTTCCCAGGGCACAAACAGAGAACATGATTGATGTCCTCATTCCTCGCTTATAGCAAAATACTAACGTTCTGTATTGCTAATTTTGGTCTGAGATGGAAAACCCAAAATTATTAACTGTTTCCTTTCCTCCTCTGTATTGTTATATTAATTTCAAGTTTCTGATTTCAGACTCTAAATCAGAGGAAGAAAGTAGATATGGAAGAATGTGCTAGTTCATTTAAAAAAAAACCACCTAGTCCATGTTCCACCTTTAGATCAAGACAGTTGAACTTCTGTTGATCACTACAGGGTACCACAGAAGGGGAAGAAAACCCAGCTCGATTAGAAGAAGGAGTGCACCATAGTCTTCTTCCTGCCAGTGATCTTGTCCCCTTTCCCTCTACTTTCTCTGTGTTTTATATTTTCATGGCAATAAGGAGGAAGGAAGGTCTTAAGGGTGCTGGTGGAGCAGCTCCTACCCAGAACTGTATTTACATCTGGAATAAAAGATTCAACAAGCCAGGGAAGAAGAAAAAAACCAAGTTACGATGATAAGGGATGCAACAAAACCAAAAGAAGAAACTAAGGTGGACACAGGGAAACACGTGTCCCTATATTTTTACAGGATAGAGGAGGATTAGGGAACTGCAGAAGTCAGACATCAAATGTACCCACTGTCTGAAATCCAGGTCAACCCTTTTGCCCTGAATAATTTTGCAGTTTGCACTCTGGAAGCTTTTAGCTGAGCATGATCCATGTTTTGTGCATTTCTGTCCTCACATACTCACCATCTGGAAAGGCAATTCTAAGGGCAGAGCTGGGGAATGCCATCACAAGAAACTTGCCATTTTGGGTTTTTATATGACTGAACTGCTGATAATCTGAAACACGCTTTTATCGCAGCACAGTGAAACCTAGTGACAGATGGTAATAATCACTTAAATCTCCTTTATGCAACCAGCTTTTACATTCATTGAATAAATCACTAAATCTCCAATATATTTCTCTGTGTGTTGTGCATTTCAGAAGCACTGCAGGGCATTTTTTTGTGAAAAAGCTCATGTTCACTTACCTATCATTACCAGTAGATATAATGGGTAAAGTCTTAGTCCTTACAAAGTCAATGACAAAACTTCACTTCTTCAGTGAGGACCAAGATTTTTACCTAAAACACCTACCCAGCAGAGATAATCTTAAATTAAAGTATACATTCAAACAAACTCTAAAGAGATGCAGCTCATTAATAATCATTGTGACTACAGCTGTGAAAAGGATCAACAGATGGGTGACCACCCATGACACAGCACAGGCATCTTGGCATAACAAACCTTCCTGTAACTCTTGTGTTCACCTCCACAGCACAGGGCAGGGTGCCTCAACCTATTTATCCAGTCTAGACCTAGGAATCAGCAATTGTAGGTAAAGGATACTATTATATTGATTATCCTATTGATTAATTGAATTATCCTAGATACACTTCTATGGAAAGTAGGTCTGGCTAAAATATAGCATGTTTTATCAGCCAATTATAAATTGCTCTAACTAGAGGCAATAATTTTCTTTAATTTTCAGGGGACAATACTGGGGCAGTTCCAAAGAAGCCGTAGGACAAACAGCTTTTGTGACTCCCTCTTTGTTGGGCCATGTGATATTTAATAATCATATAGTCCTAGAAGTGGGCATTTACAGCCCCTTGTCTCTGCAGGGCTGTCATGGACTGAGGCAACCTACTCCTTCCTTTACATACAATAAAAACAAGTAAGAGAAACAGAAACAGACTAAACAACTAAAAGGTATCTAATCAAGATAATATTGTAATTAATGTTTTCCATATTCTCCTCTCAGTCCCTGCACAACTTCCTGGAGTTTATGGAAAGCAACATCACGTCCAAAATGAAGGTGTCCTGTGCACACCTTCCGCAGCTTCCTCCTCCTCCTGGAGGTCCAATAAGGCACTTCCTGAAGGGTGAAAGCAGAGGGTTTGAGCTCTGCCAGGCTGGTGCAGGCAGTAAGAACGGGCAGCACCTTCCTCAAGATCCCAGTGTGGGATTTGAAAGGCAAGAATGAGCCCTGTAGGTCCAGCTCAGGTGTCTGAAAGGGTTGTTTTTCAGACATATAATGGAGAAGAGGTTCTGGGACACAAACCCCAGCTGGACAGCAGGGCCACCCTGCAGAGCAAGGCCCACGAGCACTCCCCCACTTTTAGGATCTCACAGCAAGGATGGCCCTTGGCACTGGGCAGGGACCTCCCCCAGGTCCAAAGGTTAGGCACCCTGAGTGATATCACCCAAATGCAGGAATTTACAGACCTCTTGCTTCTTCTCTAAATGCTAATTGTTGGGAACATTTACAGCTGGCTCTAAACAAGCACAGCAGGCAAATGGCATTGCAAGCTGTGTGTTGGTGTTTGCACTGCAAAGGAGCAATGAGCAGATTGGCAAAGCTGCTCCTAAGTGGTCTTGAAATGGAATAACGTTGATGCCACATGCATTATGCAAAAGTGGGTGGATTGATTAGTGGGTCACACAATTCCAAAGACCCATTATACAGCTTCTTTTAAATAATTAAATACAGGAAAATGTACTACTCCTGCAAAGCTAACTAGGAGCATCTCACTACTTAGAAGATTCACTGCCTACTTGATTGCTAAAGAATTCTCAGCAGGTTCTCAGTGATTTGGGGCACTGCCCTCAGTTTCACGGCACTATTGTTTTCCTTCAAACACCTTCTCATATTCCTTCAAACACCCCCTCATATCACATGGACAAGCACTGCTTTCCCAGTGCCTTGACTTGTTCACTGGGGTCTGTTTGCTCTTTTAAGGATCTGGCAGCAATACATTTGTTAGTGTGAGCAGGGAGTGCAACTAATTTGTTCTTTTAAGCATTTCCCAAAGATTCAGGGTTATTTTTCATGCTTTATTTCTTGGCAATGTCATTGCACATCCAAAAAATTCAAGCACTTGACAACAGAGAAAATATTTTATCTTGACATATTTCTTTTTAACCAAAACTGACCATAGAGCCATGAGGAGTTAAGTTCAGATTCAGCTATTTAGATAGTATCCTTTTCATATCAGGTTTCCTAAAAGGTTCAAGCATTGCCAAGTTTTAGGAAGGTTATTTGGAAGCCCAAATAATTTAATTATTTAAAGCTTTAAAGACAGAGCTATTAACCAGCACCTTTCTGACGCCAGTAGGTTTAGGGAAGCCTGCACACATGGAGGAATGACCCTGCTTGTCACTTCAGCATCATTTTTATGAAGGCACAAAAATGAATTGCACATTCTGTAGCTCTCTAAAATATATCTAGTGCTAGACTTAAAAGGTATTGTAGTTTTTAAAGAAAATTCCTTCAGAAATACACAATATACTTTAAAAGAGCTATGAATCAACTGCTTTCACTTACCAACAGGTCCTTTAGCAACTTTAAAGTGCAATGGGGAAAAAAGCCAAATGGGTACAATCTGACATCTAAAGTGACTAATCTGACCTCTGTTAGCTAACAGGATTTGGAGGGATTTTAAAGATTTTCTCTATTTTTCTCTTTATATGTCAATGTTGAGAAGAGCTCACTTCTATACTTTCCTTTTATTTTTCAATTAGGTTTTTTCGACCTTATTATATATCAAGGTATTTCACTTTTTCATCTCCTCCTAATCAGATCACTATTTTATCACCTGATACAGAAATAAAATACCTGGAGAAATCAATAGTCAGAGCAAAGGGTTAGGCAGGGATCAGCCCTGCATAAATGATATGTTTGTCTTATTCATACAATGGCATAAGATCATCTTCAAGCAATGAATCTGGACAATCAAAAAATGGATTCATAAAGGAAAAACTATTTGATTTAACTTGGACAAGAAAGTTGAATTAATCACTTAAATAACGACAACTGGTTGGTTTGCAATATCCTATTACCATTTTGAATTTCAAAGAAAAAAAGGAGAAATTGTTTTGATGGCTTTGGATAACATTCTCATTATTTTTCATCCAGCTCTATGGAAAAAGATATTTAAATTACAGGTACACGTTTTTTCTGGTTTTTTTAGCAGATCACCTGCCAAGATATATGTGTCTGGAGGTCACCTTTTCTTGTGGGGATCTTAAGCATGTTTAATAGCCTGCAAGTAAACCATTTCCTGTGGCTGGAGAGCATGCAAAGGGTACTTCTAAGGTCTTGCCTTCCCATCAGCATCTGCTCTCCTGAGGAGTGATGGGTGAACTTAAATGCTTTGGACATGTCCACTTTCCATCAAATATGGCTTAAATCAAACCCCAGGTTCAAAACCTGTGAGAAAAGGTGTTAGCCTGTCACACACACGCTGAGTGTGACTGTAATCTCATTTCCTTAAGGACACTCCAAAGACCAAACCTGGACTAACATTGCGTGTATAACACCTCACCACGGGAGAGCACTGAGACTTGCTGGGGATTTTCTGTAGCACTGCTGAAACCGTTTTCCCCAAACACAGTTGGACTGAAAACATGTTCATTACTAACCCAGGGCAATCTGTTGTTAAAGCACGCTGCTACAAGGAGAGAACTCCCCAAGGGACTGAATTTGACTGTAATGGCAACACGCCTGTGAGAGAGCAAGCCAAAGATTATCTCACAAGTTGCTTCACTTTCATCATTTTCAAGATGCTCTTTTAATCTACTATTGGGGTCTTTTCTTAAGGAGAAATCTCATTTTAACAGAAGGAAAACAAATACAAACCCATCTCTCTGCCTTACCCCATTGCCTCACCAGTGACAGTAAAACAGAGCAGCCACAGGCCATGGCTGTGTCATAATTTTTATGGGAAAATTTCACTGCAAACTCTAGGTACACAGCACTGAATCAATATCTCCTCCTTTTCTTTTTTAAAAATTTTGCCTGACATTTTGTCCTAGTTTCAGCTGGGGTGGAGTGACTGTTCTTCCCAGTATCAGGCACAGTGCTGTGTTTGGTATTTAGGATGAGTAAAAAGCTAACAGCACACCGATGTTTTGGTTGTTGCTGAGCAACACTTCAGGCCTTTTCTCCTCACCCCACACCCCACTGAGGAGCTCCCAGAGTTCCCACTCACCCACAGGTGTCCCATGGGGGGAGGCAGAGCAGAGCCAGTGGCACCTGTCCCTGCCAGGAGCCAGGGTTTGTCACCTCCAGCGCGGCACCCACGGAGCCCTTGCCTGGGGCGATGTCACAGCAGGGCTGGTTCCGTGTGCTGGGCACGGTGCCCTTGGGGAGGGACAGCACAGAGCCATGGAACCATGGCAGGGTTTGGGTTGGAAGGGACCAGGGGGATTGCTGGCTGGGGTTGGTCAGCAGCTGTGTTAGCACCACTCGTTTTGTATGTTCTAATTGTTTTGTCAGTTCTGTTACTACTTTCTTTCCTGGTTTGGTCCAGTTAATCTGTATCCCAAGCCATGAATTTTAAGGTTTTTTCCCCAGTCCTCTCCTCCATCCCACTGGGGACAAGGGGAGAGGGTGGGAGGCTCTGAGTGTTGAGCTGTTTGTTGGGTTAAACCACAACACATTAGCACACATAATTACACCATCCACTGCTCCAAAGGTTTTGCTTCCATAATCTGTGTGATTTCTCATTGTTCAGCAGGAGGACAAGGGACAGGGCACCCCCACTGTGTCACAGCAGGATCAGTTTCAGAGTAGAATTAAGTTTGCCAGTTATCCTCCCACTTTCTTCTGTGCTTTGATGCATGTGCTCATCTCCTCAATGCAAAAGGCAGTTCTCCCTGCATGGAAATCAATTGGATTGTGCAACCTTACGGGTCTGTGCTGGAGGACTTAAAATTTTTCACACTTTTTCACTACTACATAAGCATGAGCCAAGTCAAAATTTCCTTCTCTTTCCTTCCTACTTAACCCTTTTCATGTGATTCAGTGTTTGCCTGTTTACAGATATGCCCATTTCCAGCTGAAGAATCTTCAGCTCAAAGTGGCTAATGCTGCCAGTGACAGTAGTAATTCTGACATATTTGAAAGCTTGTGTTCCTTTCTTTCTTTTGATATGAAATGTATTTAGAAATTTGTTCATTATAGCAAAAAAAACCCAAACAAAGAAAACAAAAAACAAAACCAAAAACAACTCGACTTAACAAGAAAATCTTGAAATGGAAACAAAACACTCAGTTAACAACACGCAATTTCTTCATCACTATTTTCAGTTTCAGAACAGCAACAACAAAACCTCCAGGTTGCGGGGGTTTTATCCTGTTTACAAAAACATGTTTTCCAGGATGCCCGCATTTTTCCCAGAACTTGACAATGGAGTTTCTCATCCCCTCTGAAACACTACTTCTCCTCTATGTTTAAGTAGGTGCATAAAGTGCATTGCTTCCTCCATCCATAATGCTGAAATGAGTGCTACCAGAGTGAAAAGGATGTTGTGAGGCAGAATCCACACAAGTCCTAAAGCACTTAGAGGGCTTCAGCTGGAAGGCACGACAGAAATGAAACACTTCTTTATTTTTCTCACTCGCTCAAATAAATATCTAAGAGGAAAAGCAATATTTTATATAAGTTATAAAAATATCAGAAGCCTGACTCGTTTCCCTTTCAGGTCAAAATTGTTTTCATCTGGCTGCCGTGTGAGCAAGATTTGGACAAAAATGCCCATAAGAATTCCTCATAAACAAGGTCCCTAAGAAAGCTTACAAATAGATGGCTGCTATTTGCCTTGGCTTTCACTCATCTCTCACCATGAAAAAAAGAAAAGGAAGAAGAAGATGAACCTGTCCAGACATAAATTTTTGCATACTAACTCACAGTCCTCTATTAACACTGAGAGCAAAAACCATTGGTAATTTTATGGAGTGAATTTTGTGGGCTCCTCAACAAGACAATAGTCTGCAGGCCCAGCTCTGTCTACAAAGAAGGTCCTCAGCTTCAAAAATGAACACTTCAAATCACCTCTCTCTACAATATCTCCAACCACCATATTTCCACCCCACGGTATTTAATTGTTTCAACTCCCTTTAGCTGATTTCAGAAGCCTGGAGAACTAAAGGACATGTTTACATTTCAGATGCAATCTTATTTCCCAAACGTTATCCTGCCAGCACTGGGAACAGAAGCCCAGCTTTCTGGAAGCAGGCCAATCTCTCATCACTTGAACTCCATCCACAAAGTGCTAGAGGAAGTTCAGCCACTGCATATATTTGCTTTGATTACCTTTGCTGCTGTTTCAGCCGGGAAAGACTAGACACGATTTGTGTTTATATGAAACTAGCACACTCTGCATTGTCCTGAGCAGGTACCGCTGCCCTGGCACACGCACTGCTCTGCTGCCTTATCCAGAGAGTGTTTCTGCCTGAAGAAATATTTGTGCCTCCTACTTTAGCTAATGCTGGAAACACCCCTAGTTGTTATAATGGTATTAATTACTCCCCCTTCACTTCCATTACTCTGCTACCAGAATGACAAAGCAGCATCCCATCCCAGCATGGAACAGGTTTTACCCATGAAAAATGGGATCCATGCGGGTTCTCCAAACACCTCCCAGCACAGAAACATCAGGACAGCTCACATGGATCACACCCAGAGCCCACCTAGCTCAGTTCCCTGCCCAGTCTGTGGGAAAAAGGTGCCAGAGAGCACTCCCAGCAGAGCAGGCAGCGGAGCTCAGGCATCTCTCGGAGCCAGGGCTGGGGATGGAGCTGACTGAGCTGGGACATTCACGGGCTGCAGGATTGGGACCCCTCCCCAAAATGCTGCCATTACTGGGATATCCTGAGTGCTCCTTGTCCCAGAAAACAACACAAACATTGGGGTGCTGCCACACCAGCTACAGGCAGCACAGCAGGGCTGGGTGAGCCCTGGGAGATGCAAAGCCTCCCCCTCCTGAGTGAAGACACACAGAAGCAGCCCTCCATAGAAACTGGGGAAGTGATGATGACCAGCACCAGCTCATGAAACTCAAAGACTCCCAGCCACTTTTACCTCCTCTCCTTTCATCTCCCTCTACTTTGCTTGGGTGTAACTGCATCACTCAGAGTTGCTGACACAATATTTTTGTTTAATAACTACAATTCAAAACAAATTTTGCTAATAGCCGTCAGCTTAGAAAAACTAATTTTTACTTCAATAAGAGATAAGAAATACAGGAATATTTCCACCATTAAGAAAAACATCCATCCAAAATATTTTGTAAAAAAATGTTTCAAGATTCCTGACCTACATTCTGGTTTTACTATACTTAGCTATAAATTAAGTCTGCCTGTGAGTTTTTCTACTTTAATGATTCATGACTACAGAATGTGGTTTGAATGTAGAGGACAGAAAAGGATTAGTGATGAAAAGGAAAACACACATAACATTTTTCAGTGTCTTAAGTTTTAATCACTAGGAAACAAAAAAATAAATGAGCTATGGGCAGTGTATAATTGCAATAAATTTTGAGAAATGAGTAGTGTCCAGAGAAACCCAATTAAGTTTAATAATCTTGTGCATCAGAGACTGGGAGAATGGGGGAGGGGAAGGAATCTAACAAGTTACTGAATATAAAGTTTTCAACTGCAGAAAACAATGTTTAAATTAATATGACAAGAGGTGGTACTTCTGGCTGCCTTTCTAATTGATTCTTCTTGTTAAATCAAGAGGAACTTGTGCACAATAAGCAGATTGCTGAGAGGCTCTTCCCTACACACAGATAAGAGTTAACTTGCACAGAGTGGCTTATTCAGAAAAGAACAATCTCTTTTTTAATTTAGTGGGGCTTTGCTCATGGGTTTTCTAGCTCAAGGCCCAATGTAAGAGCAAGCAAAGACCAAGGAATCCCAGTACTCTCCAAAACCCAGCCACCAAAAGTTTAACCACTATTTGGCCCATAGGCATTACTTTTCCCCCAAAAGAAATGTGGAACAAATGCTCATGATGCAGTAAAAGAAGGAAGCCAGGCACTTTTCTCTATTTGCTGATTAATTCTTACATACATTGTAGTAAGTATCAATCTAACAAAAAGAGTGGCCTATATTGATGCATTATCCAAGCCAAGGAATGCTTGAAACACCCATTGCCAAATATGAAGAGTTTGATTTCATTAAGTTGCATGTCAGAGCCCTGATATTCAAATAAATTCTGAACTACAAACCCAACTAAGAAAACAGAAGAACCCAGATGGATAAAACAATATGGATATAAAAAAGGAACTTCTGACCTCGATTCTACAAAGTCTGTCTTTGGTATTAAAATGAATGAGCCCAACTGGCCAATTCTTTTAGCTGATCTCCAAGCTCTTCAAAGTTTACTTTTTTATTATTATTTTTTAAAGTGGATTTCTATCTTTTGGAATTTCAGTGATGACAAACAAAAGCAGAGTGCAACAATTCAAAGGTGTCAAGAACACGTCGGGAATATCACTCTGAGACAAACTGTCCTGTTTAACTCAGCAAGGTGTCCAAAGATGATAAATTATATGTCAGCACCTATGATCAATTCATTGCTTGTGCAGCAAAGGGAAGGAAACTCAGACATCATGAGACCAGAACTGACACTCAGGAAGTGCTGCCAAGTTTTGTCATTCTGTCTGCCCCATTTGCTGGCTGCAGTAACACAGATTGACACCGAATGCAAAGTGGAAGAGCACTTGCTGTAACATTATTTGGGAACGTAATGCTGACATTTAATTTTATCCTGGGCAAGTTCAGGAGCTCGGCAGCTCAAGGATATGGCAGGAAGTGAACAGGCACAGAAGAGACCCCTGTTTGCAGGCACAGAAAAAAGGAATTTTGAACACTTGTAGTATCCAGCAGGGGTTACATCTCATTTCAGCAACTGTGGCAGAATGTCCTCATTAAAGGAATAAACTTTGAAATAGATTGTATAATAGGAGTCTTCTATCACTTCAGTTAATTAAAGATAAGATTTTTGAAAGACTATAGGGTTTTCTTCACATGTGGGAGGGTACAGAACTGAGAAGGAAGGTTTTCTTGTCAGTTTAGGACGCTAAAAATAGGAAGAGAAGAGAAGCCAATTTCTTCATGGTAAAACATGGATTGGGATTTTTCTCAGCTAAAATTAGAGACATTAACTACTCCATTCTTTACTTTTTGGTCTGTGTTAATTACTTGGCAATAGTAGGACCAACTTCAGTTTCAAAAGAACAAAAGGGGAATTTCCCCATTTTCAGCAAGTTCTCCACTTCCTATTGTTGTTCAGTGCTGGATTCTAATTGTGAAAGTTACAATATCTTAACCATTTTTCTCTTCACCTTTTATTTTACAGCTCTTGTTATGTGTTAAGGAAAATGTTCCTTTCACTGAAGTGGCAGCAATACCAGCACCTCCTGAAACTTCAAGATAAGAATTCTCACCTGACTACTCATAACAAATGAGATGTGCCTTGCAGGATTCACCCATTTTATTCCAGGAAGAGAAAACATGTGCACTGGGAGACAGAAATGAGAAACGCCAAGTGACCTTGGGCAAGTCACTTCACTTCTTTGTTTCTCCTTGCTGCTATTTTCCCTGCTACCTTTGGTCTGTCTTTCCCAATTAAAGACATGTGAAACAGGAGTGCTCTTCACTTCTCAGCATATTTCACCAAAAAGGTGCTGACCTCACTCAGCTACAATAGTAATAACTAATAACCATGACAAAAATTTACAAGTGATGCCCTGAATTTCTAATGTTCTGGCTAAGAAGTGTTTTAATTACTTATTAAAGCACATGTGTAAGTTCTCCTTTACAATGGGAAAACGCTCTTACTTCTTGTCAACTTTAACAGAATTTAAAAGCTTAGATTTTCATCCTGGTGGTTTCTCCTGGAAGGCTGTTGCAGAAGTCTACTGCTCCACTGGTCTGAGAAAAACTCTTCTAATTGCAAACCCAAATGCACTCTTGGACAGCTCTCACCCTTCACTCTTAGGCCAGCAACGTCCTCCTCTCATGTTCATGTGCTTCATTTAGAAACAAATCACAGCTCTTCCACGCCTGTATTTTATTAAGTGAAGGAGGCCAAGCTCTCCTCTGAGTTACACATTAACCCCCATGAGGACCTCTGCTTGGAGCTCTAATCCATCTCCCATGGAATCATTATAACCTAATTCTGGACTTAAGCTCCTGTTGAACCAGGTTAAAAACCTTTCAGCAAGCTGTGGAAAGAGCGGGTGACCAACCCCAGCTCTCCACTTCTCCCCAAAACAGAAAAAAGGGAGCTGTGTCCTTGCTCCTGAAATCCCTTGCTCAGTGCTGTCCTTGCCTGCCAGTACCCAGCACCCATCCCAGGAAGGGAGTAGAGAGAACAAACTCTCCTTTCAGGATATGCTCTCCTCCTTCCAGCTTGGGATTGTCTGTATTTACCTATAACTATTTTTATCTGGGTCTAGGGTACAGGATCTGGTGGTACTAATGGCATTTTTAAAAAAGCCCAAAAAGCCAAGAAAAAAACTAGAGCTTAGAAAATACTGTAACGTGTTATATATTTGCAGCAAGCAGGATGACTTTCAAACATCCATCAGCAGGAAACGTATAACAAGATCCTTTCTTTCTCTGCCCTTTCTATTGACAGCATATCACTTTCAAACATCATCATTTTGCTGGGTGAAAATGCATGCCCTCTTTAATAGAGATAAGTCATTTGCCATACATAAGCCTTGCTAATTTAGGATTAATGTTGCTGAAGTAATTAAAGTGACCTTACGCAAAACACAAGACTATTGCTGAGCACTGAAGTCCTTCAGCTTATCTGTAGGGCCAACCTCGGGCCAGTGGTATTAACAGCTGGCTTGGCTTTAGCCTTACAGCTTCAGAGGTCTCCAAAACCCACTTTATATTAAAGGTCTTTTGCTAAATCTTCCAAAGACAAGTGAATGTCAGTCAGCTGTCTGAGCAGTTAACTGAGAAGCATAAACTCTTCAGTAAGGCTCAAAGAGTCAAAGATCACAGGCAGAAGCCAAGGATGCAAAAATCATGTTATGTTCCCCTCTGATTTCAACAGCCACCAAAAAAATGTGGACTGAAATGAGTCAGTGGACAGAGGTGGCATTTAAACTGCTATAAGTATTGCCAAATGCATGAACATGGAATTTGGTGTGTACTCCCTAGTGTCCAGAAAAAAACTTGAAATAACTCTCCACTATACTGCAGAACAGCACTTTCAGTATGACAAAGAATTGTTTAGCAAGCAACTGCTGCCAGATTAATAATTTATCAGGTACAAACTATGGTTAAATTTGTATGGTTTCTCTAGCAAGAAAAAAATCTGCCAGGAAATTTGCGTAAAAAGAAACTTCGTATGAAACCAAATGCTCCTGCATAGGCAAGGATATAAAATACAAAAGCTTGTTTTGTTGGATAACTCTTCTGGTTGGTGGTAACTTAAAATGCTTTTCATGCATGCAGCCAAAGATCAAAGTATTAATGGCAACAATTACAGAGCACAATGTGAGAGCACCACAGCGATCAGTGGCTGAGGCTGGAAAGTTTGCTGTAAAATAGTGTTTACACAGATAAAGCCCTACTGATTTTCATATTGCAAAATAGTTGGACCTCCCAAGCTACTGTCCATGATTACTGCATCTTCCCCTAGGAGCAGGAGGAGTATTTCAAAGAAATTCCCTCTTGAAGATACAAATATCAGCTTTGACCACTTTTGCAGCTGACACAAAATCCATTCAATGAAATAATTCCTTTATTTGCATGTGGTTTCCAAGGACTTTGTTGAAAAACCTCTCAGAGTATAAGTGTCATCTGCTTTTCCCCTGTTCATTAAATCTGCATTATTCACTACATACAGCACCTTTTGTTCACCTTCTTGATATCAACAAAGCTAAAGAGGGACTGACTGACCCCAAAAGGAAGCCACATTATTATAAATTTCAAAGCAGGGGTATTTCAAAGGCTATTGCCTAGGGTCACTTCTGATACCAATTCCAGACATTCACACTGAATTTTGTAAGACGCTGCTATTCAGTCAGAGCCAAGTTCAAAAGCAGCATCCCTTTATGTGATATGTAGGCTATTTCTGACACAAGAAGTCATTACTAAAAGAAATGCACCCAGCAATGTGCTACAGAACAAGAACCACCAGTGTACAGGGTTTGCAATTAAAAGAAAAAGGGACTTTAATCTTTTCCAGCAGTTGCCTGTGCAGATTGAGTGAAACAGGTATCTTGACTTATCGGACACTGAGTACCCAGCAACTGACTGGCTGTAGAAATGGAAGTGGACCCAGAATAAATCCTACCTGCACAGAGTTCAGTGCTTTGAAGGCTGGCATTTGTGAAAAGCACTTGTTGAAGTATACACATTACAGCTTCCACCACAGCAGAGATGCTGAAATAGAAATACCCTCCCCACTCACGCACACACCCACCCTCCACACAATCCAGAGACCCCACCCATGGCCCTGACCCAGGGGCCAGAGCAGGACAAAACCACCTTGCTCCAGGGAGCCCTTTCTGATCACTGTGTGAAATTCTCTGGGCAGCTTTTACGGCCAACCATTGCTCTGCACTGCAATCCACTCTGTCCTTAAACTGTAACAATCCTTCCTTCTCCCCTTCAAATTCGTTATTCACACAGACATAACCAAACTGCTAAAACATAGACATACA
This sequence comes from Picathartes gymnocephalus, assembly GCA_013390045.1. Lineage (NCBI taxonomy): Eukaryota > Metazoa > Chordata > Aves > Passeriformes > Picathartidae > Picathartes > Picathartes gymnocephalus. The sequence continues at coordinate 26,552 of WEKY01008174.1, forward strand.
CTCTTCCTTCTCACTTACAAATCCCCCTGAAGTGTCTTGCTAAAATTGCTGCCCACAGAGAAAGCCACGCTTGCTTTTCTCTTTTGTTTTTTCCCCTCCACCATCTGACTTTAACTCACCAGTCATGTAACGATGCCTGGGGCATCATCCCTGGCTCCGGGAGTCTCCAGGCAATCTGCAGCCTCTGTGGTTGTGTTACAGGTGAGAGATGAGCAATAACAAAGGAACATTACAGCGTGGAACCTGTGGGGGTTTTGCCAAGAGATCAAGTAAATAACTTCCATCGGGAGCTTTAGAAGGAAAAAAACCTCTCCGCTAAGCTCCATCTCATCAGATTTCAGGCTTGAATATAATGTTCACAGTGAACCAAAGCCTCCTCAAAGCTCATCTGGGTTTGCAGTTTTACTGAGTCATAACTCAAACAAGATTCACTGAGAGCCCAAATGTATTTGGAAAATTTTGGACCCACTTTCACACGACCCTGAGCTGCCAGATAAGTTTGTATCTAAATTTTGGTGAAACTTAGATTAGTATGGTCTGAACAGTTCAAAGATGGGAGTGAAATTATTTAATATGTGAAGGTGCACATCACTGTCACACATAGAGAGCTCTAAAGCCTGAAAGGTGGATATTGCTGGTACCAGAGGGCGAATTGCTTGCCGTGGCTATTTGTCATATTTTCCTGCTAAGTAATTTTTTTTAATCTTTCCTGCAGTGTCACGTAAGAGATCACAGATCAAGATTCTAATTTTTTAGTCACCGCAAAGTCATCAATATGAGTCCCTGTCTCATATAATCTTGAATTTAAACTTGATAAGAACAGGGTATCTTTTAGAATAAGTGATGTTGAACAAGCAGGCATTTCAATAACTCCATTAGATCAGAAACTGCTGTTGCAAATCTGTTCAACACGGATCAGGGTCTTACATAGGAGAATATTTGCGGGGTTTTAACTTGCAAGGGCAGACATCCAGAGTAAGCAGGTATCTTGATGTTCTTTGCTCTTTTCTCCTTAAAAAGCTTTGTTAGACATTCTTATCATTTGCCCAATGCAAAAGAAGTTTTTTAAAAGTGTATATATGTAGAATTAATTTTGCAAATGAAGTGGTGAAGGTTGGGAGATTTTATCCCCCATTTTGCCTCTCTGCGTTATGATTTTTAAGGAGTCTGAAGTCAAACTTATAACATTGTCTGGTGAATACTGGCTCATCTTTCACAACATGAACACTCTGACAACAAAATAACTTCCCTTGGCAGAAGTAGGTGTGCAACAAATCCTTAGAAACCATACTGCAAATATATCCCTAGGAATCCATCAGACTTCCTAAAGCAGAGTGGAAACTAGAGATATGCTTAAAGTCCCAAAAGTAATGTGTATTGTCAGCAAACAGGCTAAACTGCTGCTTCATGGGTAATGCAGGTGAAATACCCTTCAAATTACTGTACCTGCAGCAGAAAAAGTAGCAGTTTTCATGACTTATGCCACACCGCATCAAAACAGGTCAGATGATCCATTTTGTGGGGTCGTTTCACATCTGACCCCACAGAATCACATGTCAAATGATGGATAAGATGATTTCTCAGGAAGCAGTTTGCTCCAGGTAAAGCCAGGATTAAAGTGTAGGGCCATCTTCCACAAAGTAAGAAATACGTGACAGGACAAGATACTTTTTCACGCCTCAGCCAAGCATGCCACTATTTTGACAAATGGTAAAAAAAAAAATAATACAAAATAACAGGAGCAATCAGAAGAGTCATCAAAAGAGAAAATGCCTGTCCTCCTTCCTCACTTTGACTCAACAACATCAAACCAAAGAATATTTTGTCTAAATATTACTAAATTGCTGTAGATGGTGGCTGTAGATCTAGAACAGCCCATGGCTGCCCCCCTTCCATTACAGATGAACTCTGCCACAGGAATAGGACAAAGCTTGTAGGAATATGGTCCATTTTCATTAGACAAATAAAGCTTGCAGAAAACATGCAAGTTTCAGGCTACAAGCCTTTGTCAGTGTTTCTGACCTCCATCCAACTTTTACTCCCTTTTAGGCCCTAGAGCATCCGGCCTTCCAAAGTACATTTCAGACTGAGTCAGTAAAGTCCTGAGGCACACCAAACCCTTAAATTTAAAGCACTGAACAAGAAATTGTGGGCTTTCCTTCAGGAAAAGCAACAAACACCTGGGCTGCTTTAACTACCAAAGCCATGTAAATTAAATTATTGTTCTAAAATTATCATCACTCTCCATTTCAGTACATAAGGGCAATATCCACTTCTGCTTCTGTGAACCAGCAGCTGATTACCTCTGTGCAAGTGGGAACAACAAGCTGGACAAAACTGTGTTTTCGTCAAAGGGAACACAAGCATAAACCTAACATCTGAGGAAAGAAATCCAACCTAAGAAAACACTGGAGGAACAAGGACTGAAGTCTAAATCAGTGCTCCTCACTCAGTCACTGCAATACACTCATCATCATTCTCTCTACCACAATGATGTTGCCAGGATGGAGCTCCATCTTACCAGCAATGACCTGCTACAGGGTCAAACCACTTGGAACTTCACAGCGTTTCCCATCTTTAAGGTACCACATTTTCAGACCAGATTTTTAACACGAATAATAGACCTGCACAGGCTCTGAGAACCTGAATTCCCTCCTTCACATCCTTTCCACGGGTCAGCAGCTGAGGAGGAGAGGTTGACAGGGGCAGGGGAAAGGCAGACCCTGGATTATTTGTATATCCTTTCACTGGATGGGAAGGGGCACATCCACATTTGAGGTCTGACAGGACATTCATCATCCTTTCCCTCTCTCCTGGAGAGAAAGAGGAGCAAATAATTGCCAGCAAAAGGAATGCCTTAGAGCCCAAAGAGCTACTCCTTGAGGAGCAGATGATGTTTCCTCTTGCTCAAGGTATGATCTAACTGACATGTTCACTCCAGCACTATTTACCTCCCAGAATGGCACAGAAGGTTCTTGCTCAGGTCTGCAGAAAGCCCCACGCCACACCCCCAGTGCCTTAGCAATAGCATCAGCTCTGGGGTGCTTGTAAATGCAGTGCTGGTTATCAAATCAGAGTAAGCAAAACCAAATTAATCATATATAATACTCACTCACAGAGCCCTGTGATAACAGTGGCATGTGCATTGGACAGAAGTGTTTGTTTCTCCAAAGGACACAGTAACCCAGAACACTTATTGAAAACACAGAAGAGCCAATTACTTTTTTATTATTTTCTATACTGAGGCCTTTCCCATTGTTCTACCAGGTCCGTTCCACCTGAATGCACATGGAAACAGAAAATTCTTACCTGCTTCTCAATGCCAAGATGAATTTAATCAGAAATCTAATTGCTTTCATTTTTTCTGCTATAAACTCTTCAATTTGCTGTAGAAATTACCTAGGTGAAAATTTTCTGTGAGCAATGAAGTCCAAAAGGAAATGGTCTGTGATGTTTCTTGGGAGAAAATTGCCTTTAGAAAAATCCTATTTCTTTACTAGAGTATCAAGGATAGGGAGGGGTGGAAGAAAGACATGTATAGCTTTTGAGATTGATCATTAGGAAGAATGAGAGAAAAACTGAAGGCTATAAAATACCTCCATATTCTATCACTACTTCTTACCCAATAATTGCACTGCCATCTTCACTATTTTTATGTAGATTTTTTCCCTGCCAAACTTGGCCCCAAAAGTACTGATGTATAATATCCAGTTCTCTATACACAGGTCTTAAACTGCTGGCAGCTGCAAGAAGCATGAATTACAACCAAAATACAACATTAAGTTATTTTCAAACACATTAGCAGTCCATAGAGAAGTCCTCATTTAACAAATGAGCAAGAATTGCTGAAAACAAGAATGTAGAGTGAAATACTTATCTTTTTCAACCCTAGAGTCAAGCACTTGATAGTCTGTGCTGCTTTTGACTGGGGTCTATAAAGTCAAACATATGATTTTCACAGTTTATAATTTCCTTGAAGTATTTTTTTTCCTAGAACATTTTGTTACACACCACGTGGAAAATGGTGATCATTAAACAGTGTGTTAAGGAAACCCACAGAGCTCGTGGAGCCCATCAATACACGGCTCTGACAGAGTTAGGAGCCCCAGATCTCACATCAGCACTTCCACTGGACACAGAATAACAGGTCCCACTGTGCATCAAAGATTCTGGAGGGACTTACACTGATGTTTCATAGAACAACCGACACTGGGTTTCACCCAGAGAAGGCACTGTTGAACCCCCAGATTCACATTCACTTTCCAGGATGAGGATTCCCATCACCTTCTACACCAGCATGCTCTAATGGTTAATCACTGGCTGCTAAATAAAACCTGCATCTTGTTTGTACTAAATCGGGACTCAACACCAGCTCAAAGAAAGGGACATGGGAGACAGTGCCAAGATACTTGTGAGGAAGGCAAACAAGCCAAAGGCAATCTGGCTGCTTTGACAGAATCTATTTTTCTTATATAAAACCAGAGAATTCGAGGTAATTCAGCTGCTGAATTATCTAACTGCAACAGCAAGATGAGGACAGTTTTCTAACTTCTGTTGTAGCAGATCTAGGTGGTCATGCTGTTCAAGGAGGAAGGAAAATGTGAATTGTTGGGTCCAGGAATACAAATGCAGGAATAGGAAGGACCAAGTGTTAATTTAATGCAAGCTCCAACCTAATGAAAAGACAGATAATTGGAGGTAATGAAGAGCCGAGCAATGATAAGATCAGAAGGTTAAAGAGGCACATTAAAGCACTTCCTGTGTCCTCTGTTAAATGTGGGTTCCAGAGTGCTCAAAAACACTAAAAGCAACAAGGTAAATCAGAACCCTGGTGTCCAAAGAGCCCCTGGGTCTGTGAGTCAAACTCACTGGTTGCCACAGAGAGATCTCCAGACTTGCAGATAAAACAACAATGAAAACAACAACAGCAATTGCTAATAGACTGAAGGAGGGCTATTTTTGATATCAGTAATCCCTGCTGACCACCTGCCTACATGTCGTCAGCTGACAATGTTTCCTGACCCCTGTAGAAGCACTGTACCCTGTAGGGAGAAGAGGAAAAACCATGGGAATGAATAAATAAACAGAAGGGAAAGATGATAAATCATGGGGGGTGTGGAGGGGTGGGAAAATGCATGCAACAGACACGGAAGGCAAAACATGAACGGGGGAAGAACTAATGCAGAAACATTCTGCAGCAAAGAGAAAGAAAATCTGCCAGAAAGAAGCAATGGTGCAAAAGCAAGAAAACCAGGAGTTATAAGGGATAATAAAGTGGAGGAACTGTTAAAGCCAAAGAAGAGATGTTAAATGAACAGTCTCTACCCACATCTGACCAAGCTGTGAGCAGCAAAGGGTTTCAGGACCCTTGAAATAGTTTCACAAGGATAGAGCCTGATACAGCCCTTAAAGAAGTGGAATTACCCATCCATATTGTTGACGAGAAATGGAGCTCTCTAACAGTGAAAAGGGCTTCGAAAGAATCATGGAAGCACCTGGAAAATCAGAGCTGGTTTTGTCACCAAAACAGAGACCTCATTGCCATCTCATCTGAAGAAATTGCTGTGAATGGCAGGCTGGAAGCTCACATATACATATATATTTTAGTTAAGAAGGGCTTATACATAGCCCAGATTTGAGCATTTCTCAGAAAGCTACTCTCAGAAATGGTCTCATTATGCCACTGGCAAACAGGAGCACAATAGGAGAGAGACTACTCAGAACCCAAAACTTAAGTAGGTGCAAAAGATAGCAGGGATTGAGAGAATAGATGGGGGGAATGACAGGACTAGGAGCACAATTTACTGCTTGAGTCCCTGTGAAGCTAGCAGAAAGACTGTTCATTTATTCCAATGGACTTTGGATCAGGCCTCTCACTTCTGAAGAGCTTTGAAGTTGAAAAATGTTAGATGAGCACTCAAAAGTCTTATCAACAGAAAAATGTGGCTAAAGAGACGCCTATGAGTGCCTCTTTAACTTGCTTGGAAAGGTCAGAAAATTGAGAAGGATGTTGGCACATAGACTATGATTTAATGGGATTTGAGGGGAGCACTTCAGACACAAAGAATGGACAACACATGAAATAGGAGTTGAGCATCATTTACAAGAGTTTTTGCACTATAGACTCATCAGGTCTGTCTAAAAACTGCTCAAAAAGCAGATGAATCTAAATCAGGGTGTTTTTCTAACTTATGAATGCCCTGAATGTTTGCTACCTTATCATAAATCAGGGTAAAATATTTTGTGTAATTTATTTGTCAGCAATGTTTGTTTGGCAAACGTTTGCCCCCTGCACCTGCCCCAGCGGTTCCTGGCCAGCCCAACACCAGCCTCATGCTATGCAGGCAATTTTCTCCCATGTGGGGTGGAAGCTGCCGCCTGAGGTTCACAGACATAAATACAAGGAGGACCTTCAAACACAGAACAACTGTTCACCAGAAACATCTATCTTCCAGATTTTATTATTCCTCTGAGGACTGTTGAAGCTTTCAAGAAATCTGGGATGTTTGCAAGAACTGGCGACATGGGCATGCCTCAGTCAAATCACAGTTCATGCTGTAAGCAGACAACAAAATTTAACCTGGGAGATCTGACATAATAAAAGCCCCCAACAGGTAAAGGCAGCTCAGCACGGAAATCACTTTCTCTCCCCGCTCCACAAAACTCAAATACTCAGCACAGCAAATTGTGAAGGGCAGGAGGCTGAGTAGGCAGGAAGGATTTCAGACTAAAGTACAACTCTACAGGCAAATCTAAGCAGTGCTGCCTGTCAAACCTTGCTCCATGGGTGAGCTGCTGCAGAAAGATGATGTTTACCTCCACACAAATCTCTGCTGAATGTTCCCATATGGCACATACTGAGTGAGAAGTGACAGAAGTGATGGATAACCTGCACAGCACCTTCTTCAGGGGTGTTTCTGCAGCCTGGCGCTAATTGCATATCCCGCAAATATGCTTCATGGGTTTAGAACTTTCTGTTTTCCCCTTTTTTAATAAAAAGAAATCCATTAGGACCACAGTCACACCATGTTTTGATTTCAGCTCGTTTGTCTAAGTTAAATTAGCTGGTACGCCGTTGAGTAGGAAACAACACTGACACCATAAAACATGCAAAATAACTGCAGAATGTTGGACTGAAATGGTAGAAAGTTAGTGTGGGTCTGGAATTTATAGTCACTGAAACAGCAACCACCAAACTAAAATCTGTCAGCAAATCACTGCCTAGGTAATTTCCTATTGTTTTATTTACCATGTCTGAGTGAAATTTACTGTGGTGGCACTGTACATTTATAATCAGCATGCCATATTTATTATACATAAACCTTTGCAAAAGCAGAATGGTTGCTCTCTTTAGGCTAAAAAAGAAATGACAAGAAAACCCAAACCCTTCCTAGAGGTGAGATGTGGTTAGCTGTCAGCCTGACATTACAGGAGGAAATTTTTGATACACAGGTGCAATTTTAATACATGTATTTTAGTACACACTTACATAGAATCCAGAAGGAAAAAGATTTTAAGGAAAAAAAACTACCAAAAAACCCACAAACAAACAAACACCCCCATGAACACCATCCTCTCTCATTAGGCCACAGCAATGGACTCCCACTGTTTACTTCCAGACAGCACTTGGATGAGGCTCAGTGGGCTCCGTGTTTACAGGGGAAATGGCAAAGTTCAGAAGGTTCCTCATCCCCCACACACCTATAATTATCCTGTTTTCTGCAGTTTGGTCAGAAGAGGCATGAACGTTTGTTCTTTCCAGCAGTTCTATTTTCATCCTCGCATCACTTTTTGACAGTAAAATATGTCAGAATTGGAAACCTTCCTGTGTCAAATGACATCTAATTTACCCTAAACTGAGAGCTCGATCACCTTTCCCACTTGCTTCTGCACATTTTGTCCTTACAAAGGGTCAAGAGCAGGCAGTTGTGCTCACTGGTCTTAGCTGAGACTCCAGCCCAAAATAAGGACCTCATTACCTCCCTTTTCACCTGAGCACTGAGCCAAACCTAAGCTGTCATCCACATCCAAAAAAACCAGGTGACAGAGATAAGATGGAGAGAAGACTTTTTTTTTCATGCAATCTTACTTTACTTTTTATTTTTCTTCTTCTTCTTTTCTTTTAAATAAGGAAGCAGTAACACCCTATTTTCTTGCAAGAAGAATATCTATCCCCTCGTTCCTCAAGGAGATGTTCCCAGTGGTGGTAATGCTTATTCTGATCATCTACCCAGTTTTTCTGCTTTCTTCTCTTAAAAATGCTCCTCGTATCCAGCACTTCAACAACCTCTCAGTGTGCTCCATTAATCCAAGGAAGTGTTTGAATCCAACCAGACTAACTACTTCTCTGAGTTTTACCATTCTATGCTTCTGGAGGCAGCCTCTGTTCTTTCATTCATCACTAAATAAAGATGTTTTTAACTGCTCCCTCATTTAGATTGAATGAAATTTCAGTTGTTATGCCCACAGTCTGAAAGAGGTTCACAGCAATATTCACATTTATTAGCTGGAACCAATAACAAACCAAACACTTGTTATTTTGCATTGCAGCTCTGATCCTATTTTCTTACTTCTTCAAAGCTATTAAAAAATAAATAAATCAGGTATGAGAATGAAAAGTTCAGTAATGGCTCATGAATAGTGATGCTTTTATTCTAGAAGTGGTTTAAGGTTTTTGATTTGGTTGTTTTTTTCTCTCGCACCTTTTCTGATTGTCACTGAAATGGTTGAATGCTTTTGCCATTGTATTAATTTAATTTGTGTTAAATTCTCTGATGTCTATCAGAATATATCTGGGATGCTGCCAAACTGCCAAAGAAAATTGGTCAAGGAAGAATAATAAGAAAATAAGGGGGTAAAAAACAAGTTAAAAATTTTCATAAAAGGCCACCAAATATTGGAACTCACAAACTCCAAAGCAATTCCTTGCTCTGCCACAGATGCCTTCAATGACTGTGAGTAAATCACACCAATCCACCAACTCTGGCATTCCAGGGATGTCACTCATTCTTTTTGCCACACAATGTGTCTTCCACCAGAAAGAAACAAAAATTCTTGGGGAAGGAAGGGAAGAGAGGTTACCCATATCCAAGATTCAGTAGGAAATACCATCTGTCTTTCTTGTGAGTCTGCTCCACAGATCACTGCATCAAAATGGAAAAGTATAGCATTTGTATCCTAACTTTGGTAATTTCCCCTTGCTATAACAGCTGTGCTGCTGGAGAGCAGGGCCAGGGTCACATAGGGATGTGTCTTCCTGAAACTCAAAACTGGGACTGGAACTCAAAGCAAAGTAAAAAACCCAAATAACTAATGTAAAAGATGATTTTAAAAATTATTGATTGACCTCACGCATTTTAGTCACAATATTTTTTCTTTAATTGGCAGAATTTTCTTTTTTTCTTTTTCTTTTCACCTATGAAGTTGGCAGGAGTGGAAATACTCCTGAGTGATTGTCCAAATGCCTCCCAGAAGTGCTTAGAGCAAGAAATACTATAAATTAATTTGTTTTGTTTAGTTAGACATGAGAAGAATATTCCTAGTTTGACAAATTACCTTTGTTCTCAGTGGAAAAGAGGCTACTCCAGGAAAAGATAAGCAAAATGTTTGTTTTCTGAGGAATTGCAGGCACATATACCCCATTGATCTGTTGGAAGTACATATTGTGCCCCAGATGTTACTCTATGGCTCTTGAGGAAACCAGCAGCACACTAGGAAGTTAAACAGAAGTCAAAATAAAAAATAAACATTCTTCCTGACATGCACAGTGTATTTAGGTAACATGTAATTATACAAATGTGAAGATGAGGAAAGCCCAGGGATAAGAATAGGCCCAACAGCGTGGGATAATTCATAGCCAGTGGCCTGAGGGATGTGTGGGACATGGACAAAGAGTTCAATTTTAAAAAGTGATTTACAGACTTCATCTTTCCAATGCTAACATTCCCTTTTGACCAGGAAAAGCTGTGTATGTGCACTGCCCCATACAAGGAGCCTGTGCTTGCACGTATCAACATCTGTGCATGAAGAGGAGAAAAACAGGATTAGACCTTGCAGGTGCCACATCCCTTTGGTGCAAAACAGACTCGCATCACACATACAGAACACACTGTGGAGTGCTTTGTTCCAGCAAAAAAACCCAAAAATACCTGTTCCCTTCTGTGTATAACTCTGTGCACTCTTACAAAGAGCTTGAAGAGAGGCCTGGGTAAGAGTTTACCAGCAGACACACAAAATTATAACTCCTTTAAGCATAAGCATTTTCAGTCCAGGCTAAAAAATGCCAAAGGAAGTGTCAGTACCACCTTGTCTAAAGCCAAGTCTCCTGTCTTAGGTTTTTCTAAGGGACCTATTACACTGGTATCTAAGTACAAGCAATGAAAACACCATTCTCAAATAATTTGAACAATTTTAAAGCCAATTTTGCTGTCAGTTCTGTACAGAATGAACATTCTTCTACAGAGCCCACAGAAAAAGAAGGTTTTTAACACATATGAAACTTTTGCTGTGCAAAAGGACTGTTGCCTCCTGCACACAAAAGGAGGCCAGCTCACATATCAGTGTACAATAAGCAAGTCAAAAATTTAAAAATTAAATAAAATTTAAAAGAACCCACTCAATCCATATAGGCTGCTTTTCTGCAGAAGTTCAAGGATTTATACCAAGCAATAGATAAGTCTCTCCACTGTCCTTGCCTGACTGACAAGAATAAACTCCCAAATAGAAACCAACACTAAGAGCTCTTATCCCAGTCTAACTCCTCAGTTCACTGCACATCAACAGAATACACTGAGTGTCACCAAAAAGCCAAACTAAACACATTTACTGTTGCTGCCTGAGGAAAACAAAATTCTTCAAGCATAACTGTGGTCTCACCGTCAGGTTACAGTACATAAATTGCTGCATTTATGAGATTGTGGTCATTCCAAATCTCAGCCCTGGTCTGCCTTGCAAAGGACTGGCCACTGGCAGTCCATGAAGTGAAAGAGGCAAGAGGTTTCCACAGTAAAATATGGGCTCATGAAAAGCTATCAGAGTCACACTGAGATGGCTCTCCTATTAGAATTGCCAGTTCTACAACTTTCAAGCTTTATTTTGGGTCTCAAGTGAAAACTGAAGTGCACAGTTCGTTCAGGAGGCAGTACTCACTGCGGTGCCACCAGGAATTTCAGTGGTCACTCCAGCTGCAGCTCGCTCTTATCTGTCCTGGTTTTTAACTTTAAAAAATACATTTTGAACTGATTGTGCCTGGAAACATCTGACATAGATTAAGCCATAACACAGCTGGCTGGAAATATCAAACTGTGCTGCTGCCTCCTCCCATGGGAAACATCACCTGAGTGCTGTCACCTGGGGCTCCATCACACAGAAGGATGAGGGAAATCACTCAGCTTCACAGCCCTGAACTTGCACTCTGGCAAGAGGCAGCCAAAGCATACCCTGGGAAGGTGATCTGTCACCCTGCTGACCCCCAGAAGGCAGTGAGACAGGCCCTGGGGTTGTGCCTGTCTGAGGGAACAGGCCCAGGGTGAGGGCAGCCATCCTGCTGTGCCAATGACACCAGAGAGGCTCCCAGGGAGCTGGGACAGCAGCAGGCTCTGGAATCAGCAGCTCATCTGCTATTATGGCCATCAGGCTGAGGACACCTGGCTGAGAGGAAGCAGGAGAAAGGAGAAAAACACAAAAATAGGGAAAAAACTGGGTGGGGATTATCATTAGTGCGTGGAGGAACCAATATTGGGCGGTGTTCTGTTGTGTGTCTGAGGTACAGAACAGCTGCTTCGATAGTAGCATTATACAGGATCATGACAGAAAAGAGCATTAGCCATATTATAGTGCAGGAAAGAAAAGAATTATGTGCTGCATATTTTGTTCCCAAAGACTAATATAATGAAAAGGGTTCTGCTGAAGCCACTAAGGCACCCTTCAAATCACATACATTATAAATCAGCAAAGCCCTGAGGCATCATGTTTATATAGACACTTAAATTTAAAACAAAAATACTCAATCTTCATTTTTGAGTAGAGATTCAATTACTTTGAGCTTTAGAGTCTGAATAATATGAAGCATAAAACTAAGTTTTTTCCCCAAGGTATCTCTCACTTGTGGACCATTTAAATCACCTAGTTGCATGAAGCAGACAAAACAAATTACGCCAAAAAAGCAACAAAATTAGTCTTTTGTCTGTGAAATCCAATACAAACTGTGAAATAGAAAAACACACAAAAAGCACTTGGGCTATGAAGCATCATGAATCCCTCGTCAGCTGTACTTCTTTCTTTTCCCTAATTCTACAAAGCTCTCCACAGAAAGGCAGGAAATATTTTATTACTGCAACTATTTGATAAGCTGGTCTTAATACTCTCTCACTGTCTAGGTGAATCAGTGCCAGAGTAGAGAATAATGAAATTTCAAATGTAATGCAATAGAAGTTATTATGATGACAGCTAGAAGGTTCATTGAGACTATTCCGTAACAGCAAGTTCTTTTGTTTTCCTTTCCTCATCTTTTTTTCTTTTTTCCTTTTCTGCTTTCTTTTTAATCAAATCAGAAATTGACCACTAAAGCCTTGGATCTCTAGCTGAGAAGAGGAGCACACAGTGCTACCTCAGATTAGCTCAGCTGAGTTCAGCAGAGCCCAGCAGAGAGAAGTGCACCAACAGCAAGTTACAGGAAAGAAGTCAAAAGATCTGAGCTTCCCTAACAGCGTGGATTTGCAAAGCTGGAGGTTCCTCCAGTCCCTGCCGTGCTGCTGTATCAGCACGGTGCAAATCCAATTGCTTCCTCACACAGCCCTTTTACAGCCATGTCACCTAAGGTAGCTCTGCTCCTCCTGTGGGAGTAACTCTTGCAGGGGTTATTGGAGGGACAGCAAAATTGCAGAACCTTTTCATGAGTAACACTAAGGCTGGCAAAATCCAATTCCCAGGCTCCTGAACTTCATCAAGGCTCCCACAAACATTACAGTAAAGGCAGATCCCCAAGGAAGCAGCCAAAGTTATGGGTTTGAAAGGGTTCTCAGGATCAGATCAATACCTGTCTGCAACCAAATGCAGATTCACTTACCTGAGTACAACAGCAGCCAATGTCAATTTGTGCATCTCTGCCAACTACATATAGATCCCCCCTAGGTTCTTAAAGGTTTATTATTCTTGGCCAGCCAATTCCCTTTCATTCTGCAACTACTTCTTAAAGCTTTTCTACATCTACACTATCAAAATAACTTTCTCATTGGAACTTACAGTAATAAAAATCCTGAACATTACTGCCTTTTCATCAAACCACAGGAGACTGTTAAAATAATTGCAGAAGTCCAAAGTTTCCAACAGGACAGACAGCAACACACAGGCCCTGTGGAGCTCAGCAATGCAGTCCTTCTCACAACCACTCTAGTTTTACAACAATTTGTGCAAAACTGTGTACAACACTCCTGCTGTAATGTTCCAACACACCCATGTGCTCTTTCCATAGACTCTACAAAATCCATCTCTGGATTGGCATGTGCTAAGGTGCAGAACCCTCAGCACCACCAAAGAATGGCCTAACTGGGCCCAAGATGTGTAAATAAATGTATTAAACTCTGGGTAAAATGAGTTCCTGGGGATATAGAGTAGGGCAAAGTAATAAAAACCGAGGACAGTTCTGCCAGGAAAGGACGTGCAGCCACTGCCCAAGAACACAGGTCTGGTCACCCCTGGAGTTGAAAAGCAGCACCTCAGACTTAGAGCGAACTGCAGCTTGGCCCTGTGGCATGGCCAGACCCACCAGACTCAGATAAATCCAAACAAATTGCTTGCCTGGCACCTGCAGCAGGAAATCAGCACAAGATTTTGCTCTTGAGCATAAGAGTTTTCCAACCATCTTTCTGCACTAGAGTGGCACAATGCAATGATTGGAAAGGAACTTTCTTAAAAGTCTCTGTGAAGGGCTCTCAAGCTATAAAGGATTCTGCTAACAGTCCTCTGAGACTGCTGAATGTCACTTTATGCTGTTTCAGAGGTGCAGAGCAGCCTTATCTGGACCAAAAGCACGGCCTTCATGTCTCCAGAGATAAAAGGCCAGAGCACAAAACCATTCTGTCTTGCCAGCCACAATAAAGAGCCATTTAATTTAGCCAAACTCATTTAAAATAGAGATTGATAAAGAACAGGACCAGATTATTTAATAACAAAAATGAAACTATTCCTCTGGGTTGGATGACACTCCAACATTCTTGCAGGAGAGAGAAATGGTAAAATGTTTAATAGAATTTACAGCATTTCATTCAGATAAAAGAGGATGCTCAATTTATGGGTGACGTTTGGCTCAGAGCAGCAATAAAAGTCAGGTCAATAAGTGATTCTTTTTCCTGACTCGGAAAAAATATTCTGACTAAACAAAGAATCACCATAAACCACAAACAGGCAGAGAAAGGAGTCCCCTGATAGCAAGGGCCCCACTGAAAAAAACAGCAAAATATGGCTTTCTTTTAGTTAGCTGGAAAATGTCAAAGCAAAGCAAATCATTTATGTGGTGTCTGTAAATAAAATATTGTCTAGGAAAACAAGAACATTCAGTTGGAAATAAGTCACAAAGTCATTCCCTGGGGGGACAAAAAAGAAAAGCTTGTCTTTTTAATTAAAAATATTTAACAAGGTCATCTGTGAGCACACAAGTCTTATTTGACTAAATGAAATGCTCCAAACTTAAGAAAATCCTGGAAAAGGAAATAATAGCAAAAATAGTAAAGGAGTTTTAGGGCAGTGTTGACAACTTGTTGCAGAGTAGCCATGGAAATCTCTCTGCCTAATGGGGGAAAATGGAGGTGCAGAGGATTTTAATACAGTACTCAGCACTGGAGCATGCTCATCTTTTCTGCTTCTCAAACACATTCCAACAAGGCACTGAAAAAGCCTGACTGAACTGCAGTTAATACTTCAGTAAATATGGAAAAAAAAACTTCTGCAAACGGAAACAGCAACAAAGTGAGTCCCAAGTCCTTGAGATGCTGTGGAATGGTTTGCTCCTTATCCTGCTAGCAGCCAAATCATATTTACTGGGGCTCTAAATACCAACTGCCGTCCAAGGTAAAGATAATGTAAAGTCTGCCAGTTACAGCTGAAACATAAGGTGTTTTATGGAAAGTCTGAATTCACATAGGTTTGTCTCACACTCTGGGACTGAACATCCCCAGAGTAAGAAACGGTCCTCTGGCTTGGAGAGGTCTAATGATCCAAACTAGAGCTGCAAGGGGACAAGCTGTGTGAATGATAGGGTTTGCCCTATTTTACAACTGAAAATCATAGCACAGACAGATTAAATCAACTACCCAGGATCACATGTACTCTGTGATATAGTCACAAATGAAATCCGAGTCTCTTCAGTTTCATGTCAGTGCTTTTACCTTATATTATCCTTTCACTGTTAAAAAACACAAACGAATCAAGCCCTGCCCTATCCCAGCACTGAGCTAAATCATTCTGTTCATGTGACAGCAAACTGAGAGAAAGGAGAATTACAGGCAATGAAATCTGTCAGAGGCTCATTGGTTTGGAAAGGCAGGTCACTAATTTAGGTGCTTAACTCAGGAACCCACTCAGAAACCCTTAATCCCACAATCCACTCTCAGCTCACTCTTAATATTGCAGAGTTTTGAACTGCTGCTGTGCAACCCCACTGTATATCTTTTAATTACACCATCACTCTCTGCAGACATTTCCCTGGTTTCTGGGGTGGAACTACTTGAAGTTTCTTCAGTACATAGCCATTGCCAAGAAGTAACCTTATTCCACTTGAGCTGGAAGCAGAACAGCCAAATAAGAACATGACTCAAGGCTCCTCTGACTAAAGAGAAAGAGAACAAGGAGATGGAGGAAAACCACAAAGGGAAACTTTCTGGTTCAACTGCACCAAACACCAACTTATTTATGAAACAGGTGGTTCACAAAGATCTCATGCCAAGTGCTGGCTGGCAGCTACTATGGATTAGAGTCAGGCTGCAAGTGCAGCTATAATGAAGATGGGGAATGGGTCAAACAAGCATTTAGCTGGCTGGGAAGTTACTGCTTCCCCTTCTGCCTGGAACACATATTTAATTCTCCTGAAATGCACTTGTGTGGAGGCTCAAGTCCAAACTCATGTGTTCCTCCTCCTTGAGGTCATAACCACGCCAGACACCACATCCTTGGAATTACTGCATTTGTCAGAAACCTTCTTACAGACAAAAAAATGTAATTTAAGTTTTTGGGCTTGGACTTTTTTAAGCACCACAGAATGAACAATGAGAATAACAAGACTGAACATGGCAATGTGGACAGACTACTGCCTGGCAGCAATCTCAGTGTGAGAGAAACCTCCCAGGCTCTCTGGGAACCACCCTGAGGTCTGTTTGCATCAGTCTTGTAATTTTGTACACACGCCCCAAGCCCTGCACTTCTCAAGAAATTGCCACTGATAATTGCTGATTTATGCTCATAGACTTGGAGGAGCAGGTTCAGTAGGCAAAGAATATTCACTGTATGTTTCCTGTTTAGGGTATTATTATCTTTAAGAAATAAAAATAAAAGGAGAACATGATTGGATTACAATCAGCCACCATACATATCATTCTCTCTCTGTTTTGCCTCATGCTGTTTTCTAGGACCTTGCAGCATATGAACAGTCCCTCGAGGTTATCAGGGTAAACTGTTGGATGCTTAAAGGGTTACACTTCAACTCGAATTGCAGTCTGGCAGGTGGAATATAGAGATTCCTAAAGAAAATACGCAGCAGAACTGGGGCTCTAAATACCAACTGCCATCCAAGGTAAAGACAATGTAAAGTCTGCCAGTCACAGCTGAAACATAAGGTGTTTGATGAAAAGTCTGAGTTCACACAGGTTTGTCTTAGGGTGATGATTGGGGTGGGGGGAGGAGGACTTCAATAATATCATTAAATACAATCCCTAAAGCAACACATCAGAATAAAGTAACAATCTGTACATAGGTAGCGCCCCTCTGTGTCTTAACAAGTCAGAAATCAAAAAAGAATATTAACTTTGGTTTAGTCAGGATCCCAGACATGACACAGTGGAGCTGTGTCTTGTTTCTGAAGAGAAACAGCTGAAAAGCTTTAAATATAATGACTCCATTTACTCTTAATCCGCTTGCATTCACAAAATGAGTCTAAGTCTGCCAAAAATGGGAAGATGCTCCACATAGCCTAAATTTGGACCCGAAGCAAGCAGGATGTTCTACTCATTACAGACACCACCCCTGAAAACTTTCCAACTCACTGATTATATTTGTAGCTCTGGGAACAAGAAAGGGACAAACAACAATAGGCAGCTTGGCTGGAGAAAAATTACCAGTGATAAAAGACGACAGGTGATCACTCTAGTGGTTCAGCCTGTCTTGGCTACCACTTCTATCCCATTGTTCAAAACCACAGGAAGATTTTTTAAGAAGGAAAGGAAGCTGTAACACCAAGTCCTTGAAAGGTCAAGATGAGCCAGTGGAAGGTACTTGGTGAAATAATCAGAAAGAAAGGGAAATAAAAATATCTCGGTGGGGAAAAGTGAGAGCCATTTTCACTTCAGCATCCACTTTTCCACTTAACACTAGAATTTAGCAATGTAAAATCACTGATTTCTTAAAAGTTGTCCACAGCTCTAGTGCCCCATTAAGTACAGCAGTGGTTTCTTGCATGCTCAGTGGCATCACTTCACAGACACCCAGAGCTGAGGGGTCAGAGAGCTCAGGTGCTGCTTTTTCCACTTCCAGGCACTGTGCTCTGCACACTCTGGAGCCAAATGGGTCAGACCTCAGTCAGGTAAGAGACACTTCCCAAAAGCTGAAAAGAAAGAACCACTTCTACACACTTGACACCTAAATAACCTCAGAGTCAAGCAATCCATCTCATCTGGATTCAAGGACACTGGTTTAGAATGAAGCTTTCTACAGTCCTCATATTCTATTTATAAAGAAAGGAGCATGTGAAGTTAGCTTTGTCTGATATATAGGTTAAGAGTTGAATACAAAATCCAAATTATTCATTCTCTTACTTTCCTTTGTTGTGCAAGGCTATCAGAGCATCTCCACTTCAATGCTGAAAATGTTATTGATTTTGGTATATGTCACTATAGATTCAGAAATTAATATTTAAGCATAAAAGTTAAACACCACAACCTAAATCACAAATTCGAAGTGAGTTTAAATCAGTATTTCAACTAAAACTATTTCATTTGGATAATCATTCTGATATTGTCCTAATAAGAAGTGGTAGAACTGATCGACAGTTTTTTCATTTTCAAACTGCAGGAATCATTTGATATTTCTGCTTTTTATTTCAGATTGGAATTTTGTTCTGAAACAGAGGTTCAGGTAAAAGAGAAGCTCTTACTCCTGAATAGGCTGGCTTCATTTTTCCTTGGGTAAGGGGAATGGCACAATTATTGTGTTTTTTGTGTTTTCCCAAAGACCATTTCTGACATCGGGGCTACAGCATTTCACAGCCACCCTCAGGATTTCACCTGACCCAGTGAGAACCCTGAGCTCACTCAATCAGCACAGCCTTGTGAAAAAGCCCTTATTAAACATCACAAGACATTTGCAAAGAGTTCTCACCCATCCTCAGGCATGGAACAGACTGGAAATACCAATAATGTAAGAACAGACACTGAGAATAAGGTTTCCCTTGTATATAAATGTGCCAATCTTGCCTTTAAGATGCCCACAGTAAATACAGAACTCAAAGCTATGTAGGTCGTTGGTGTTTTTCTGGGAAGTTGACTCACTCTGGTGTCAACATTTCCAGAAAAGACCTTGACTCTACCTCAATAAATTGCCACTGTGTAAGAAGACATACATTCCATCAACTCCACAAAAAGGTAATTTCATTAAAGAACACACTGAAAGACCAATTTAAATGATGAAGCATTTCCTATTAGTTATAACCCACTGAAAACATGTATCAGGTTGGGGTTTTTTCTAGAGATAATTTATTTAGTTAATAATTTGATGGCTGGATTTTCACTACCATCCATTATGTGGTATATTCCTTTGTGATAAGCCTGCAATAGGTTATTTACAGTCAGAAAAGAACTCTCAGCCCTGAAATTTCAGAAAGCTGTCTTGATCCTTTAATCCAGCTGACTTCTCAATGTTGTAAAGTTCTCCTTAGCAGATGGACTGATAAATACTGATAAAACTCGTATGGATTTTATTTATTCCTTCCTGCAGGGGCAAATGTCACCCGAGGAAGACCCTCCACCTGGTCCTCAAGACATACAGAGGAGGAAAGGAGGCTGTGTTATACCTGGGAATGCAATGCCAAATCCCAGAGTAGGAGTTTTCCTTATAAAACACATGACCAAACACTATTCTCACCCTGCCACTGTCACACAAAACAAATAATCAGTTCTTGAGTAGTGCTATCTATTTCACAATTCCACATGTAAAATAAATCACTGTGCTGGCAGGGATTGGCTCTTTGGCATAGAGCAACCTGACATTTGAGGAGCCAGTTTCTAAAGAGAAGCCAGAAAATCAACCTCCAGAAGGAAACATGGTTGTAAGATTGAAAACAAACCTTGGTCAGCATTTGTGCCTATGCTACATCAGCTGTAAGAACTGTGCCTGTGCAGAGAACTGCCCACAAATGCTGCAGGTTAATCCTCTCATAAAAACCACAGGTCAAAACAGCCCTGGTTAAGTAAAGTGGGGCAAAACAGCCAATATCCTTCATGCATTTCCTCTGGTCAGTGCTGGATACAAAGCAGCAGCAAGAGCTATAACATCCACATGCCACTTCCTTCCTCTCAGGTTTCAATGTCATCTCCCCTGACCACACAAAAAGCCACCACATTATGTACATACATCATTTCAGACCTATCTTTGGAAATAAACTGGAACTCAGCTGATCAGTTTGTTCCTCACAAACACCACAATTAGGCTGTGACATATTTCCTGCCTCTGACAGATGAAGCGTATGGCACGTCTGAAAGCAATAGCTACGAAACAATCATGGCCACAGTTTACAAAAAGCACCTCAGAAGAAAATGACATTGACAGCTATCAAATAAAAATGACACAGGCCTGATTTGTCTCTCAGCTGGAAACATTTAGCGAGAAGTGAGTGGATTTTTAACTAGAGTCTCCTTTTTTGGTGAACAGAAAGGAAGGAACGGGAATATAACACTAGTTCATGAGGACAACATACAAAAAGCTGCTGGTGCAAAGCTGTGATACAGGAACAAAAACAAACAAAACCAAGAGAAAGAAACAACCCCTCCCCATAGATTATATTCTAAGAGTGTGGTAGGTTTGAAGTTCCCTTATAGGATTTACAAAATAAAATCTTTTCAAGAAAATTTGCCCACTGCATGCTGTATTTCTGTAAAGGAATAGTCTCTTGGTTCATATGGGTTCAGAATGCAGACA
Source organism: Picathartes gymnocephalus (assembly GCA_013390045.1). Classification (NCBI taxonomy): domain Eukaryota; kingdom Metazoa; phylum Chordata; class Aves; order Passeriformes; family Picathartidae; genus Picathartes; species Picathartes gymnocephalus. Next base: position 46,949 of record WEKY01008174.1, read on the forward strand.
GAATTTCTTCAGTACCTTGAGATTATGAAAACAAAAGGGTCAATGTATAAGTTTTGTGGAATAATTAATAGAAACTTGCTAAGTGTGTTTGCCATTTTGGAAATATTCACTGCCCAGCTGTCCCTGTCTTTCAAGGCAGGGACATGTCTCAGGGTAAATGCTGATTACTCTACAGGAAAATGTACATACTAACGTGTGTTGAGACAAGAGCTTAAATGGATTATGGACTTCAGGACAACAGTCTTGTATTGTCTTCTCTGTAACACAAATCCCAGCTTCTCTGCCTGACAGATTCATCCTCTGGTGTTCACAGGACGGGTCCCACTTTCTCATGACTAGAGTTAGTAAGTCAATGTACTGATCTGTTTGAAAAAGTTAAGTAGCATAAGCAGGAAAAATTTGGAAAGAAAAAATTCTTCATCTTCCAAAACAATGGCAGTGCTCCAGTATCCACGTGAGATGTGAATGGCAAAGGGCAAAGCCTTCCAAAGAAAAGCTGTTCATGCTCAAGACGTCACTCTGCAGAATACCCTCTCATCTTTTTATTTAAGAAGCTCTGAGAAGTTATTGGTTATTGACATATCAAGACCATTTTCATTACATTCAAATATCAAACAAAAATCAGGCCTAAAACACCAATCCTTCCAGACTGCAGGCTGCCATTCTCACCCTCTTGCTTCCAAAGACATTTGCTCTCAGCTAAATATTAAATTATTGGTGTTTCAGTACAAAACCAAGCTGCAATACATAGTGCTACAAGCAGTGAGCTGAAAGCCTTTTCTCTGCTCCTGAAAGATTAGAAAATGTTGTTGCATGCCATTTCAAGTCATTTCCCAGAAAGCAGGTTGTGATGTTGTCCATCAGATCCATTCTCTTCCACAATTTTTTCCTTTCATACAACTGCTAAATCTCCTAGCATGCTTTTTGGCAGTACTTTTTGGTTTTGTTTTGCTTTAAAGCACACATTCTATTTGTCACCTGTAGGTTGCACTCTGTTGAGAGGGTAGACTTGGACAACTTTCACAGGCATCAGAACATCGGCCTTAGCTCCCTTGAAAGCTGAAACAAATGAGCTAAACCTCAGGTATTTTCAAGGAGACGTGATCTTAAACAATTAAATCTACATTCACAGAAATATTTATGTATGTGCTAGAATTATTTAGAGCACCTTGCCTCCTACTGGCAGTTCAGTGGGCGCTTGGTCATTTCATTTTAATGATGCCCTGTACATCCTTGAGGCAATTCCCTCCAGAAGTGGGAATCACCCTGGTGCCACACACAGCCATGCTAGAGTGAGGTGAAGTATCCAGGCAGGACGATTGTCCTTGTAGGAAAACTGCCCCTGCTCACCTGCAGGAGTGATTTCTGGGGGTACAGAGCCAGTGCAGCTACGTGGGCGAGGTGCTCACCAGAGAGAAGCACTGACAGCCTCGTGCCTGAGGCCACCAGCACCGGCAGGGTGTCCCACCAGCTCTGGGGACCATCCCCAGCAATGGAAGGGCACAGCTCCACTTCTAGAGATGATTAATGGCTGGGCAACCACTGCAGCTGTGAGACACCGGCCAGTACTAAATAAATCTCTAAAAGAAGCATTTGCAATAACAAAAATGAGGCAAGGACGCAAGCAGACTCAACCTGGGAAGGCAGATAGTTCAACAATTTGACAGAAAAATACAGATGTTGCTTCCTTCTCCTGGTAGGAAAATAATATTCTTTTTAAATATGCCTCAGAATTGCTGCTTTAAAATCCTCAAATAACCACAGTTAAAATGTTCCTCTTCAAGGATCTGACATTGAGCAAGGCAAAATTGTTCTTGCTCAGGTTAGGAAAAAAGGAAAAAAAATAAAAGATAGATTAAAAAAAAAAAAAAAAAAAAGAGAGATAAATTACCAAAAGAGAGAGTTAGCTTCTCAGATGAGATACAAATCTATCCAAAAAACCCATTTATACCAGAGAGTGGGAAAATGTAAGCACAGTGTGAAACAGCCCCAGAGGAAATCCCTCCCTCACCTTGCAACCTGCACATAGTACAGATAGAAATACAACCCTGGAAGCATTGAGGTACTTGTTTCTGCTGTTAAGAAAAACCTTATTGACCAATTTTTAGACAATCTACAGACTTAAGGAGAGCTCATAATGCTGGTTACCTTCATACTACTCACAAACTTCATTATAAATAAACATTTGACCAAAATCAGGAAGAAAGAAAGCCCAGCAGAGCTAGGCAGTAAGTCACAAGAGAGAGACAATAATGGTAAGTCAGCAATGCCAGAGTCCCAAGCATAGCCCTCCTGACTCACATCTAAGCAGTGCACTTGGGCAGTGCCAAACAGACCTGGATTTAGGATTTATGCAGGTCTAGAAGGAACATGAGGGAAAAGGAAAGTGTAAGGAACTCTCCCAAACCACTCATACCCTGCGTAAGACTGAACAGCAAATCATCAACCTTCAGCTCAAGGAAAAAGCAACCAAACTTATGCTGCTTTCACATGTTCACATCACAGAGACACATTTACAGAACCGAGTTTGTGAGTTAGCCAGGAGCATCCTTCTTGTCCGGCCGGGCCACAGAAGGACAGCTGGACCTCAGCACACCCCTCGTGACTGCAGTGCTTCCAACAGAGGCCAGTCTGACCAGGTGATCCTGTCCAGGGACTGGCCCCTCTCCTATGCCCATGTTCACCTCAAATCACATTCAGCTGACTTCAGGAGCAATGGTTTGCACTTTTGGAGCCTGGAAAATTATACATACATTTTGAATTCTTAGCAATTCCCACTTGCAATCTGAAGGCACAATAACCCATGCTTGTTCACATAAGCAAGCTCTTACTTGCACAGCTTCCCCAAAGGAATAAAGGGAGCTCTATGACAGAAGAAGGCAGGCACAAGACTTAGATCATGCACAGCCCCAGCTGAGACAGCTTTTAATTTCTCAATTGTCACAAGAGTGAAAAGAAACATCCTTTCCATACAGACAAGAAGCAGAAGGTTACAAACCGTTCTGTTATACAGCTACAATCAACACACATCAGATGTGTGAAGCAGAGTGGCACTGCTCATGACAATGAGCCCAATGGTGATTGCAAACAGCGAGATTGCCAGAAGCAGGAACCATAGCGAGTCAGAGCTGCCTCTGCTGTGCTGCTGCTCCCAGAGCAAACCGAAGGATGTAAGGACACACTCTGAACTTTCAGCTGTGTGTGACAGTCACTCCTTCCTCCTTTATGGCTTTTACCTGCCCAGGGCTGTGCATTGCTGGCTTGTCACCTCCATGGGCCAGCAGGCTCTGCTGTAACTCAGGAAGGATATCCAGGTACATGATTCTACCTGGATCCACCACAGTGCGAGTCTGAATCCCACCATGGTGAATGTAAGAGTGTAAGAAGTGCTTATAAGTGGGATGTGACCGCCACGGGACAGACAAAGGAAACACACCATCAATTAAATCCTGCCACTCTTGCCAGTGCCCGCTCTAAATACATGATCCACTGGGGATAAGGATAACCTTCAGGCCTCTTTCAATCCCTCTCCCAAGGCTTCTTGCCAAGGAAGAAAATTCTCTCCTGCTGGGAGACTATATTAGGGGTAAGATCCCCACTGCTCTCTTCCTTTGGCCCTTGAACACCAGTGGGACAGAAAGGAAGGCTGAGGGACACATCAAGAAACCTTTGATGTGGTATTTGACTCCATTTTTCATGTTTCTCTTGTTTTACAGTACATTTCAGTCCTCTAAATTGATGAGTATCCCCATATTAAAGCCTGGATTTGCAGAACCACTGAGCGACCACAGTTTGGGTCGGTTATTTGAGAACAATAGTTTTGACAGCCTTGTCAAAACATTGCAGCCCACTTCCAACTTTCATTAATGAGGTAGGTCTGCAGGATCTTTTGCCTTGCACTCTGCTTCAAGCAAAATTCCTCTTTTTCTTCCTACTCTCTCCATGAGGAAGGTTCCTTACTGAAAAGAGGTTTGAAAATCACGACCTGCACCCAGTCCTGAACTTGAAACTGTGAGTGAACCTGGAGATATTTGACCCCTGACACTTTGCAGAATGCCGTAAAAGTGGTTACCTGGAACCAGCTGGTGCTGCCAAGAGTGCTGGTCCATTTGCTACTTTTCATTCCGTCTATCCTTCAGACTCAACATAAAATTTTTCATTTCTTTCCCCTCCTTCCACTTTGCCAAATTAGCAGAGCCCTGTGGGACTGGCTGAGGCCACCAGCGTGTGCAGAGTGTCAGAGCAAGGTCAGCATTTCCAAAGCAGATGGGCATTTAGTGCAAGCACTGGTTTCAAAGAAGCCAGGATGGCTTGCTAGCTGGTACATCGTGTTTTACACCCTTTCTTTGAGCATCCAGGCACCAGGGAGTGCTCAGTGCTGGGAATCTGATTCACTGAGACACTGCTGCTGATTTGAGAGAAAGGAGCAGTGACAACCTTGTGAGATTTTGTTTCTTTGTCTTCTGTTTATGTGCTTTCCAGAAAGGGAAGAGCCTCGCATTCTCAGACAGTACAAGGCTAATGACTGCTACTGTCTTGCATTATTCAACAGGAAGTACACAATTAGATTCTTACGTTCAATTTGGTGTTCACATTAGCATCAGGTTATCATAAAATATAATTATGTGAAGTTGTAAATATGTGCTCATCTTTTCTTTGCTGAAAAACCAAGGGCAATACTTGCATTTCCAAAGAAAGGTCACAGCTCTCTAAACAAGCACAGCAAAACTTCTGCTTCAGCAAGTTCCCAGGGCAATTTCCCATGTGGGAGGAGCTGAAAAATTACCTGTGGTACCCGAAACAAAAGGACTGCAAAAGGCTTCCTTTGGGCATTGAGGAGCAGCAGAGCAGCACACAATGCAACCATGCTGTAACAATACAGATATTGTCCATCCTGTGGGGACAGGATGAGGAAGGAACCTTTACAGACCAGGCTGGGCCAGAGACAGGCACCCAGTGCTTGTCACCCAGCTCCTCTCAGCGAGCCTTGCCAGCTCACCGTGCCCTGTTGGAGGGCAGGCTGTCCAGCTGTGGGGTGGGTGGCACAGTGACACTGCCCCTGTTTGAAAGCACGCTGAGTCTGACCGTGGCACAGCACAGCGAGGTGCCAGCAGCTCCTCACAGGGCTGAGGGTCCTGGTCCTGTCCCGCAGCCTCCCTGCCCTCACCTGTCCCTGGGCTGCTTCTCCTGGGTGCATCCTCGGGGATGATGCAGCAGCATCTGCCTCCCTCTCGTGGCACACTCCAAGAGCATCCCAGTGGCACAGCTCATGGACAGCCGGGTCCTCCCCAGGCTCATGCCCTGCCAAAGGCCACCTGATCATACCAGCACTGCCACAAACTGGGCAGACTCCAAAAAAACTTTGCTTGCAAGAGTGCCTTTCCCTGTGGCTCACAGCCTGTGGGATGAGGTGCCCTGGAGAAGAGCTGTGGAGGGGCAGACTGAGCTGTGCCAGGCATTGATGAGGCTCTAACACAGCACAGGCCTCTGTTAATGGCTTCCTATAGGTCTAATTCATTAAAATAATTTGACATGAAGGACCTGTATTATAGGGCTCCTATCCCAGAATAAATAAAAGAGAACTTTAGATTAAAAGAGCTTCAGGGAGCAAGCCTCTGCACAGGGAAATCCCACCTAGGCCCAGCAAGAGAGCCTCCTGGTTTTCTCAGAGCACTCGGGCAGTGACCAGGGACCCAGCCACTGGTGCAGAGGGAATTGCTCATCATTCCAGCCTTCACACCAGGATGCCCTGCAAACCCTGCAGGAAGCTGCTGATTGCTATGAAACCATTGGGACTTTTATCAATTTACAGCAAAGCTTTCTGCTTATCAAGTGCAGAAACAAGACAGGGAAAGAGAAGACTGGAGATGTGTAATGTCCTCCAATGTCTTTGCTAGGAAATAACTCCATACAGGAATTGTTAGAGGGACTACTGCTGGATGGAGATGGTTGATTAGCTAAAGGTCTGTGGGTTGGAGTCTCCTTTTTCCTCAGATCTCCTTTCCAAGATATTCTATTCCCCACTTGTTGAAAAGCAGCACAGCTCTTTGTCCCTTGCTAATGGTGGGGCTATGTTCCCCTTAGATACTGCAGTCACTCAAAAAGAGAAGGAACAGGAAACAGCTACAGGAATGCCTCTGTATTCCAGCGCTGACCTCATTGAATTTTAAATGAGGGGGCTTTTGAAGTTATAACTACCCTGTACTGCTGGCAATCTGCTTCTCCAGATCCATAAAGCTGCTTTAATGGCAGCTTAGACAACACTTTCACTATAGTAGCAGTGTTCTCATAATACAAAGAAAACATTTTAAAATTACCTCCATGTTTTCCTATACCAAGGCAGCTATTTATCAGCATATCCAGAAATTAAATCAGTGTAAGGATCTCCCAATTAAAGGCTTCAGAAAAGAAAGTTTCAGAAATACATTTTCTCTTTCCGTGAGGAAATGACCGCTGTTACAGAGAAAGCATCATCCCACACCCAGGAGAATCTCATTACACCTGTCCTTGCTTTCTTTCATTTACAGACATTCTTGTACAAAAAGGCACATATGTTCCCAAGGGTTTGTGATTTTTATGTAGGTGATGTCTCTCAAAGTGCTAAAGACACCCAAAATAAAATCTGAAAGGAACATATACGATATTGTAAATGCGTTTTCCTTTAGGCACACAATAGCTAAAGACCTCCCAGAAGAGATCTGCATTTCATCTAGTCTGCCAGCCAACTTTTTTAATGCCAGAACATGATTCCATGTCTGGGATCAAACCACTTCCATTTTTTATTTGATAACTTCCTTCTGCCTTTAACCAGGATGAAAATTAAGCACAGGAGTAATTACAGTCACACACAATTACTCCCATAATTACTAACATGTAGGCAGAGGAACCAATCCATTGTTTATTACAATCAAAGCTAAGAAGTCTGTGTTCACTTCAGCAGAATCAGAACCAGTTCAAGAGTCATATTTGGACAGCAACTCTCAAAATTACAAAAGGAAAACACCTGCTGCTTATTTTTTGTCAGTTCTCAAATGATCTTCAAAATTAGTCTATAGACAACAAATCAGAATGGATACTATGCAAAGTTTCCACTTTACATTCTTTTACAGAAGAGGTTGAAATCTTCTCTCTAGTACATCCACCACAGAGAGAAGGGTCACTGGTGTTTGGGATTGCATGGAGCTCCAAGACCCAGAAAATCTTAGCTCAGAGATCCAGTAGATCCTAGGGAAGGTCCTGAGGTTTATAAACAATTTGTCCAACTTGCCAAGAATAGAAAGGAAAAGAGTCTGAAAGAAACACTGCTCCTTGGGATCCAGAAAACCTCTGCCCAGGGCCGTGACTGGGAGCTGTGGGTGAAGGAGCACAGGCAGTGAGAGGATGCAAGCAAGGCACCGCCCTCTCCATCTCCATCATTTTCCCAGCACATTCCCACCCACGTGTCACTCTGCAGGTTCCACAAGTCAGAGGCTGTAAGCTCCTGCTCAGGGGAGGCTCCCTCTCCCAGGAATGAGGAATAAAGCCCCTGAAGGCCCTCTCCCATCACCAGCCAGGCTGCTGAAGCCACAGCCAACCCTGGCATTACCTGCTCTACACCTGCACAGCAACAGCAGGGACCCAACGACATTCATCTCCTGCTTTCCTCCATCTTGAGGATAAAAGCTTAGTGGGAACGAAGCCTTGGCAAAATCCCACCCTAATGAGGCAATGGGAGTTTTGCCATCAGCCTGCACTGGAGAAATGCCAGGATCTCATTCTCACTGCCTGACTCTAAGCAGAGTGAAATCAGTGGGAGCCCTCCTGCTTATTCCAGTCTGCACAACCCCAAGTCCCCAGCAATTTGCTTTGTATTAAATGCCTGGTAGTGGCACGTTTGAGTTCACCTCTGAACAGCACACAACCAATTGCAGAACTCCTATTCTTCTAGTGAGTTTCTCCAAGGCTATTTAAAGAATGTTCTCTGATGTTCTTTATTGTTGCAAATTTCAGAAGAGAGCCTAATAAACACCATATTTAAAATTCATATTTGCTTTTCACTATAGGAAACACTGACAAACAATAACAATTCTTCAACATCTTTGGTTAAGAAAAATGAGACTAATTTTTCCTGTTTTCATCCAGGTCACTAAAGTACATTAAACTTACTTTATTAGTTGAGTCAAATTCTAGAAAGGGTTTATGATTTAGAGTGTTTGCAAAATTTCTCAGGATTTGAATATTTAATATTAAGTCCAAGTATTCTTTTTTGTGACCTATACTACTCTCTTGTTGTCTTCAGTGTAAGTTTACTAATCACTTTATAACTCAGACACTGGGCATTTATAGATTCTGCAAGATTTATGCATCAAAGTCCTGATTCAGAAAACCTCTAAGTAAACCTCTTCAAGCAAACCCTTATGTCAAACTATAGATTTGAAGAGCTCTCATAGATAAGAACATTATTTTCTTATTTAGCTCTTTATGAAATGTACTCTTACTCTGGATATCAAAGAATCTTCTAAGAAAACTACAGCAAGTGCCCATTTTTCACCTCACAGTGTTGGTTTCTGAGTGAAAACTGAAAAAAAGTTGAGATAATAGGCAAAAGCCTGATGACACCTATAGTGTTGCCTAGAGAAGCAGTAACAGGAAGAAATCTCAGTCATATTTTAAGCAGTTCTATGATTAAATATGCAAAGCAGACATTCTCATCAATTCAGTAATGAACGGCAGAATGGATGATAAGAGAGCATAGACACCAGCCTATTTTTCTATTACTCCAGTTATTCTTTTTAAAACAGATAGGACAGACCAACTGATTAAAATCCCTTTAATTTCCTCTTCTTTTAAAGTCAATTAAACTTCTCTAACATGAAGGGAACATAGGGAAAGGCACAAAGCAACAATGCAATACTAATTACCTAGCAAGGGAACAAGATGATAGTGATTAACCATGAAATTTTTTATCTAGAATAAGAGGATTTTGAACTAAGGAGAATTTTGATTGGCCTCTGTGTGTTCAGCTTATTGATACAGACTGAAGAAGCCCTGCCCCAGCCACCTTGGGTGCAGAGATGCTGTTGTGGTACTGTTGCACAATTCTAGCTTTTTACAAAACAGAATTCCTATTTTCTGGTTGGTTGTGCATTTGATCTGCATAATCACCCCACAGCTATGCAAAGCTCCGTGCTCTGAGCAGCTGACAGCAACATTTAATCCAAGGTCAGTGATTTCCTTTAATTGTTTTAATTCCTTTTTTCCCAATCAGCCATACACTCTGCATGGTTCTCTGCTCTCCCTGACGGAACTGATACATTTACCCAGTTCACTTAAAACAAAATCAGAATACCCCAGTGCAGCCCTGGGCAAATGCTCCTCAGTAAATGACCCAAACTGTCCAAAAGGTGCACAGAAGCAGATGTGCACAGAAAGGAAGATGATTTTACCCAAACTGTGTTCCCATGGTTATCCTTCCTGCCTTGTCTACCAGCAGTCCCCATTTACAATCCCCACAGCTGCTTCAGAGGAAGGAGGGCCAGGCTGCTCGAGGCTGTGGAGCTCAGGAAAAGGAAGAGGAGCCCTCGAAGGTTTTCCTGTAAAATGGTTCTGAATGGAGAGAAGCACTGGAGTGGCTGCTGTTCTGGAAGTTCCTCTTCTCAAACGGACAGAGTTGTCTCCTGAGAGCCACTCTCCCCCCAGAGCAGGCAGGAGCCTCCCCAGAGCAACCTGAAACCCTCTCGTGGTTCCTTCCCCATTGCTGTGCTGTTGTACCCACTCTGTCACTGGCAGGGTTCCTTCACGGCAGGGGACAGCAGATGGGACCCAGAGGGAGGTAAATGTATTTCCCAGCTCTATTACCTCCCGTTTGGAGTTCCAAACACAGCCAGAGATGGGTGCTGTGAGAAGCAGCTTCTCCCTTGTGCTCCACGCAGAAAGGGCCCCTGTGGAGGGTCACCATGCTGGGACAGGCAGAAGGACAGACTTTTCTCTCTTGGAGTCCATTCAAATCAGGATACACTTATTATTTCCTCAACAGGAAGCCCTTTCCAGTTATCATTACAATAATGAAAGTCTCCAGGGATACATAGCTTCCCTTATAATAATTCACCCATGAAAAGGCAAGAAAAGCACAGCAGAGAAAGCACTGAGCTTTTTTTATTTTTGTTTCAGCCTCAGTGACTAGGAATTCATTTCATGTTTTAGGAGTCGTTAGGAGCCTAAAGACTGTGGCAGCTTTTAAAAAATTAGCCAATTAAAACTGAGCTGTGGTGACGTTACTGGTGAGGCTGAGTGAAGGTGGCCCTGCATGAGAATGAGCGAGTGCCCTCCCAGAGTGACCCGTGCAGGAAGCACAGCGAGACCAGCCAAGGTGCCCCCTGCAGTCCCAGCCCGTGGGGCAGGGCCCCCAGGCTGCCCCAGCACCCCCACCCTGCTCCAGCTGGCAGGAGCCCGGCCTTGGGTGTTGTTTCAGCATCCACAGGGCAGCAAATGCAGGTTCAGCTAAGACAGGGAGCTGAGGCGCCCTGACACCACCTTCCTTCTTTCTCCCAAATTCAAGGTCGGAGATAAACAGCCGTGGATATCACAAAACGACTCAAAATCTACTTAAATTTTCACTGCTGCTTCAGAGTCAGAGTGTTGACCAGCCACTAAACCTCCTGGGAGAAGCAAGCCAAGAGTCCAGGGAAACCCCTGCTTCCAGAGGATGGATTTTTAAAACGCCTCCAGAGCTATTCCCCCACTCTGTCCCTGCGATAAACTCTAGATGCCCCAGCTTGTAAGAGAAGATCCAATCCTTTTTTAAATTCTGATTAACTGAGCCCATCCTTAATAAATAACAAATACCCTCTCACTTCAACTCTTCTAACCACATATTGCAGCACAGGCACTTTGAAGTGGGAACCCTATGAGGAACTAAAGGAGCAGGATGTAAAATAGAATTATTTTATGTGAGGCAGTAGTTTCACACACACTTTAAGTTTGCTTAAGCTAGGACAGGCTCCAGAAGAGGCAGCCCTGCCCTTCCCTATGATTCCAGTTGTTTGTTCCCAGCTCCACTCCTCCATCTGTGCTGACAAGGATCTGTGTGGCCATGTGGGGAGGTGGATCAGGGAACTTATCTCAATAAAAACAATAAAGTTCACCAAAGAGGGCAATTCTGGGATGGGAAAAAGTAGCTAGGGGCATAGGGAGGGTTGAACTGCTGGTCTTGGCAGCAACATCTGCTTATACTGGCTCAAAGTGCATGTGAAATTTCACTCCTATCATTGAGACAATTGATGGCCTCCTTAGAGAAATGCCTGCCCCTGACTGCTCCCCCTGAGAACCAGAGAAACACAGATATTCCCTGACAGCAGCTCTCAGATAGGAAGGTTCCTGGATGGTGCAATCCCTATAGTGAATTCAGGGCTGGAAAACAATGACGAGAAGGAAGGGACAATGTCATAAGGAGAATTCTTTTATTGGGCTCAGTAGGAAATTGAGCTGAAGGAGACAGATGAGCTGAAGGCTAAAGGAGGCAGATGAGCTTTGTCTCTCTGTGGATATGTGGGTCTGGGTGCAATGCCTGCAGCTGGGTGGGCAGGAAAGCTCCTCCTGTGTCACAAAAGCAGGAATTAATGTGGTGGTTGCAGTCCCTGTGCTCAGCCTGTTTGGATCCCACGTGCTCCAGTGAGACTTTTCCAGAGCACTGAGCCAGGGGTCTGTGCAAATGAAAGATCTGCTTCCAAGCACGGCCTGGGCAGAGCTAACGAGGCTTTGATACCACAATTGGACCCATGCAAACATGTTCCATCCACGCCCAGAGGTCTGTTATGCACAAAACCAGCTGGACTTTCACCACGGGCAGCCACTCCGAGAGCTTGGGCTTTGTCCAAATGGCCATCAGGAACCTCCGTGTGCTACAGAAAGAATGTTTCTTGTCTTAATTGGTGTATTAAGGTTCATTTCTCAAACAGGGCAGACCAGGCAGGAACCAAAACACTGACTTTTCCAATGCCAGTAGAGAAGAGAATGCACACTGCTGAAAACAACCTACACAGAACAGCACCAGGGAGACAAGGACGGAAACTTGGTTGTTTCTCATTTCTCATCATTTTCTCTTGTTTAGCAAAACCAATATTAAGTTTCGTACAGTTACTATCCATTCCCTTCAATATTCCCAGAAGTCATGGTTCAGATCTCAGAACATGAATATGTCAAATTGAAACAATTTAGAAAATAACTCTATCTGAACCCATGCACCTTGGATGTGAAGACTAATTTTCAAAGAAACGAAACCACAGGCCAGAGCTTTCTGGGACTTTATGCAGCTCAAACAGACAAAAGGCAGTGGTGGAAAAAATACAGATGGGGGAAGAAAATTCCTTGAACACTATGTTTAAGTTTTAGCAGCATCAGTGGTGTGAGGATGCCTATAAAAAATGTAACTGGGTTTCTTTAATGATACTTCTGACCAGTCTGAAATCAAAGCAAAACACTCCAATTTATTCCCTGGTTAGTTACCTTAGAAAACTCAGAACATATAATTACAAACATGTTTACCAGCAAAATTGGCAGACTGAACAGCTTAGTTACCTCAGCTTCATTTATCTTGTAATTCATTCTAAACAAAAAGTAGTTGATTGCTGGTTTTCATTTCAGTTAAGTCTTTTATTGTAAAGCATAAAAAAATTCTTTCATACATATGTAAATATACCCAGATATTTAGCTAGCATATTGTGATAATATTCAAATTGATAGTAAAGATTATAAGAAAAGAAAGATAACTTAGTGCCTGGAAAACCTTATGCTTTGTTTTTGACAGAGTTAAACCAGTGATAACAATCCATATTGTTTGTTATTTTCCTGACTACTTTGTATATTATCAAAGACCTAACAATAAGCCTAAGAAAAGGGAAGAAAAACATGGCCTGAATTCACCCTGCATTTAAAAATGTAGATAAACCACTGGAAACTTACAGGTATTTTTTGGAAGGAACCAACAGAATAAAATGCAGTTGTGGAAAGCACAACATTGTTTATATTTTTTTAAAAATTAGGTTTAAGAAAAAATATTAGAAAAGTCAGCCCTCTTTCAAGGAGACTGGCTACAGTTTACAGCTTGATACTCAACATTGTATTTTGCCACTATTTCTTACACTAAGAGATTAAATTACCTCTTTTGATGATCAAGACAATAAGAATTCTAGTAAAGACAGAGATTTTGTGTCTAATCCAAATCCTAAACAGTAACAATGACAAATGGACACTTTTGAATGTCTCTGAGCAAGCAGTTTTATTCATGTTCCTCATTTAGAAGTCTCCACATCATCAAAGCCATTCACTGCTCCTGGCATTAAGTGACACCTGTCTCAACAGGGAAGATGAAGATTGAGGAGGTCCAGCACTGCCCAGTCCTCCCTGTCCTTTTGGGCTGAATTTGCTGTTCCAGAGCCAAGGCACTGTCAGCATCATCAGCATCATTACCTGCTGAACTACATTCTGTGATTAAATAAAGAATATAATTATTCAGCTTGGCCTTTGTCATACAGAGAAGAGAAGAGGGAGGAAAAGCAAGAGAGAATGAGATTTTTAAATCATGTGACTCCGGAAATCTTGGTAATTTAACTTATTTCCCCAAGTCAAGTCTGTTTTGCCCATGACATTAATCATTGAGTGATCCTTCACTGTCTTTATTGAGATCCACGAGCCTTTTTTTTTTTAATTTCCTCTCACCTGAAGAGGGAAACGATAGAGCAGCTTTGCTGGGCAAATGTTTTCCAGCCAGGGTAAACACACAAGTCCAGGTTGTGTGAGCTGCCAAACTTTGGAATCCAGCAGGATCCCTAAGGAGCTACTGGCTCCCCAGGTGACCAGAGCAACAACTGGGGAAAAAAGAACAAAAAATCTGGAACCACAGAGAAACCAGGACAAACCAGGACTGAAAAGCCTAAAAAAAAAAAAAATCATATGGAACTCTGATATCATCTCTCCCACAAAAAAAGAACCATTTCCCATGGGCACCTTGTAACAGCTTTAATACAGTTGGATCTTATTGGCACCACAGTAATAACACCCTACCTACAGCTGCTATCCTTCATTCCCAACCACCTAAAGCAGCTTCATTCATCTCAGAATTTTCACAGAAATAAGAACAGATCCAAGCCTGCTGCAATCAATGGAAATACTTCCAAGAGCACGAGAGGGCTGTGAATCAGGCACACATTTCACAGCCAGCACAGGCCTTTCCTTTATCAGAGTCACGAATATACTTTCTGACTCACTTATAAAACAGACCTCCTAAATGAAAAGACAATGAAAAGTCAGCAAATATAACAAATCTGTTCTGTTCCAGTGTGCCACTGAAGAAGAGGAATCACCAGCACAGGACACTCCCCTGGCTGTGTCCTGTATGCCCAGGGACACCTGGGACACAGCACTGGGGCCCTGGGCTGGCTGGGAGCCACGGGGAGCTCAGCACAGCTGGGACACACCAGGTGCACCTGCAGCCTCCTGGGATCACTCAGGTTGGAAAACACCTCCAAGATCTTTGAGTCCAACCATTAAGCCAGCACTACCGTGTCCCCAAGGGTCACATCCACGTGCCTTTGCAACCCTTCCAGGGATGGTGATTCTGCCACTTCCCCGGGCAGCCCGTTTCAATACCTGACCACCCTTTCGGTGAGAAAAGTTTCCCTAATACTGATCTGGAGTAAAAGGCTTCCCTCAGCTGTGCAAACACAGCCTCTGAGGTAAGAATTCAGGTTAAACATTTAAACTGTGTATTATAGTGGAAAGAACCACTTACCAAACTCTGGAACAAGGATTGAATGCTTACAGATGTAAAAGGATTTCCCTCAGAATTTATTCTCACAGGATAACCACAAAGGGTTTCTTCCATATCTCGTTGCCACACCAAATATTGTTCACTACACAGTAACTTCCTGTTTGTTTACAATTCAGGGGAAAAAAAATACAAAAAACCCAACAAAATCAACAGATTCCTTTTAGTATGTTGTAGACAGAAGCTGTGTCCTTGGGAAACAGCAATTCTCATCCTTCTGAAGTTTGCACAACTATAGTTATTTTCACTGGTTTTCGCTATCATATGGATTTATTTATGTTTTTTACAACATTAAAACACACTGGTCTTCCCACCCAAGAAACACAAGAATGAACTTGTGTTGTTGTTTCCAAAGAAGGGAGGTTTCCAAAATATGCACCCTGGTTGTCATTTTGGGTGCTGTCTTTTTTATTTCATAATTACACAGTAAAAATACTTCTCCTGAACTAAAATGACCTGTTTTCAGGCTCTGCAGTATGTAGAGCTAAAGAACATAATCTCTTATTAGTATGCAGACATGTCCAATGCTTTTAAGAGAAAGATCCTTCTCATAAATTGAATTACAGCAAAATGTTTACCCAAAACAAACACATGGTATATTTCAGCTATCAACATCCTTGTACTCATCTAGGGAAAACAATCCTTTATAACATCAGTAATAAGCTCAATGCCTCACTGTGCAGTGGCTTATTTCCTTACAGTCAATACAATCAACATGGGATTCTGTGTGCAAGAATAATGCAAGGTGGGGAAGCATCTGAGCTCCAAATTTGTATGTTGGGACAGCAATCCTCCAGTTCGTTGGAAATAATTCTGTGTGCAACTGTGTTTCCCTTCTCAGTACTCAAAAACTCTTAAGCACTTTCTTCCACAATCCATACTCCTGGATATAAGACATGGACAGAGTCATTGCCTTCTCCAAAGTGCAGATAAAGCTACAGGGAAGAAAAAATGCTGTGGAAAAAGGAAGTCTTTCCAAAGCCTCAGTGCCAAAGCTGGCTACTATTACCCACAGACTCTTCCAGAAGAGTGTATGTCTAACTTTCCCTCATAAGTTGCATTACAAAAGAAATACTTGTTTGCTTATGTCAGTGATAAGGAAGTCCCAGCCTGACTCTCACTGGGTGAGATGGGTCACAGCTTTTGCGGGGCTGACACAATGTTGCTGAATAATTTTGGGCCACTTTGAAGAGGAGCCAATTGGGGCTGACTTAAATGTATGTAGAACATAAAACAGAACTTAGCAGTTGAGGACTGATAGCATCTTTAAACCAGTGAGGACTTTTTGATCTCTTTGGTTTATACACATCACCATTTTTGTAAAATAATCTTTAAAGTTTTCAGGAGAAAATGAGCTTTTTGCAGCTGACTGAAAACCTTTGTGCATTCTGGAATCTGAATGCACAGTGAAGAGCAAGGAAGTAGATGGAAAGAACAAGGAGGTGGAGAAATTAAGGGATGTAACCCTTTTTGCACTCTAGAAGCACATTCTATCACACAAAGCTCTTCCTAGCTCCCTGCTGCTCTGTGTTCTCTTCCTCCAAGGTTGGCAGCCTCATGAGAAGGTCACATGGCTTCCCATCTCCACTCACAAGGATTCCCCCAAACACAGACCAAGGGTCATGTTGGACATTCATCCCCTCAGTGAAACTCCTCTCATTTCAGGTGATTGGAGAAATTTGCTCATATGGCAACTTCACACCCAAGATCAAGGCAAATATAGACTGCCTGGGTATCTTGATTAGTGATAGGCACCATCTGAACTTAATTAAGAGTGAATCTGTGAGGTCTAGGTAAGGTTTACGTCCTTCCCTGGGCTTGACACATGCACCATATGGTTCATTTTCCAACTGGGAAACCTGCTCTATAAACCCATAGCAGTTCTCCAGGTGAAATCCTGTGTGCACAACTCTATGACATAACACAGCTGAATTACTTACATGATCAAACACTGAATATGGAGAAAGTTTCCCATTTATTTTCAGGTATGCATGAGGTATTTTATCAATTTCACATTACCTTTTTCAGCGGATACTTGAACCTGTTAACTTGCTCACCAATGTCCATAAACACAAGAAGCTTCCCTGTTCTCTTCCTTTCTAAATACTAAAACACAGGTAAACAAGGTCGGGATTGAATTTAGTCTTTAAAGTTTATTGTATTGCAAAGTTCTCATTGCTGATTAGATGGAAACAGGTTTATTAATCATCCCTGACAATTTTCTTTCTGCATACAGGGACTAATCTCTATCCATTTACTTTACAGTACTGAAATCAAATGGCTAAAGTTAGATTTCTACCTGAATCACTCCTCCTCTCATCTACCAAATAAATCACATCTGTGTGAACACTTTATGTGTTTCTCTAATAACTAATCATACTTCAGAACGATAAAATTATTTTCAAAGGCATCAATATTGCTGAAGAAACTCTTCAGTGATATCAAATGACACCACCCCAAACATGAGCCCAGCCTGACTTTTTAGTTAGAGCTGCTCAGTTTTTGAAATTTGAAATGTTAACACAATTTCTGAACTTGAAAAAGTTTACAAAATACCAAAACTCTCTTATCATCCCCATTAAAACTGTGCATTTCACTATAGATACATATATGAAAGAATGAACCCTTTAACATATTTCAACATTGCAAATTCTACACATCGGAAGGAGAAATGGGAACATTGCTCCCACCCCTTCACATACAGTGAAATTTTAAGCGTTGAGGTGAATTTGTCAAACAGGCTGGAAGGGATTAGAAGTTGACTGGAACCTTCTTGACTATTATATAGATATTTAGAACACTTAAGGACCCCCTATCTCAGGTGACAGAGACAAATTATCAGTCCACCCCTCTTCCCCTGTCTAGCATGGAAGCAGAGTGACTGCAGCCAGCATTTGCCAACTCAACCGTGTTATTTTGCATTACTGAGGGGTTTTGTGTTCAAATGATAAACTGTGCTCAGAGACATTTTCTGTCACGCTCTTTTGCACTAAACTGAGCTCTGAAGAAATCAGCTCAGCAGGACCATTTGGAAGAGGAAAGTTGTACAGAGAACAAAGACACAAATTGCAGCTGAAAAGCTTTTATCTCTAAGTACCTGTCTGTATCTGCACAGCCGCAGAAAAGTTGACCAAGAGCTGCTAGAACTCTCCCAGCAGCTGCCCCAGAAGAAGAGGAGCCAGGGTGCCTTACCAGAAACCAGAGTGTTATGGAGGTGTGCAAATGAGGGAGTACCGAGAGAGAAGGGAAAATATTTCGTTCTCCCTCTTGTACCACCTTCCTGCACTACCTGTAGTTTCATCACGTATGCTTTTCTAAGCATCTCCCAGTGATATTCCTTAATTACACAGTAATGAAATACACTCAGAGTCAGTCAGAAATCTGCAAATCAAATTGCCTGTGTGCAGCACACGGGGAGAAGGGAATCGGCTCAGCTCACACTGTTCAAACACAAAAACAGGCATTTCCAAAAGCTCTAGCCCTGCCAGGCTGCAGCACAGCAAGGTTTTTGAGTTAAATCATTGCATAATATGATGGTAATGAGTTTCTCAGCAATCATTATGTCTCTGTCAGATGGTAATAAAATGGAGTATTTGTCTCTGCTCTTGGTGCGCTCGGAGAATATGCAGATATGCCAGTCCTCATTATATCTTGATAGAAACAAAATCCATTAGCCCAGGTGCTATACATTTTAATGAGGGAGACATGTAGAAACAAACCCAGGTCAATTATAATAAAATGGTTACACATAGCTGAAACTGATAAAAATCTAAGTAGGTCCATATCAATGCTTCAGAGATGTGTGGTGTTGATCTACTCATGGTAGGAGGGTACATTGGGCTTTCAACTCAGTGACTCTATGTAATTGGTAGGCAAGGAATGATGTTTTCAGGATAGGTGCTGCTTTTCAAGTGTTGAAAAATTATTCCTTTGGGAAAAATACTTTTCAACTCCTTTTTTTCTCCTCACAGGCAAAAAGGAGACACTTATGAGAAAAGGACAAATATTAGACTGTTGATAAGGTATAATGGAAACAGCTTGCAGCTTTTACACACCACTGAGCTTTAAGGTAAGAGTTGTGTCTGAAATCACAGTTACCATTATCAGGACTCGAGCAGTGATACCCAGACATTGATATGCTCACTCTTTTCAACTGTCCTACAAATAATTTAGCAGGTGGACATATTTGGGCCATTGTTTCAAACTACCTCACCGTGCCAAACTCACCCAGGGCCTGTCCTTCCCAAGGCAGATTTGGACAAGAGTGGAGGGTGGTGAGTTTAGTTAAACACAGGTGTGCTCACCCCAGGCAGGAAGGATGCAGGACAAGAAGTTTCTAAACTGGGCATCAGCCCATTCATGGCACTCACCATGTAGTCAGAAAGGCCAAATTTAAACTTTCAGAAGAGATTCAGCCCTCAGCAGACAGCACTGGCATCAGCATGAGGCTTGCCTGGCCACACTCAGAGCTCTGCGATCTGCAGAGCTGCGAGGGGAAATCCCTCCAGGGTGAGCAATGGTGTGCCTGAGGTTTGCCTCCTGAGCAGCAATCAGAATGTGTTTTCTCCTGAAAATACCATGTGAAAGGGTGAAATGATGCCTGATTTTTTCTTTCTTTGTGAGTTACATCCTGAAAGGAAGCACAAGCTTTGCTCTGAGACTGCTCCAAATGAACTCCAGATGAAATCTCCAACTGGCCCAAATTCCCACTGACTTCACTGGATGCTTTGAACAGGCACAAAGAGGGAGAGCCTGATAGCTCTAAGCTGGGAAACATATTCACATATGGCTGCCCCATTTGCTCCTAACTCACTGAAAGCAATGGAATTGCTTCCATGTTATACATGTGTGCGAGCAATTTTCCAGATCACAGCCATAAAGCACTAGATAAAAATACGTGTAGAGCCTCATCTCTTTGAAAGTTGTCTGTAGTACATGATTCACATAATTCTTTCCTCCAGTTATCCATTTATGTACTTCCTTTACCTGTTTTAATCCTTCTTTGCTCCTTTTTTCCTGAAGAGAAGTTGCCTTAAATTTCTATTTTCACCTTTTTTCTATTATGCTTCAGAGTCACAATGCTAAAAAAAATTTGCTCTTTCCATTTTGACTACAAATCTGTGCCTGACACCAATGACACCAGATTTATTTCTCTCATTTGTAATGCATCTAAATATACCCCCTTTCCTTGTGAGACATGATGCAGTTTACTAAGAGGGCCTCCAGGTTTCTCCAGGCACATTCTGTACTATTCCCCTGAAGGATGATGATAGGAGAAAGAATTGCAATCAAGTTTACGTATTTCTTTGGAAAGGAGTTATTTAAAATTCAAATTCACGTTAAATAATAATAATTGTTTAAGTAATAAAAGTTCTCTTTTGCATAAGGGAATTTGCTAAACAGGGATTAAAAAGTCATTTTTCAAAGTGCCTACAAACAACAGTTTCAAGGCAGCATGTTTGTTTTCTGACACACAAGGACTCTTGTTTTCTACAGAGGGACAACACAGCTATTAAATCTCAGCTGTGTCAAACATGAATATGTTGCCATTTGTGTGCCCATCAATCAACCATCATACGTCAACAGAAAATTATGAGAATCACGACATACATTTAATGAATTTCTCCCTGTCCTCTGAAATATTAACCTCGATTTGCTGTTCCAGTTACAGCAGTAACAATATTCTCTCTGTGTCTCTGTCTTTAAACCTCCTAAAACTGCCAGGAAAAGACAAAAGGAGGATCTTTGCACCTGTTGAACAGGTTGCCATATTCTTGGTATAATGTGGACATGAGAAATACTATCGTGAAAGACTTTGTGTTCTCTACAGCAGAAAGAGCTGAAGGTGAGAAAAAAGTGAGACCACGATTGCTGCCGATATATTCTGTCAAATTAATGAGATAAACTGTGGATGGGCTACTGCCTATTAATATTGGTTTGCAATTTAAAATGAGATCCAGGGCTTTGAATGTCACTGCTTGAGACTAGATCCTGTCCTTACATAATACCTGACAGCCTTTGTTCCTAACACTGAGAGCTGGGTCTGCAGGGGCAACCCTAGTGTAGAACTGATGAATTTCTAGACTGCAGCAATCAGTAAATAGCCTTACAGACTTACTCAATGCTTTATTTTCTCCAGTGAACCCATATATAAATTACAAGGGCCTCTTGTCTTTTTCACTATTATTATTTATTTTAAAAGAGCTTATTTTGAAGTTATCAAGAATCCATACACACTTATTCACCAGTGTAATTGCCTGGAAACTTTTCAGCTTTTCTGGTGTGACATTTCTCACCTTGAAAGGGACATTTGCATTGAGAGTTGAAAACAATTTTAAAACTCAAGGCTGAGAACACCTAGGATTGCTATTACTCATCTTTACCAAGCACTGACAGTTTTAAACCTCCTGAGCACTGAGATAGCTCTGCAATTTCCTGGGGGAGTCAACTATTATGCCACACCATTGTTTTCCT
Organism: Picathartes gymnocephalus; assembly: GCA_013390045.1. Lineage (NCBI taxonomy): Eukaryota > Metazoa > Chordata > Aves > Passeriformes > Picathartidae > Picathartes > Picathartes gymnocephalus. The sequence goes on from WEKY01008174.1 coordinate 68,226, forward strand.
CTGATAGAACTTTCAAATCATTAGCCCACAGAATTCCATACATATCTGTAAATAGGTATGATTTATAGCTCTTAGGATGGAAAATCAGACTTAAAATATTACATTAAAAAAATTGTACAAAAAAGCCCCTCTGGATTTCTGAGGAAAATGCCTCATCACTTTACTATTTACTTTGGGACAGCTCAGATGAATAAAAACCCCATTGTAGTGGGCAGCATGTAAATAAAGACAACAACAGGTCTTTCACAGAAAGTTTAAGCTCTACACTTAAAAATATCTATTTGAGACATCACAAAGGATAGATAATTCAAAAATCAAAATATAATTATTGTCTTAAAAATAAAATTGGATCCACAACATTTTCTTTTTTATCTTTAAAGAAAAATGAATGAGAATAATATGCTCTATAATAGTTCAAGAAAAAGGATATTACAAACAAATTCTAATTTAAATAAACTCTCAGTAGCCACCAAGGCTGGATCCACATGTGATTTGGGATGATATTTTCCAAATTTTGGAAAAGGGCAACAGGTTTGGGATGCAAAACTGAGAAAGAGAGAAATCAGGCATAGACACTGGACAATAAAATTTGTTTTAAGGGGCTCAGTGGCCCTTCTAATAAAATGGACTAAAACAAATCAAGAATAAACTTGAGATTTCTGAACTGAACCACTGTAGTTAATAAGAGGTAACTAAAAACCAAAAGTTCTCAAGGAGCCACAGTGCAAAGAAAAAACAGGGATGCCAAGAGGTATCTCTGAAGGACAAACTAAACTCAGCACTCCCTAAATCCTGCCAATATTTACTTAGGAGATGTTCAAAGGCCTGCCCCATTTCGATCTCAATTAATTTAACTAGATTATTATAATCCTCCCTCACTTTCAGACCATCAGCTCTATCCCTGGAGTGCCCCCAGCTCCATCCCTGCAGGGGAGGCAGCTCTGGCAGAGAACCCTGGGCAGAGTTTCCATTGTCATTGACAGCCAGGACTAAGAAGCTTGGAATGAAACACCACAACTTCCCTCATTTCTGTCCTTTGTGCACATAGCCCACAGATACCTCCGTGCAGAGTGGGAACATGACTGGGTGAATGCTGCTTTGTTTACTTCGTGCTGCACTCAGGACGTGCAAGGTTTTACCATTTTCTGGATGAACCTTTTCGAATTCTGTCTGTGTTGAATGCATCTCTGTCCAAAAATCTCTTTTTTTTAAACTCATGCAAATTCATTCTCTCAAAATAACTGACTACCTTTAATCACAGTGATCTGCTCCCCCATCACTGTAGAGGGGTCACAATTATTTAATTGGGTAGCCCCAAAGCATAAGGTTCCTTTAAATACCAACTGCAGGTCAGCTGAAAATATAAGTCAACACTAACACAGCAAGGAAGACCGACTGTTCTATTTGTTTACCATTTAAAAAATAAGTATAAGGCTTGGTATTAATTTGACATGAAATGGAATGCTTGTAAAATTGAGAACATCCCAACAACATCCTATCGAAAACGTTGCAATTGACTATGTGTCTGGTTGAACTGAAGAAAAAAAATTATTTTTACTCTTTTTAAACTTTGAAAATAAAATTTTCCATCTAAAATGCATTGAATTCTTAAAAAATCAAAATTAATTTCAATTGAAAATAGTTAAAAGAAAACAACTATGATATTGTTTTCTGAAAACAAAACTCTTCTGGGCAAATACTTCATCATACTTGAGAGATGGGTGAGAAGAAACTGAGCCTTAGTGTGTTATGGTAATAACAGATTAGTTTGTCTAAATGACAGGAAGACAGTACATTTGTAGGGCTTAATCTGTCAAACCTCCATCAGTGTTTTTCCTGTTTAGCCCACATAACACAGCAGAATAAAAAATATGCCCCTCTGCTGCTGTAATCAAAGTGATTTTGTTTCAGATCAAAAACACTTATTTAGTGCATGGATTAAAGGATTAAATTGCATAGGAATGCTCTGCCCAACATTTTGTGCTTGTGCTGGAATCCAGCTGCCCTTAATCTCCATATCATTGACACAGGCTATTGATAAAATGGTTTTCCCATTATGGCCTGTTTGTTTGTGATGTATACAGAATTAAAGTAACAAAAATAAGATTCCTGGGTCGTTTCCCCAATGAGATTAACTCCTGAGCCAGCTTGGCTGGTATCCCATGCCTCTTCTGCACCCACAGGGCCACGTCCACAGCCACCTTCATCCTGAAAGCACTGGGGACAAATTTCCCTGTTGTTCCACCATGCATGGGGAGTTCTACCCTTCACCAGGCCGGACTGGGCTGCCACATCATCCAGTGACAACATCACATTGCTCCTGAGTCTGGGGGCGGCTCAGAGGCATCATCCTCAGGGTGAAACAGTCCACAGACACTGAGAGGGTTCAGCCACAGAAAAAGGAGTACAAATCACTGATCACTGAAAAATGAGCCAAAAGGTGAAAGACTAAAAAGCCAATGGCAAACACACTGTGCCATAACAAAACCTAAAATGTCTTCTTACCTAGGCCAGTGTCTTTAGCCCAAGATGCTCTGCTTGTAATCTACTAAAAAGACACACTATGGCCACACTAAAGCACTACCCCTCTCTCGTGCTTTCTGTACCTCTGCAGGCTAAATATTTGAAGTGTACCAAAAAAGGGAAAATATTAGTGATATCCATTCATAGGCAAGAAGAATTAATTTTATTTTGATTATTGACTGACTACAAAAGAAATTGTGTTGCTTCATGACAAGAATTCACTGCATGACTGCTGCTCTCCTTTCATAAACAGGAACACAGTTCACAACTAAAAAAGTCCATGACTGACCTTGGAGTCAGCAACCACTTCCAAAGGATGAAGCACTTTTCCCCTCAGGCCTATTATTGCAGGGTCTCTGCAAATTCAGGCAGACATCACTGCATTGGGTTATATCTGTCACACAGGGAGAGTAGCCCTAAGAAAATATAGATAAAATCCCCCCCCCTTTTTTTTTCCTCTAATAAGGGGAGGTACCATCCATGTATCCCAGTAAGTTTCAAGTTCTCTGCAGCTTTGCTTTAAGAATTGTTGACTTGTTCAGCAAATATAGTGAGCTAATTTAGTGTTATTACCTAATGGTCACAAAAGAAGAAAATAAATTAAGAAGTGTCATTCTTTTACTAATTTTTGTCTATTTTGCAGGGCACATGTTGGTGTGTTGCTACTGTTGTTTAAGATTATGATGCCTTTAAGGTTTATTCTGTTTCTTCAGGCTTCTGCTGTTTTGTGATTAAATGCATAGAAGCAAGTGGAATAATAATTATGTAATTTATGTTCATACACTTCCTCCCACTGGCAGGTTGCTTCTTGACTGAAATTGTATTATTTGATTCATGAACAGCTACCTATTAAAGATGGCGGGGACAGATACTGCAAATCCCCAAGAGCAATCATGAAAAAATATTTCAGCTACACCACTGATGTCAGGTCCATTTGCACATTTTTATCACTGATTCATGTTCTGTAATCTACTGCTTCAACTGAGAGCATTTATCCCTGCTACTTCTGAATAACATTAAAAGCATATAGAGAGGTGAATCACACAACTCCAAGCGTGCAGTTCTTAGCATCGATTCAGGCAAAATAGGAATATAATTGTTAACTGAATTTGTGAATTCAGAGAGGAAAAATTTTGCAGCTAAGGCAATTAACCTGTGTGTTTGTGTTTTCTTCCACTGTAGGAAAAGTAAAATACCTCAAAAGAGGCAAACACAGATAAATTAAATGGGAACAATTCTGCTAAAGGTAAAAGGAGTAACATTTCTTTTCTGTGTGCATCCAGCTCCTGAAGGATGAAACAAATCATAGCTGAAGAGCAACACATTATTTACACAGCAGGGACACTTGAAGACAGGGTCCTGCATTGGGCCTCTCCTTGTGCCAAGCTCTGCTCAAGCTTTTCCATTAAGAAAATGTGAAAGAGCAGCAGGGAAATGAGAAGCAGACAGAAGTGAAGTAACTTGACCAACGTGACAAAGTGAGTCAAACAGAAAACAGTGAGGAACAGAAAACAGCTCTTGGCACTTTCCAGCCTGTGCCATGGCTGGCAGATGTCAGAGTTTCTCTCACATCCTCCAATGTAGGAATTGTAAACCAAGTTTCAATCCATTCAGCTGCATTCCTCCAAGAATGAACTGCAGTCAGTGGACAATTCCAATTCTGCATCTACATTTAGGTCTGTGTAAATAATAGTGAGGTTTTTAAGACTGTGATCTGATTAAGATACTCTTTAGAAAACTCAAGACTATTCTTTGACTGAACAACATTTGAAAGTAAGAGAAACACTGAGAAGCTAAAGGCAGTCTTTTTCATTGCAAAGGAAATATATCAGTGTTTTGTCTTGTTGGAATCTGGAATGAGGGATTATGACATTTATTCTGTGTATGCTGTTCTTAACAAAAGCCCTGAAATCAATGGTTCTGATATTTTACGAAGACAGGACTAAAAATTGGTGAAAATCCTCTTCTCAAGCATTGCTTATCATTCTGCAATAAATACCAAGAGCTAAACAAGAACAGCCTAACCAAGTATCCAGTCCTATTCAGAAACAGTCTAAAAAGTTACAAAATGTTTTCTACAATAAAACGTCCTATTAACAAGCGGGGGTTTAGACACTAAATTGAGTTACATTGACATTAAATCAGCCCCCCTAAAGAATAAATTTTGTTTCAATCTATGAACGTATTTCACACAAAAAAAACCCCTGTGTGGGGTTAAAAACACAGTTACCAGAGCCGAGTTTTTCTTCTGTGTGTATTTGGAGAAGAGTGCTACAAAGGAAGATAAGCACCCTTGGATATAACTATTACTGCAGCAAAATACCTTCAGAACTTCAGTCAGGTCACAGAAAGAACAGATGAATCCCATAGTACACATAACTCCTAAAAAATACATGTGAATGAAAGCTAAACTGAGCTAGGTATCTTTCCCTGCATGACTGACAGGCTGTTTGAGAGCTGAACACAGAATTCATATCTGAACTGAACCATCCCACAGCTCTACAGCATCACATCTGCCACAGAAGGAATAAAACAAGCATTTTGGCACTTTCAGTAGTTACCTCATTCACAACATACCAGCTCAGTGAAACAGCCAAAGCAGAGACAAACAAGTCATAATTTCACCCCAAACTGATGCTTTTTTTTTTTTTTTTTTTTTTTGAACNTTTTTTTGCAAGACTGTGAAAGGTTCAGGAAGTTTGAGTCTTTCCCCCGGATCACCAGATCAAAACCAGGTAGTAGGTGGACAGAGGAAGGGTCCCCACTATTCCAGTTCCTCAGCATCTCTGTTTCATAAATCTTCAGTTTTAGATCCATTTCCAGAGTACAAAAGAACCCCAACACTTTCACCAAGAGTTTATAGGCCACAGTAAATATTACTATTTTCTCTCCAGAAATTTCCAAAGGCTAAAGCAAGGGCAACACGTCTCACACAGGGTGCACCCAGCTCCACATCTATAAACCAGATACAGCCTGCGGGGCAAATTCATCTGACCTGCCTCTGGTTTTTGTCATTGTGCCATCTCCTGTGTCCCTGGGCCTGTCCACAGGTTTTGTCTCTGCTAGTTGTTGCCAGGCATAGACAGTGAAAGGGAAAAGAGGGCAAAGGGACTATGGGAGATCACAGAATTTTGGACACTGTCCCAGAGAAGTTTCTCTGAATTTGTTTAATCCCAACAAGACTGAGTTTGGACCACTCAGACAGCAGTACCTAAACAAGGCAAGGAAATTGTTTTAACTGGGAGACACTTTTCACTCACACACTACAGAGGCACTATGTTTTACAACATACGTACACATCTTAAGTACCAAAAATATCAAATCCTTTTCCCCCACACATTTACTTCATACCAGAGAGTTTGCACCACACACAGAGTTAGACAAGGAACCCTGAAGTCCCAATTCCCACTCCTCCACAGAACCTTGCAAAGATGGGGAGTGGTTCCTTCATATGCTCAAACTAAAAAATAAATTATAGCATAATGTACTGCATGAGATGTTTAAAAAAGAGACTTTACAATAATGCATGCAGTTAATTTACAGAATTTTAGTGTGGCATCTTTCTCTACTTGACAATTGCTTTTTTTTTTATATATTACAGAAAGGAATAGGAGCACCTATTACACAAAGAAACAACATTTCAGCGACACCACCAGACCTCAATTAAAAGTTCTGTGCCACTTAGTATTGCTTCAAGTGATGGTAAAGCAATAGTGACCCACTCTAAAGTGGTTTATGAATTGCTACTGATGAGAACTCTTGCTGAATAAGCAGAAGAGGTTCTTTAATGCCAATTTCTTACAAACAGCAGCAAGGGGTAGAGAGAGACAGTAATTAATGTGTTAGTATCCAGAGAAACAAAGAGCCAGCAAAGGTCTGTCCTTTCTCAGCTGTCAGACTGAGAAAGCTCCTTTAATATAGCTGGTACTGTAACAGTTCACAGGGGATGCACTGAAGGCAAGCAGGGGCTGATTGATTAAGGTACAATCCTGACAGTATCTTAGAGCCTGGATAAATAGCCTTTCCCAAAAAAAATAAAATCAGGCTGCAGGCAGAGAGTGAAGCCTGGTATTAGGGCGTGGAGGACATTAATTTAACAAGCCAAAGCTAACAGCACCTCCAAAGATACCAAACCTCTATGGCATGTTCAGCACAAGAACCAGGTGGACTGGAAATGGGCTTTTACCAGTGCTTTGCTATGACAGCTGATTTCTGTGACTGTTAAGTGTTTTCTTCCAAGAAATCCAACCACTGAGGATTAAACGGCAACATAAATGTTCATACAAAGCTCTAACAAGGTTTGCATTGTTGAACACAATAAGAAATGAACTATTTCTGTCCAGACCACACTGCCAAAACAGGGGCCAGAGGAGAAGTGCCCACACCAGTCAGTGCCTCTCCCTTGGAAGCACAGACACAGCCAACTTTGCCACCTCATTTCTTACAAGCAGCATGATATGATCCTCCGGGGATAGGCAAGGTCAGGACGGGTTTTAGAGCTCACTCAAGAGGATTTTCCATGAGTATATCAACCACATGTAGTGCTCCAGTGGAGCCAGAAGGAAAAGCATCACCAAAGGACAAAAACACCCTAAACGAAACAAATAAACAAATAAAAATGCATTTTGTAACACCAAAACATCCCTTACCAAGCTTCTGTGAGAATGTCCTGAGCCCTGGCCGTGCCAGACCCAGCCATCAGAGCAAGTAACCACAGGTGAAAACATTTCCCAGGCTGCTCACCGCCCTCAGCAGCACAGCCTGGGCTGGGGAACTCCACTCCATTTGTTGGCAATTAACAGAAAATCCCATTCTTGAGGAGAACAAAGAGATAAACAAAGAAACAAGTCTTAGGTCAGCCCCATTTCACCAGGCTCAGCTTCTCCTCTGCCACTTCCCTGCTTCCTTGCCTAAAATTCTCTGTTTTTGCAGTGGATTCCACTCGGTCGCTCCCCCTGGAGAAGGGGCAGCACATAATGGTGCCATCAGCCATTCCTTCCCTCTTTGCCCTCCTCCTCCCCAGGATTTCTCTCCTCCAGGCTGGCAGGGATCACCCAGAGGTCCCCCCATGGGTGCTGCTCCCCGCCAGGCACAGGAGCCCAGGCCTGCCATTTATACCTGCTACAGTCCTCTGTGGTGTTTTCTGGGGGGGAGTTGGAAGAAATAAAAAGATTTCTCAGAGTAAAGCATTGGATTATAACAGGGGAGGGAGAAGCTTGAAGGCAGAGAAGGAGCACAACATGGCTGATGCAGGAGTGGCACTTCCTTGGCTCTGTGCTTGGAGCTCTCAGGGAAAGGCAATGCTCATTTAGAGATGAAAAGGCAAGAGATGAAATTCTAAGTTAGCAATTTCACAGACTTCCTTTTCTGCATTTGAGCACCTTGAGGCCTGGTTTAGGAGGTCCCAGGTGAGGTGACACCACCCTTGAGCTCATGCACACAGGCACAGCCAGACCTGACACAGTCAAGGGACAATGATGATCAACCACATCCAAGACACCAGGTTTGTTTCACGTGCTCTTGTGAACCTCTTAAATGTGAAATGCACCCACACTGAGCTGATTAAAATCTCCTGTGAGTGTGAAATCATCTCTCTGAATAGGCTTCTACACCACAAAGGAACATTTCATACATCATATTTGAAACAGATCGTAGCCTTTAAAGCAACTTCATTCGACTGTCATTATAAAACAGAGCTTTCATTGTCTGCCACTGAAATGCTTTGAGTCATCCTCTTCCAGTAACAACTAATGCCTTGCTCACTCTCTGTATCTGACAATTCACGGACAGCCCGATTACAGGAGAGCAAAGCGGCACACCACTTTCAGAGGGTGGACTCAAACACTCAACTACTGTTAAGAGCTTTTGTTTCACTTAAACAAACAAATTTTGATAATCTACTTTGAGAGCAGACTGTATCAATAAAAATTTAAATTGCAGCAGCATCGTCTAATAAAGACAGAGCCAAACATGATTACAAAAGTCAGGAGACAAAAAATACAGTGTAATTTGGAGAAACTTGGCTATTTGTTCTCCATATAATATCCATAGTTTACATTTTTATCTACAATTTTTCATGCCAAATTTTCTTTAGTTATTAGTATTTCTGTGCCTTGAGTGACTTCCCAGAGAGCCCACTTCACACCAACACAGGTACGTGTGCCAAAATCTACCAACATGTACAATCTCTGTATTTTATACAGATTTAAATTATGGATGGCCCAACTTTGGTGTCAAGGCCTTGTGACCAGTTACCCTCATGAAGAGCTGGTAAGATCTGTCCCAGACTCTACAGGGGTTAAAAAACAAATGCAACAGGAAGAATTTTCAGAATGGCACAACGCTCCTACACAAATTTCAGAGAGAATTTTAAATTTGACCTCTCTTAATTCTCAAGTGTTTGATTTTACAGAGTAATGACATGGGCTTTTTTTTTGTGTAGTATCTAATCTGAGGGAAGACACCTTGAAGGGAATACTTAGAGTGAATTGACAATTAATGTAGTTCACTTTCAAGTATCTGCTCAGCAAGACGCATTCTGAGTGTGGATCTCAACTAACGAGACAGAGGAAACCCTTATCTACAATCATAAAAAATTAAATGCAGCTAAGATAGATGTCACATGTTCGTGAAGATAATCAGGAACTTCATACCCTGTACTTTGTCAAACCACTTTCCTGCTAATGGACAGCTGCTGCTGATACAAGAGATGTCAGATTTCCCCCAGGCTCTGAAGAATGCTCATGTATAACTAAAAGCTTTCAGATTTATCTCCTGGAGCTGGTGGTAAAACTCTGGGTTAAGACTGTGTAAGCCTTCTCACAAACTGAGGTACATCCACAGCATATGCTCATGAAGGAAGAGAATCAGGTATTAGCATTTGCACATTAACACCATCACAGAGTTCATTAAAATAACTCTCTGCTCCCTCACACTCCAAGTCTTCTTTTAGGAGCATACTTGAGATGATGCCACAAATAAGAGAGATGTCACAAATCTAAAGACAACAAAGCTTGTCTCCTAACTTCCATCTGCATTTTCCCATTAAGATTTCTATCATGGACAGAAAAGCAGCTGAATTATCTGATGACTTCCTGTCAGGGAATGCTGTCATCTCCCAGACATATCCAAGACGTGCAAATGATTAAGAAGTGATCCTGCAACTCCTCTGTGCAGTGTGTGTGCTGTATTTCACAGCTGCAAACATTACAATCTTCAATAAAGGGAAGGCAGCCATTCCCTTCAAGTCATGAAAGCACTGAGCTCAGTTGTGAATGACTGCAGACAGAGCATGTTGTGACACATGCAGGAAGAAGCTCTATGTTTTATAAGAAGATTGTTCTTGCCGACATGATTTTGATAAGGAAGTAAGTCTTTGCCAAAAAAAAAATCCAAATGTTTGTTTTCCAAATCCTTATACAGTGCTTAGCACTCATTTATTTGAGCTTCCCCTTGTACACAGTGCCACAGAGCACAACTCTCTTTGATACAAAAGGAGCACCAAGCACAGGAATGAAGGGCCATGCCTGATTCATCCATCATGCAATGAAGCAAAATCATACTCAAGGGATATTAAAAATATTATAAATAAAATGAATACCCCAGAGAGTTTTACAAAATATTTATTTTGAAAAAAATCACTCTGTACAAATTTAACATTCTCAACACCCAAGTTTTATAAAAATCCTAACACAACAGAAAGATGAGTGAAACATTAAACTATTCTTTTTCTTAAATTACAAAGGAACAGATTCATTCTAAAGAAGCTACTGTAATTCTAAACAGTAAAGAGAACTTGATAAGATTTTATTTTTTCTCTATTACAGACAAATACAGGTATCAAAGGATGACTTTTTCCATCCTTTTATAAACCCCCCCAACACTGTCCACAACTAAACCAAATACTCTAAATGGTTTACACTTTTACTGTACATAGCTTGTGCTCCAGGAAAAATCAGCACAATTTGATCATCATTTTCTCAGTGCCTAACAAAATTTCACCTCTATAACATTTGGTACAAAATTGTCTGTACAAACCAACATTGCTCATGAAAATTTGAAGCAAACGTAAAAGTTAAGAGCATTTATCTGTGCCTTCAATTTGGCATTAAGAAGAGAGAGTGATTAAGTAAAATTTCAGAGTAAAACTCAGTAACTGGGATTACTGTATTTTTCTTTTTTTTCTTTTCTTTTGTAATTACTGTTGTATAAAAAATTTATATACTGCAGGTTATTAGGAATGGCAGACCCTAAATCTAACAGTGCTATTTTCATAGTCTTCATCATAAAATTAGATTTTTCTGTATATTATTTTTCTCTCTTCATTTTAATCTATTTGCGAAAGCTGCTGCTGCATATCAACCACCTAAACAGGAGGAAATGTCTCCTCACAAAATTAAAAACAGTAAAAATGCCATACTACTATAAACACAACTAGACTGAAAACTGACAAAATGCAGTGTGACAGGTAAGCCATGGGCTGGAAAGCTTTTTTCACATTTTCTTAACACAAAATATGGCTCACACCACAAACAACAGGAGGAAACAAAAACAACAACAACAACAACAAAAAAACCACCAGGAAAAAAAAAAACCCAAACCCCCAAACTCCTGCAAGTTCCAGGTCACAGCCAGGGGTGCCAGGCAGGGTCCATCCGGCACAGGTTGTCCAAGCTGTTTGCAGCTGCCACCAGAGTGTTGACTTTGCTTTCCCCTCCCTCGAACTGCGCGAGGTTGTGCAGGCGAGTCATGATGGCAGTCACGGCTTTCTGAACCAGCGACACCAGCTGCTGGCTGTCCATGTTCTCGGGCTGCCCGGCTGCTGACAGTGGAGAGGAGGTGTCCTCTTGGGTTTTTTTGTGCCACGCAATGATTTCATCGCGCAGCACAGTTTTTAGGATGCCATCAACCTACGTGAAGAATAAAAATCAGATTATTGCACTTAATCCAAACTACAATCACATTCTATCAGATTACAGAACTGTAACTAGATTTTAGCCAACAGCATTTTGACACTTGTGGTGCCACACTGCAATTTCAGACTTATCAAGACAAGTGTGACTTCCAACTATCTTTACTATTTCCTCTCCAGGTGTTTCTTTTCATAAAAGGTTTCCATTACAAAATCACAGCACAATGACTCCTACAGAAACTAGTAACATATATTAAGATATTGATACACAAATACAGTTGTGTATGTTCAATTTTTAAATTACTCCACTAAATTCACAGCCTCCCCCACAAACACACAGAAGTCTTTGGCAAAGATTTGGAGTACTTTGAAGAGCTGGAGGGGGATTTTTTTTATAGTCATTACACTCTCAGGGAATATTATTATTTGCCAAACAGGGAAAGAACACTGACTACAACATCCATACATATATATCTAATATATATACATATATTTTATATAGGCCAGTTGTATCTTTGGATGAAAAATAAAATGCCTGCAACAAATACTTTCCTATTTTTTCCTCATCACTGAGTTGAGTTACTGGTATTAATCTGTCAACTCCAACAGTCTCAAGTTTCTAAAACAAACTTTTACGTGCCCAGTGTGAGTCAAATTAAATGCTTACACATAACAAATAAAACACTTCCAAAGATTTCCAACATTTCAGCTGGCCTTGTGATGACCTGAGGGTAAAATTTTAAGACAAATATGCACCATTCAGTTCCTACCTTCACTGAAAAAACACTATTTAGTTCATAAATTATCAAATATAAGCCTGCAAATCCCCTTGTAGAAGGCACACAAACCTTGAAGTTTGGCTGTGCAAAGCAGCGAGCTACTGCAATCATGGATGCAGTGAGGGGCCCCGAGACCCCGATGGTGGTGAGGAACTCGGAGATGTTCGGGGTGAGGCGGAAGGGGACCGGACGATTGGCATCCAGATCTCCAGTGGCATCGTTAATGTCAAAGCGAAAGTACGCCACGTTGAGCTTGCCAGTGTCCTGCGGTGAAGAGAAGGATGCACAAAAGCAATTAAAGGAACTGATTTTTGTTCATGGAACCAAAAGCAGTTGGACTTTTGTTTCTGTAAATGCTGAGTTCCAACAGTACTTCAACAGCTCTTTACTCTTTTAGCCAAACACCTTTTGAGCAATGGAGTTATAAATAATGGCATGCACAAAGGTAAGTATTTCCCTCAAAATGTTGTGTCCAAACCCCTTAGTAAATACATGTGATACCAAGCTTAAGGAATAGATTCTTCTGGATCTGTACAGAGTCACTGCCAACAGATCTCTGGGACAACATTCAGTGTCCAAGGTTCACTGTGGGTAAACAGCTGAACACTTACTAGAGGGATCAAAGAATCCTAATTGCCATACAGACTATAACTCTCCATGCACTAAAATGACATTGAGACTTTAATAAATACCACCTTTGCTCTTTTAAGGTGGCAAATCTCATTTTAAATGTTGGGTTAAAACAGAAAAATCATGATGGATAGGAGCTGTAGCCTGATGGCAATGTTCAAAAGAGAACAATGTTTGGAAAGGGGTATAATGCTTTAAGAAAAAGAAGCTCTAAATTTTATTGTTCTTAGATCTGTTTGATTTAATACAGAGGTATTTTGAAAGCAATATATTTGAAAGAAGACTAAAAAGAGAGACTTATCAGTCATTTACATGAAGAGTTCCAATAGCTCAGGATTTCACAAAGTTCTAAACTCTCACCACTGAAGGCAGAGTGGATGTCCACAGAGACTCCAGTTTAAAGTACTCCCTACAGGATGTGCAATCACAGAAATAAAAAGCCTACTGAAATGCACTGTTAATTATCTATATTGAACTTTGACTCATTTCAAAAGCACAGTGCAAATATCCATCTGATCCAAGATGAGAGAATGAACAAACTGAAGCCTACCTGGGCAATCTGCAGCATCTCAGGGTTGAGTCTGTTCAAATGAAAGATGAATTCTGCAAAGCCAATCAGAGCTAATTGGATGGTGAACATCTTCCTGAAGGTCCAGTAATCCGTGGCGTTGGGGAAGGTGTGCAGAGCCCACTCCTTGAGCATGCTGCGAGGCACCATGTTACTCTGCACTTCCTTCAGGATGTCTCTGAGAACCTGCACAGGAACATGGTGAGTTGGAAAAAGGCATTTTTAATGCACTTCTTAGCAACAGACAAATAGACCTAAAGCAACTACCAATCTGCTCTTAATTGCTGTATCTCGTTTTAGGAAAAGCATTAAAAAAAAAAAATCTACTGAAATCTTTAATTACTATGGCATATACTAGCCTAATTAGTTAGAAAAAGAAATAAAGTTAGGATCTGTTCTGTTACACCAGAAAGCATGATAGACATGTCGACTTCAATTAAATGGTTGTTAAAATTTCAAAAGTAAAAATTCTGAGAACAGAAACTAATATTATGTAACACTTCCATTTTATTTTGTAACAAAGTCTGAGACAATTGTTTAAATTATGTCTGTGATACGTATTTACTGTGTATTTTCTAAAAGCTGTATTTGGAATGGGATTGGCATTTTATGTATGAATTTGCACTAATCCTAAGATAAAAATCAGGAAACAATCTTATATATATCACAATTGGTTGTTTGGAGGAGGTTACAGAGAGAGGGAGCTTTGTTCTTTCTGAGTACTTCATTTATTAGGCAAGATTGCCCAACTGTTTCTGTTCGCCTTAGATGAAATGCATCCACTGGCAATTTTAAGAGAAACAATAGAAGAACATGGGAAGCTTGCCTCACATACCACGCTGTAACTGCTTATGTAAATTAGAAATGCTGCTTCCCATGCTGTCAATTAATTATTTTTAAAGCACTAGACAAGAGAGCAAAAAAATCAATCAGCACCCTGCCTGTTTTCAGTTGCATTTACCCAAAACAACTTCGAGCAATACAAATACAGCTTTTTTTTTAACTCTTTCCAAGGCAATCTAAAAGGCCAAAGAGATATAGAGTTCTCATTACACAAAATCAAAATAATGCAAGAAATCTGAACACCACCCGTGCACTGTGTATCTGCCTGACATCTAATGGCATCTACCAAACACACACATCCCCACTAAGCTGAACTGCCTTTAAAAGACAGGCTCTGTTAAATATTTCTATTTTCTATAGAAAACCTTTTCGCAAAGTCCTAGCATTATATATAACAATAACTTAAACCTGTCAGAATCTGCTACCCCTTTTCTAAACTCTAAAATATTCTGTTATTTAGTACATAATGAACTTCCTAAGTTCTGAAGAAGTACTGGGGGAAATGGGACAGGGCACAGAGGTGCTGAGGAAAGCCCTGGATGAAACTCCCCAGGGCACAGAGGTGCTGGGGGAAAGCTCTGGGTGAAACTCCCCAGGGCAAGAGGTGCTGGGGAAAGCCCTGGATGGAACTCCCAGGGCACAGAGGTGCTGGGGAAAGCCCTGGATGGAACTCCCAGGGCACAGAGGTGCTGGGGAAAGCCCTGGATGGAACTCCCAGGGCACAGAGGTGCTGGGGAAAGCGCTGTGTCAAACCCCGTGCCGTGGTACCTGGTGACTGGCCTGTGTGCCCCGAGCCTGCACCGTGGCCAGCCGGTCGTAGTAGCGGGAGATGGGGTTGTCATGCTCGATGCCCTTCTTGGCACAGCGCTGTTTGTAGATCTCCACCAGTGACAGGGACGAGGGGTTGTCCTCCACCAGCCGCATCTGCGGGGACACGGCCACCACCCGCGGCACTGCGCCGGGGACGGGCACGCACAGCAAAGCCAACCTGAGCGGTTCGCCCAGAACCCAAATGCTGACACACCCACGACCCTGATCATCAACTGAAGCCCACCAACAGAAAATTTTAATGCTATGCTCATAACTAATTTAAAAGCTCAGGTAAAAAGTAATTACAGCAGGGTTTTTTTTTTATCTTAACAGAAATATCAACTGTATTTTTGAAAAAATATTGAGCACTCATCATTCTTCCTATTTTTCTTTACCTTTGGGAAAGGGGGTAATACTTTGTTTAGATGAAATTCAGCAGAAAAAACAAAAAATATTTCTTCTGTGTTATGTGGAAGACATAAAAGAAATTCAGTATTTGTATATCACAACTTGGGGAGAAAAGGTTTTGTTCTGTCCCTCTTCAGTTGTCTCTAAACGTTTATTCTGAAGTATGCGCACCCATTTCCATACCAATAGGCCCAGTGGGCATCTCTGCCTTCAATATTCACAAGTGCACTGGATACCATAAGCAATGCACGTAGTCATTTCTAAAAACACCCCAGACCCCATGCAATCAGCTGCACATCTCCAGAGGGGTGCCACAGCTCCAGACAAGACTAATCACCCAGACAGATATGAATTTACCTTCTGAATATTCAAAAACCTCCAGCGATTATAACCTTTGAGCCTAACGTACACTTAAAAACAACACAAGAACTCTCTCTTTGGGTACCTGTGAAGAACAGATGCCTTTTGGTGGTCTCCTTCCTCTTCTCCAGGCAGGGGTTGAGGAGGCGGAGGAGCTGCAGGACGCGCTCCTCGCGGCGTGACTCGGTCAGGCAGGCGTCGTTCATCACCAGGTAGGGGTAGATCTTCCCGTTGTGCCCGCGGATGTACAGCCTGCGAGCAGCTGTGTTGTGCTTCTGCACGATCTCCACCCTCGGCATGAACCTGCCACAAGCACTTGGTGAGACCTTTATAACTGTTCTGAGCAATAGTATCTCTACTGATCACTATAAAAGCACGAATCCCAACTTACAGCAACGTACAAGGAGACCAAATATAGTCTGAACAGTGCAGGTGTTTAGTGACGAAATGTACAATTATTGAAGGAGGATAAATTGAAAAGGTCTTACATCAAAGTTTGACTACATATGTGATATACACATATAAAATATAAATCGGCTATAAAATATCCATCTACTTTTGCAGAGCGGATGGATGGATGGATGGATGGAGAAGGCTTCAATTTTCTTCTCTGTTTTCAGAATTACAGCTACCAAAGGGTTTTTTTAGGTTACCTTGCTATCTTGATGTAGTAATGTGTTGGCTTTGGCATAAGGAATTCTCCAGGTATCTCTACTTCCGCAGTCTGAGCTGAAAAGTTACTTAGAAAGCGGCATTTTTCCTCTATGAGGAAGAACTTTGGAAGCTGTTTAGTTTTGGCCTCCAGAATTTTGATCCATTTCTTTAGTTTGGAGATAAGGTTGTGGAGCTTCATTGATCCTGGCACACTGAAGTCAAAATCTAAAAAAAAAAAACAAAGCTAAACAAAAACAAATCAGCCAATTCAATAGTGCAAAGCAAACACACACATCCCCACTAAGATGAACTGCCTTTAAAAGACAGGCTCTGTTGAATATTTCTATTTTCTAAATAAACCTTTTAGCAAAGTCCTAGCATTTTATATAATAATAACTTAAACCTGTCAGACGTTGCTACCTCTTTTCTGTATACAACTCTAAAATATTCTGTCATTTAGTACATAATGAACTTCCTAAGATTTTTCTGTCTTACAGTCACACAAACATTGAAAAGCATATTGTGAAAAATTTAAATACTATTACTGTGTTGAATTCTCTATATATTGCAGATATACTGCATTGAAAGAAAGCAGTAAAACTCCAAATTATTAGATCAGACCACTAATGAAAAAGAAAAAGTAGGCTTACATTATAGCACTATAATTTTCTACCTGTTTCATTACAAGTCATTTATCTATTTATTTAAAATCAATGGAGACTTTTGACTTGTGAAAGGAATGAAAGAGCCCCAGTTGAGGATACAACATAGAATCTGTGAGGAACTGCAGGACAAATAATAAAACTGTTATTATTACTATTCTCCTCTTCTGAGCTGCAAGAAAATTCTTTTTCTTTCCTTAGACAACATTTGAAAGACACTACAGGAAGAACAGCCAAAACAGCCCAAGCAAAAATGACAATATTATGCAAACAACCTGCTCTTTCCACTGCAATGTTAACAGTATTACAGAGTGAGAATATGTCCTTTAATCCATGTGCAGATGAAGGGGGAACTTTCTCAAGGTCAATACATGGACTTCAATATATTATGCAATTCTGTAACAGAAACCCCTGCAATACTGAGCATTTCCTGGGCCACACCAACACCACCTTCCCAACACTGCTCTCACTACAGTTTCAGAACAAAGCAAATAATAAGTAAATAAATAAATGTCTCTGAATTTCCCAAAAGAAGGAAAACAAATAAACCACATACATGAAATGATGGCTCAGCACTTCAGTGCCACAACAGTGAAAGACTAAACACACTTGGATAAGAAGAGAAACTGCTCTCTGTAAACCTCATTAGTTATGGCAACCCCAAGTGTGCAAGTTAACCAACAGACTTGAATTTTTAAACTCATCTCCACACCCTAGAAGATGCCATTTTAAGTTCAACATGTCTCAACTGAAAAAACAACAATAAAAAAACAGAGAATGTCAATTAAGTATTTCTGCTAGAGCAGAACACAATCTTCAGTATTGTTCAATACAAGAGAAAATTAGGTCTTAAAAATGAGTTTAATATTTTATTGCAGAACCTTCATTTCAATATGTTATGTACACTCCTCAGTATTTTCTTAAGTTGACAAAAATACTAAAAACCAAACACGAGTGCTGCTCAGAAAATTTGACCACATAAATATGCTACAAGCATCTGCCTGCAAGTGTGCCAAGACTAAATTAAGTATGTGCACACAGCAATTACTGCATATAAAAGTTTTTTTCAACCACAATTAAATCACTTACAACTCTGATTGTCCAAAAGACTTACTCTACAAACAATCTTAGAACACTGATTTAGCCAGCAGAGTTCCAGTCATTCTATACATACACTCTTCGAAGTTCTTTTCTTTAGTACAGGATTCTAACGCCAAAGAAAACAATTCAGCCTAGGATTGCTTTCTTTTTGCTGTTCTGTTACCTAAATAAGTATCAGAGAACATATAACCCAACATATCTCACTGTGTATCCACAATAAACTAATATGCTGAAAGCTTACAGTGAAAGACCTAAGTTTGCCAACTTAGAGCAAAAAACCAGCTCATACAAAATCCTTTCCACTTCTGTAAGAACAAAGTCTATAATGAAAAATACAGTTTCATATTTATGGATGTAATATTCCCTTTTCTTCTTCTGCCTGCTGTGGGCAGTGCATCTATTGCAATATCACTGTAAAACACTCTTATTATAATCCCAAGCCTACCCTCTAGTGAGCAGTGGGAGTAAATCATTTCATCAAAGTGACAAAATTATTGCATCATTTATCTGCCAAACCTCTGAAGTGCAGGAAAGTACCCTCAAACTGCAACTAGCTTTTGTGCTAATGTGAATCAGCCAAGAGGTAAAAACACGCATCAATATATTTTCCTTACAAAAAAAAAAAAA
>WEKY01008174.1:87127-151606 GCA_013390045.1 Picathartes gymnocephalus
AAAAAAAAAAAAAAGTCACTCAGTTCACCACAAGAGCAGCTCTAGTTTGCTGAATGCCTATTTTAGGACTTTTGTTGTTCTTTTGTTTCCCAGTGGCAGATGGGAAAAACACAGAGTTCAATTAGTCTCTGCTCGTGTCACAGAGAGCCCATCTGAGAAGAAAAATCACTTCAACTGGAAGAAAGGGAGATACAAAACCAAACATCATTTGTGTAGAAAGTCTCTCTGCTTTGCAGACATCTTAATCTATATAAACAGTGGGTTTGTACTTAGTACTGGAGAACATCTTTCTCAAGCTAACACACACTGGTCTGAAGTACCTCCCTTCTTGCACCACCTACTCCTAAACAGGATGGGAAGTTTTCCCCCCCTCATCCTTAATGGAGATTTTCACTGAAGGCCATGGCACAGACTGCAGTGGCAGCAGTTTGCTCTCTCTTCTCAATGCTGAAGTTTCTTGCCACTCTCAATGAAAGGAGAAATGGGGCACAATCTTCTACCCAGTGAGACAGACCTAAAGAAATCCTGATGGCACCTAACACACTTTGATTGAGGGATGTACCATCACTCCTCAGGAAGAAACACCAAAAAACAGAGTCAAGGTAGCAAAATGGAAGTACCAAATCCTCTGTCCCTGCCAGTCCCCTTGACCTACACAACACTAACATGGCATTAAGAAAACAAAGAAGACCTCCAAACTAAGACTCCAGAACTATATTAAAAAAAACTGGAACAAAATAGTTCTGATCAATGAAAAGTACCAGGCTATTTTAGAGCAAGCAACAGTTCATTTGAAGAGTTTTAGGACTATTCTGACCATAGGAAAAGCCTGATTCCATTAAAGGTTCACACCTCAAGGATCTCCAGCTAAAAAGCCAAGACACCCATCATGTAAGGTGTCCCTGAGGACTGAGATGTAGGCCTAGCTGCACAGAGCAGGCCAATTCTTTATGCCCATGACACAGAAGATCAAGTATTCTCCAAAACTGAAGTGCTGTCTTGCTTTTGAAGTTATTATTCAAACACTTACATATTCCACTTCCCAAAACTTCTCTCCAATCTCACAAGAACTTTTGGAAAAAGCCAATAAAGATGAAAAATCTCAGCGACAGGAAAGCAGAATTATGGAGCAGGACTTCTGGTTTATCAGTCAGTTCCAGAAAACCAAGACTGCCTAGACCAGACACAAAGGTCAAATATTATCCATCTCTTTATCTGGATTTCCTGGAAAACATCCTGTTACCTAAAAATTACGAGAGAAGCGAAGAGCTACCAAAGTACGCTATGTTCACTCTTGAGCAAAAAGGAAAAAAAAAATCCTTAAAAAAGCTGAAAATGAACAGAGCTCTTTCCCTTGCCCTCTCCCCACAGTTCAGAGACACACTTGGGTCTCAAGAGCTCCCTCCTGATTACAGAGCTACCAGGCACAGTGAAGGATCCATTGTGCTGGGTGACAAAGTCTCAAGGAAATTACCGTGCCCTTCAAGGGTGTATTTTGGAACTTTCCATTCGTATTCACCTTGAGTGGAGAGATGGTTGCAGAAAGGAGCTGATCCAAACTCTAAACTATCATCTGCCCACAAAAGGACAATTGAGGCAGTTCTTCTGCTGCTTTCACTGCTGAGAGAGCTCTCAAAGGGAGCATTTTTCAGCATTTTCTATTCTTTGATGTCAAAAGGTTTAGCAGAAAAGGAGAGAAAGAACAAAGAACAGATGGTCAAAGAACTACGGATCTGAAGTTCTAGAAAAAAGATTCAAAGTAAAATTTGTTTTCGTGATATAACATTAGGATGGATAAAGATGACTTATCACAGCTCCAACAGTCCAGACTGCTGCAGACAAAGAATTGAGAATCTAAGAAATGGTGTGAGAATCTCCAGGGGCTCCAAACAGGAATCAAAATATAACTCTGATGTTGATGGAAATGATTATGCATCCAAACCCTGTTGAAAGCGTCCATAAACCAAAGCTGTCAACATTAATCTGGGAATAATTGACAAAAAGTTTACTCCAAGACAGCTCCTTAGCTTGGATACTTTTGAAATGAAAGGCAACCACTGTAATTATCTGTCCATCATCCAAATGCAATTGGTACTGAGAACAGGAAAAACAAACAACATTGTAGTGTGACAGAAGGACACGTCAGGCACATTCAGGTTTCTCATAATGTTAAAACAGCCCTTACAATCTTCAGTACAGTAATTACAATCCTATTCAGTTATTTACATACATTTTACTGTTATTGTAAAATCAATAAAAAACTTATTTTCATTTTCTGCATAACGAATTAAATTACAGAAATTATTAAGTATGCTGATTGGTTTAATTTCTTCTGTTTTCCCACATTTAATTTGTAAATTTAAACACTGAATGTAATAGATTAAAATAAAATCTAATCCAGCACTAAGCAAAATAATTACTTGTATCCTGTAGGTATTCCTATTTCATCATACTTGAAAAATAAAACATGACATCTTCACCAAAAAAGTAATTACTGTTATGTAACTGAAGTTTACTGAGAAACACTTTGCATTTGATGACTTTACATTATTTTTATGACCAGGCCTATGTCCTACTTAGGCTTATATGTTGTTCCATATAATTCTTTAATTAAGAGAGAAAAAGTGAAAAGCTTAATGCCATTTATATATCAGAAAGATATGCAAAAAAAATAAAAACAGAATAAAAAATACTGGAAATCCTCTCCATTTTTAGTTTTAGCTAAAAATTGTACCTGAATTGTAATTGTAACTTTCTTATATGTTTCTTATAAATGTCTCAAAATATTACAGCAGATATGGCAGACTTGAGTCTGGTGTTATATTTACTTTTCCTTTACACCTTGGAAACCCCAGAGCTCTCTGATGCTCACAGGAAAGGAAGTAGGACATACTGTGACACACCAAAAATAACTCAAATCCAACCAAAACTGAGCATATAAACAACACTTACAGCAATAAATAAATGGCTATACTACTGCTGCAATGTAAAGACTATAAACCATTACTAAAAATTAAAATCAAGTCCAAACTTGCATTAAATGTAGAATATTTCAGCTGGAGGGGATCTACAACCACCACCCCCAAATCCCTGATCCAGGGCTGCTCTCCAGCCTCTCCTCTCCCCGTTTACACCTGGACCTGCCATTATTACTCTGTTCCAGGTACAGAATCCAGCACTTGGACTGGTGAAATTTCACCCCATTCATCATTATCCAATGATTTTTTTCCCCCTGTACACTCCCATTAAAGACACACAAAGTGTTTCTACTTCCATTTCCCTCCCTAGTACACTTCATCCAGTAAAAATTGAATCTTATGGTTCAGGACTTTCATTATCTGCTGTCATGCAACTGCTGTGCCTCAGAAAGGCCATCATGCAATGCACGGAGTGCACGAGATATGCAGGTCACTTCTACAACTCAGGATTGCCATCAGTTCCCTTATTTTCACAATATTATCAGCAAAATGCTTGAAGAAACACCCCAAGTCTGCTTGTCAAACACTCTCAGTTACGTTTAAAGAAAGGCTGAGGAATTTATGGAAAACTCAAAATTCTGGCAACCCAAAACACTGATGCCAATCAGTGTCACTTTCTGTCACACTCGAGCTGCGTGGCCTTAACACATTTCATCAAACAAATCAAGCTTGTAAACAAGCTTTTCCTGGAATTTTAAATCGAGATCAGATACTCAAATATGTAACCACCAGTTAAGAGAGAATGAATGAAGCAAAAGAGCTACTTCCCTTAAGTATCTTTTTTATTAGATCTGATTAAAGTTATTGATTCAATTTACCAGTGATGTAAATCTGGGTAATAGAATTTTTATAACCTAGTTATCCGAAACACTAAAGTAATCTTACTCATCAGAAGTAGGCTGTTTTGAAAGACTTCACATAAAATCATCAATTTGGATTTCTGGGGTGAAAATTTCATAAATACTGCCATCATAGAGAGACAGAGATCATTATTGTCCCTCACATACAGCAGGCAGATCTTTGCAAATTGCAAAAATATTATAGTGAAGTAATCTAATTAATCTTTAAGAACATATGCGATCAAACCACAGTCTTCAACAATAAAAATTACAACAATATATTTATTCTCTAGATTGATGACTGTTTTCCACTTGTATTACATTTATTACTCTACAGAACAATGGAACAAAACTATTTCAGGTTTGCTGAATGACAGAAAGGTGCCGTTTTCTAAATTTTCTCTCAGGAAAGATGTTGGAATAAAAAAGCAGAATGCCCTCACAGCTGAACCAGGGGAAAATTTTCTTGAGATTAAAAGCAACATTTAAAAAAATGTTTAAAAATTTACCTGTTGTAAACTGCCCTTTTAGCTTCTGGAACACGGGATCTTGAGCTGTTGCCTGTGCTCTCCTAGCTAGTGACTCTGAGGCTGCACTAGAAAACATGGTGGACACATTAGAGACATTCTCAAGACCTACTCCAAAGGTGCTGACTAACTTCTTGACAAAATTCAGTGTATGAGGAGTGATTTTGGCATCTGAAACGGCTCCGCTTTTCTCAAAGGCAACTGAGTAGCACTTTGCCAAGCCCTGCTGCAGTTGTCTAAGAACCTAAGAGTGAAAAACAGAAAAAGCAAAATAGTCAGGAAGATCAGGCCTTCTTATTTGACACCAAACACTTATTCCCACACTGCATTTCATATAGTAGAATTATCCTCTCAGAAACATCTGCTTAAAACTCTACTCTTAAATTGCATCAGAGGATCAATCAGAATGACAGCACCAAGTTTCATTAGCGTTGCAAACAAACAAACTGAGCAGGGGAAATTTTGCTTCACAAAGGACAACTTGCTCTTTCAACAGCAGGTAACTTTTGGTTTCGTATTTTGAGATATATGAAAAAAGCATGGTATGAGGAAACCTTCAAATAAACACTGTGCTAGGCACAGAACAGAACAGTCCAACACTTTGAGAGGCAAATAACAGCAGAGTGGCAGGTCCATCTGCTCTCTGCTGCAATGCAAATTTCAGGTAATAATCACCACCTGTCACAGACCACCAGATCAAGAAGGAAACTGGTATCTCTGAAACTTAGTGTAAGAATATACATTTTCAGTTAGTATGAGCAACAGCTTAAATCCTAGAGGCATTCATCACATTAACAGCTCTGCAAAACCTCTGTACTGCTTCCAGAAATAACCAAGATCCTTAAACTCCAATCAGAACAGTCAGTTCTACAAACATCAGTTTACTAATCAAAACAAACAGCTATGCTTTGATGTTTAAAATTAATTCTGGATAAATATTTTGCAGTTAACTTTCCCTTAGATGATCCATACATACAAAGGTGTATGGAAGCCAAATACCTCTTCATGCCAATTCTCTCTGAACCAGACCATCTGATCCACAATGCCCTCCAGAGAGGACAAAAGGGTTGGATGCAGCTCCCTCTGCATGTGCATGATCCTGCTGCACCTCCACATTGGGGCAGTGGCTCTGATGGGCCCAGGGTCTGAGGCAGAGTGGGACTGATTTCCAACTGAACTTGGCTGCTGTTGCCCTGAATCTGGAAAGTGAACATTAAAAAGGAAATAAGAATTACCTGTCATGAACTCGATACCTGCCCGTTTGAAATAAAATAAATTATTCCAAGAATTGGCTTGAGATTTACATTAAGTATTAGTTATGTATCACTTACTGAGTTTCAGAAAAAAAAATTTTAGAAAGAAAATTGGGGAGTTTTAGAGAGAAAACTCTGCACATTCATTGGGGAGTTTTAGAGAGAAAACTCTGCACCATATGCTGTTTTGTGGTACAGACTTTCGAACATTGAACCAAAATATACACTTCTCAAAACCACATAGGAGGTGTAGTTTTTATATTACCAACCTATGCTCTTGCAGTAACAGACACTGTTTCATATAGGATCAAATTATTTGAATTATGGGTGGTTTTTTCCCTTCTCTTTTGGGGACACCTTTCACACATAACTAAAGAATAAAAATGTTGATGACAATTTGTCTGTTGTTGGCATAGTTTCTATCTTTTAGCACAAAACATCTCTAGCATGACAATTCCATCTGACGGTGATTAAGCAGAGTTTTGCTTTATCAGACAACCCCCACTAACTCACACAAACCACCCATCCAGCAGTGGTTTTTGGCAGAACCTACAGGAAAATATTTTACTGTTGCTAGAAAAGAATAAATTACTAGGGTATGTGGGCATCTCCTTCTACAAAAGAGTACCCAAACAAAAAGAAAACATTATTTAATTAGTCCCCTTTCACATTTTATATAGAAATTTAGTGAACTAATACCCAAGTGGAAAAGGCAATTAAATAAACAATGCACTTTGCAATAAAGAACACAGAACTGAAATGAGAGTTCTTGAAGTAGCTCTCCCAGGATTCCTAGGAAATTATATGGGGCAAAAGAACAACTAAATTCTGTGGAATCATTTGACATAACTATTCCAGATGTGTTTTGTTCTTGGGAAGGTTGTGCAAGTTGTTGAATGCTTTCCCCACCTCCCAAACATTTCTCAAAGCCAACACTGATTTTATCTGATGTAAACTTAGATGTTCATTTTACTTGAAAATTCACCAAGATACTAAAAAGTTCGTTTGGAGACATTATTTTTATAGGTGTGACTCATTTGAAAACAAACTGAATTTTGCATGGTTCATGCTTCCAGTGGAAGTTAGACTAGAGAATCTTAGAAAACCATGACACTCTCCTGTATTAATAAATGAAGAATTTTCTACTTCTCCACAAATCTATCACGATAAATATCCAGTAAAGAATATGAGATTCTCAGTCATTAAGGTGGCATGAGAATGAAGGAGATGAAATTCTTCTTGGTGAGTACAAGAAAATTCAAGACAGCTCAAGCCATCTGCAGATTTACCTTCACAGAAACAAATCAATGCAAGCAAAGCGTATCAAGAATTTTCTTCCTTAGCCTTGTTAAGTTGGTATGTTTTCTAGAGGATGTGTTTTCTCTGTAAAATCCAGTGAAACTGAACCTAGCAATTAAGTTACAAAGAGCCTAAACAATTCCATCAGGACCAAACTCACCACTCTTGTAGCGCTCTCGCTGTTCTATCTTCAAGGTCAAATAGAGGGTCCTGATAGGGAAATAAACAGCCTGGGGATAGACTCTTCCCACCTATTTGGAGATACACATTTCTCAGTTAAGGAATACTGACTACAGATCACATCAACACGCACACATTCTCTTGTAAATGAACTCAATTCAGGAATAATCAGCTCTTTGTGTTAAATAACAGCTTATGGAAATTAAAGATTCTTTCAGTAACAGAAACCCAAAGAGGATGAATTGGTAGCTCCCTGCACACACTGTTAAGACATTACCTAATTAGGGCTTCCAGATCATATTGCCTAATAAACCTGAAAGCGGCATAATGTCAGAGCCCCAGCTGGGCCAGCTCAAAGATCTTACTCATGTGCATAATGGAAGAAAAACAGACATAATGACAGCGGTTAGTCTTTAAATTAGGCCACAATTCCCAGCAAGCCCCACGATACTTGATAAGAAAGCCCATTAGAGAGTAACTTTACTCCACCTAATTGTGGCACTTAATGTAAGGGGATATCAACTGCACCCAAAAATAAAAACAGGATTTTATGGCTTCCATTAAAAAAAAAAAAGCCCAAAAGAGATGTTGACATTCAGCATCCCATTTAAATCTGTAAATCTCAGTATCTATTAAAAGAAAGAAACCACGTGGCTGCTACCTGCAATAGAGCACATCTCAAGACATCATTTGAGGCTTCTTCAGCCACAATTTTACTAAATCATAGATCCTTTCTCCATCCAAATGGATATGGTAAGTGGTAGAAATGTTGCAATGGGATTGAAGTGTTCAGTAATCTGCTATTTCTGGCAGATCACTAACCTGACACACACATGCTTCATGCTGTAACTCTAAAGTTATTTGAAGAGAATTGTAGAGTTTTAAAACAGTAACACAGAAAATATGGTATTTTTTAATCTCATACTTTTTCTATGCGCCTGACGTTTAAAGGCAAGACAAACAGGACTGTGATATTTACAAGTCTAAGCTCCAACTAGTGTAAAACTTCTGAGCAAACACTCACTTCTAAAAATTTTATACAGATCTCAGCAAATAAAAAAGTGTCTACAATGTGTTTAAGTGGGTTTTTTTGTCAGAAGACAGTTGAGCACACTGGTGTTGCCGGACAATACCAAGCCATACCCACCAAGTTTGCCTTAGCTACTTTGGTTCCTTAAGCTGCTTGGGAGCATGGTCTCTTCAAAGTTACATTTTGATTTTATGAAGAGAGAGGGAAGGAAAGATGAGTACATCTGCACACACATACTTATTTAGAGCTGTGTACACCCATGCCAACACAAAGGGACATGTTCTCTGGCTACAAAAACACACATTCTTAGAGGTCTGAATTAGCAAAGACAAGGGATAGTATGGAAGGAGCTGGCTCTCACAGGATCATAGAACACCCTGAATTGGAAGGGACCTGCATGGTCAGTAAGTCTATATCTCAAAAAACACAAGGGGAGGGAAAGAAGAGTTCTGTGAGAAATTCAGCACCAGTTGTCCTGTGCCAGTTTCCAGGAAACAGTGGAGCAGTGCAGGGCTGGAATTCAGGTACTGTGATAGCTTCCCATGTCCACCTGTGCATTCATGGGACTTCTCAAGTGTTTTGTATCAACCTAAATGAACAAACACCAAACACTCCCGGGCTGTGCCCGTGCTCAAACAGAGCTGCAGTTAGTGCATGAACAGTTAACAGCTCTGAAGGCATCATGCCTGAACCCGGTTCCCACTAAGCAACAGCCAAACAGGATCTAAAATGCATTAACAGGAAGACATCACATTCTCCCTCAGTCTACAGATGTGTTTAACCACCTTCCTAGAGAGAACCACCTTCCCAGCGTCACTCTTGGGTTCTGCTTCAGAGCAGACAGCAACAGGTGCCAAACCTTAAAATCCCAAAGCAAGATTAACCAGAACTCGTACCTGCCGGTTCAGAGGTACAAATCCAGGCTGTCACTTGCTCCATCCCTCCCCTAGGCCTTACCCTTTCTTGTCCTACCCTTTGTCACACAAAACCTCAAGTGAAAGCCTACAAGCCTCAGTAAAGATTTCTGATGGTGACAGACAGAGCCTTGTTTCTTAAAATCAAGTATAGTAAAAACCAAAGCACTAACGACAGAGTTTGGCCTTTAGCTACTAAACCTAACCATTCTCTACTCCTGCGTTACAAGCATTTTTAACTGTATTTTATGCGTTCTGTATCATTCACAAAAATGTATTAAATAGAATCCCAGAGGGAGAGCTATAATGCCTCATGCAAATAGGGATACAATTTCACTGAATTTAATCTCAGTAAGTAAAACTCACGTTGAAATTTAAAATATCCTGCTTAAAGACAGAAATTACCATTTTTTAACATACTTACCATTGTTGCAAACAATACCATTTTTAAAGCTTGGCATTTTTGTAATTTGCTTTAAAAACCAGTTGTGTCTCTTCTTGCCAACAAAGATTACAGACAATAAAGAATTAGAGATTATCTCCTATACCTGACTGATGAGGTTGAGGAGGAGTTTGCCCTCTGAGCCAACCAGGCAGGTCAGCAGCTGTGGGATCCAGGCCAGCCACTGGATAGGTGGGACACCAATACAATACTTGTCCACTGCATCTGCCAAGGTGTTCTTATCATCATCAAAACTCAGCAGCCAAAGAACCTAGAAGAGAATTCCAAGAGGATCTCTCAGTGCTTAAATTTAGACACATCAATCATTACGACACACAAAAGCAGAGATATTTTATTAGTGTGACTGTGGAGTCCTTGTAAGTGTTAAATCTGCCTCAGAGACAAGAACTTATATTCATTATGCCTGGCCAATATTATTTTTTCCCTTAGAAATAATATTTAAAGGATGTAAAAAATAAATGTAAGTATACTCCTTGCTATGAAACAAGACAGAAAGGAGCAAATAAGCATGACTGCATTCCAGAAATACTTTGGGGTTTTGGCTGGGGGTGTAGATATAAATTTAGGCATTTTTGTAGGATCTAAAATATGTAACTCAGATAAATGAACCTTGATGCAAGAACTTGATTATTTCTTCAGGTGTTCTTAATTATTTTAACTGTCCACCCTTAATGATACTTTTTTTAGTTTAATTTAAATGTGAATATATTAAGCATTGACTAAAAATCATTACCTCTTATACAACCAGATAGGGAGAATAACAAACTTCAGAGTGCTATTGAGGCCACCTTTAATCTCAAACAATATTTTCTGTGTTTGTTTCATGGTCAGAACAGATTGCCTTCCCTGGTCTGGTACAATTTTTAAATTTTCTTCATGAGAGAGATTAAATACCCCCAAACTGAGAAACATATACTACAAATAGGATTTTTTGGCTAAAATTTTGCTGAATTTCAGAGTAAAACTGTACAGAAAAGGCTTATCTGGAATAAAATGCAATACTGAGGTGAAAGTCCATATTATTTACCCATAGTAATGATAAACAGACCTCAAACTATATTAATTTTTGAAGGAATAATGTATGACTTTTTGCACCTATTTCACCACAGTATGTAGTAGAAACGCTGGATGTGATTTATCCTCTTCCTCCTACAGAAAGGTTCCACATCTAAAGGAAACCCCAAACACGCCAGTGAAGTAAAAAACCCCCAAATGAGTAACATGCAACCGAGAGCCACCACACACAGCCCTTGCACCTAAATTAAAGCCTTCCCTCAGTAACCCTTTCCCCTAATGGCACAAATTTGAGCACTGAACATCATCTCCTTCCTGAGGAAGCTGTGATTCTTTTTTAAGCCCCTAGACCTTACCTTTGCTAAGTATTTCCTTGACTTGCTCTCGTTCTGATGGCGACAGGCGTGCAGGTAGCAGGTGATGGCCGACACCCCCAGGTGAAGCTGCCGCTCCTTCACAAAGATGTTCTCCAGGTAATCCCCCCACATGGCCCAGGCTTTCACCAGCACATCGTGCATCTGCACAGCTGCAGAAAAAGCTTTGTTTGCTTCTTCAGACCTGCGTGGTGACAAGTAAGAATGTGAGTTTTATATAATTTAGTAACTGTTTGCTAGTGCAAGTCAGATTTCTACTAGGGCAAGCAATTACTTTCTTAATACTCAGTGATATTTTTGCATTAAGTTATCCAGTAAGGGCCCTTATGACTGTTTTGTCATCTCTTTCCTCAAGTTCAGCACCTACAGAAGTAAATGCTTCATAATGGAAACAGTTTTGTAAGTGTTAAAGTCTCCACATACTCCCTTAAGAAAAAAAACTTCCAGCGCACTGCAGTGGAAATCCAAACAGTGAAACTGAGAGAAAGAAGAGCCAATCATAACACAAGGGAAGTGGAAGCAAAATCTTTTAAAAATGCAACTCCACTGAGCAAAAAATGGAGTAAAGCAACATTGGGAAGATGTTATTTAAGTTATCTTTTAGAGGAGTGCATCTTACTTAACTCCTTTTCCAGCGAAGTCATGAAAAATTTTACAATCAACATTTTCTGGAAACACTCAGCTCCTCATCCCCACAGCTGTAAAAGTTTCTTTTTTCAACAGGAAAATCAAAGGAATTTGAAGGTTAATCACACAGTTCTGGGTAACCAAAAGATTATTTGTTTGTTACTTTTGAAGTTTTCTCCATGTTTCCCCAAGTGTCACAAGTCCAAAATTTGTCATGATTCATCCCAATATATATACAGCCCTTGAATCTATGTTACTTCTTAGGCATAAAAATAAAGGATGAGAAAATTCACATAAGCATTACCAAAATGAAGAAACATTTAAAGTATTTCAAGAGTCCTTATTAACAGAAATAGCTTCACTTCTCCCTTGCAGCATAGGCATTGAAATAAACCATATGAAGGTAACATAATGCTTTTCAACTAATTTTTTTAACATAACAATATTAGCTTGGAGGATTATAATACTAAATTAAAATGACCAGCTACTGAGACATAACCCTAAAGAGGAAAACTTGCCTGTCATCTGTTAGTTGCTATGTCCTTGCTTTCAGAAGCTCCCTGCACCCTGGATGAAGGTTTGAAGTGAACCGACCCAGCAACAGCCTGATGGATGACTTTGTATCACTACTTCCCCTTTATAAAAAAGGGACTCTTCTGTCTGTTTTCCTTTCTCCCACACTACAATCCATCACTCCTGACACCTGAGATGATTTTTTTTAATGGTTTCTATCACCTTGCCCAGCCAATGGGCAGCACAGGAGGATGCAAGAACAGAGGTGACCTTTAACTTCAGTTTCCTTGACACACAGGCAATCAATCAGCAGCCCCATTTTCAGGTTCAACACTGCCACTGGTCCTAACTGAAACCTTCCTAAATTCCTGACCTCAATTGCAGAGCTAAAAACTGCTTGTCTGGTTTTTGGTAAGATTAACAAACTGTAAGTACATCAGAACCATGTTTTAAACAGAAACCTTTATCCATTTTATCCTGAAGGAACAAATAGAGACAATTCTGGGCAAGAATTTTAAAAGTTTAAAAATATGGGGGAGGCACACTTTCTTCTCTTTACAACTCAACTACAATTAAGCCTGTGACCATATAAAAGCCCACTGTACTTTCCATCATAGCAATTGCTTTCTGCCTATTTAAAATTCTCTCTTGTATCCACAGAAGAAGATATTCATCATTTCCTGACTTGAATTGCTATGTGAGGTTGCAGTGTACAGCTTAAAACCTGATGGATTTCATTCCATAAGTGGCCACAATGCAGTGGTAAAGGAATTATTCCACCCATATGGAACAATAGCAAAACTGCCATTAAATCCCACACCCACTAAGAGCTGGTAAAATCTGAAGGGGTCTTTTTAGCATCACCAAACAAAATTTGATTGATGAGGTATTTATTTACTCAATTAAAGAGAGATCTTCCTCAAAACAGTAAAATGCCTGTCAGTGCAAAGCAAAACCATTACAAAAATAGTTGTGTGAAAGCAAGGCTTGCACCTGGGTGTTTAATTGCTGCAGTGCAAGATGTGTCCAACCCACACCACATCAGCCTTTTCAGTTCAGTTATCTGAGACGAATGTTCCATTTCCACACTGCATCACACACCAGGATTTATCTGAGCTACACCACCACACATTTCCCTGTGCCTTCACCAGCTATTAAAGGGACAGCCAATGACAATGAAACAGAAATGAGAGAAACAGAGGTTAATTTTGTTTAAGCAGCTGTAAGCTTATAGACTGAAGCTTTTTTCCTTGGTTTTATATGTGATTATTATTAAGAGCATAATTAAAGGAACTTCCTTTAGCCAACTACACAAAGACATCAGTTAGACATCAGTTTGTCCAAGTACTCACAGAATAAGGGAAGAAAAAAAATTATCATGAACTGCAAAGCTTTGAACAAACCTATTCTCCCTACCTCATCTCATCTCTTGAAATATAAAACTTGGAAAAAAACCAACTGGTGCAATGCTTGCTGTAACTCCTTTACTACAACACTTCAATATATGGCCAATCATTACATCTCCAAAACGCAAAGGAGCTCTCACAGATACTTCTACTTTCTTACATAGCTGTGAGAAATTTTAGGTTGGTATAAAGATATGGAACAGCTTTTCTGCTCAAATACTCTGTTGAATACTTCAGCTGCATTTTTTTCAGATGAGTGCTAGTGCCTCTTGCAGCCAGCATACTCACTTGTTAATCTGTGCCAAGAACATTCCCTTCAATGCATAGAACTCTGCAGTCATCTCCTTGGTGAAGTATTTCAGATTGGTTGATTCAATAACTTCAAGACCCTGTTAAATAAGCCTTTGTGAGAAAAGTCTTTTAAAAGAGAGGGGTTTATTAAATGAAAGTGCCACAAAACAACAGCCAAAATAATCCCCTGAAATTTAAATAGCATGACTCTAGTATTTCATTTTCATTTTAAAAAATAGACTGACAATTTTAAGTTTCCACTGGCCTATACAAACCAAATACTACAAACATTTAGCAGATTATTTTCCACCTTGTTTATGCTGTAATATTATTTATATTATGTTATATTACAAGGTTCATTTACTGGTCAACCACATGCCAGTGGGTTTTGCCTAAAATCACTTTTTTTCCTTTTCAACACACACGATTTTACTTCAGTTTGACAGCATCCACCTCTCAGGAGTCAGACACTCAGAACTGACTTAGAGCTTCAGTTAGTCTTGCAGCAGTGCTGTTTTTCCCCATTGCAAATAATGCCATTTCCAAAGTCCCTTCCATTTATCGATTTTGTAAGATTTCAAAAAACCTACTAACACTTTACTTCTGAGTCAGCTAATTTTTAATATATTCACAGTATCCAGTTCACAGAGGACAATAACTGCTTTAGACTAACAGCACTACTTAAAACAACACTCCCTGCAGGGTATAACATGGCCAAGGAAACCCAGCCCCCGTTGTGGATACAGGCAGCTTGTTTAGATCAATGTATCTGATGGTCCCTGTAAGCCCACGAGTTACAACAACAGCTTCAGGAATGAAGGTGTCCTACCTGCATACACTCATTTTTGCCCATGACTCCAGCCAGCTGCAGGTAACACTTGACCTGCTGCCGAATCTTCTGGAAGCAGTCCACGATGGGCACGGTGGGGATGGTGTGGATGCGGCTCAGGATGTCCAGGGCCACGTTGACCAGCCCTTGTTTCCGAGCGATCTTCCCGTACTGGATAATGGCTGAAGCAGAGGCATGAACCCCCAGCATGGCATTGTTGGAGCTGGGATCATGCTGGGAACTGTTCTCATATGCAGTCACAATGGCTGGAAACGGAATGTGAAATTTTTGTCATTGTAAATGGCATTACACAGAGAGCAGAATCTTACACACAACACACATGAAATGGATGACTTAGGATAATCAAACACTGAAATGAAAATCGAATAAAAAATAAACTTTGTCAAAATCAAGCTATCAAGAACTTACTTCTAACAATGTGTTGTCTGGAAAATTCTATGATGAATGCATGCTGGACTAGGCAGACTTACCCTGGTAATGATGTTGTCTCCACATGAAAATGCTGCTCCAGTGGGATAAATCATCTGACACTATAGGCAACCTGTTCCTCCAAGTCTTGACAACCGTCTTCATATCATGTAAGCTGTTGTTCCTCCCCAGATTAGTTGGTTGCAATCCTGCATTTATTTGGGCTGCTTCCTGAAGTTCAATTATTTGCTGTGCTGCCTAGAAAACATTATAAATAAAGAATATTAATATAAATAAAGAACAATATAAATAAAGAACAAACAGAAGATGGCAGCAGTCTCGAGCCCACTAAAGGCAGCAGACAGTTTGTTAAAACTTCAATCACCTGAAGAAAAGGCCCACAAACTTTAATGGAATTTAATTACCTGTAGTACAATAAAGCCAGTGTAGTATTCTCTAAGCTACCACTTGGCAGATAACAGTTGTATTCATTGTTAATCAACCAAATGAGATAACTATTTGAGAAAAAAAAGAGGCAGTCTGAATTTATAGAGTGAAATCTCTTGAAATAAAATAAATTAAAGTAATATTTTCCTACAGTCATCTCAGTATCAGCTCTCACAATAGCCTAACCTTCATCCTACACCCATTCATCACATAAATTTAATTTTCTCATGGGTATTTAATCACATACTATCTGATAGTAAAAAAAAAGTAATTACTGCAGTGCAAATTCAAGGCTGCATTTGTACCTCTGCCAGTCACTGACTAATTTATCATTTCTTCATGAGAGATATCTACATATTAGATTGTTTTAAAAGCTTATTTTAATTGATATCTGAAAGCACTTAAATACTTTATTTAGCAATATTAATCTTTTCAAGCTCCAGATGCTGCCATTCTTGGGCGAGGGGGAAACTTGAAATATGGGTGAAAACTTAGCAGGAATGAATTAAATTCATCAAGAAGCCATCTAAGCATATTGTGTGAGCTCACAAATTGTACCTATTTACTTGATAGCTTCTTCTGAATATGGAGAAAACTTCCATATTCATTCACTTTATCTGATGCATCAATTTATATTATGAAAATTCAAAGGTATGAGCTGCTGTGTGAGATCTCCCCAGAGAAAAAAATCATTTTATAGATGTCCCTTCTTATATCATGTAGATCAGTTATGAATCACACACACAAAGTGAAACTACTGATCTTAAAGAGAATCACAGAGGCCTCTGTATCAAAGAGAACTCAAAGCAAAGTCCTCTGCACTTCCACAGGCAGGGCTCAGTCACAGATCTCTGAGCAATGGCCCATCAAGAAATGATCCCTGTTAGGAAATTTCAGTTCGTACTGCACTGAGATATTCCACAGTTTCTCCCCTGGAGATGAAAGGTTTCCTCCACAGGAACAAGAGTCTTGTCAGGTATATATTTATAGGACACCTAAATAGGGACAAGGTCAGCCAAAATGCCCAATGAATGGCAGATTTTGCCAAGATCCCACACTGCCAAGCCCAGCACAATTCTGCCCCAGCCCCACCTCCACACTGGCTCCAGCTGTACCACATAGATCAGAGGAGACAAGGTTCATTTTCAAGAAGCTGCTGAAAGTAATTCAAAGCCAAATCCAATTTTCTAAATTAAAGATTGGATTTAGGCACCTACTTCCATTTGATTGTACTTGGCAATAACATCTACTCTCAAAAATTCTTCTCTTACAGTTGCAAAATGAATTATTTACATAATTAAATCCAAGAGAAAACAACAGGGTGTTGATATTTTATATATTTCCAAAGGAAACAGAAGTCCATTTTTACAGTAAAATGTGTGTGAAAGTTGCAAAGGACACAACCATTCATTTTTCACCATGTAATACATGTTATTTTGTTTCATGTAAGAGTTAAATTGCACATTCCATATAACCAGAATTGTGCCAAGTGCTTCCCAAAAATATTTCTGGAGGTCTGAAAAAAAGTAATTTCAATCTCTTACAAGCTCTTCCTGGATAAGTAACAAGTACTTCAAAGAAACAGAAACACACATTCTGCAGCTTTGAACAAAAAAATACCATGATGCAAAAACTATCAGTACTAGACACCAAAATATTTTACACTTGCAGCTACTAGAAGTTCTGACAGCTGCTAGTGGAGCACGAGTGTAGATGAGAGCTGCTGCTGTTACCTGGAGCAGGGGGGTGTGCACGTGGGACACGACGTGGGGCAGGCGCCGCCACTCGCGGATGGCCAGGCTGCTCGCCATCTCCACCAGCCGCTCGATGAAGTTCAGCTGCTGCTCCTCGGGGTGGCAGATGGCCAGGTACCCCCTGTACATGTTCACCTTCCAGGCCATCTCTTTCGGACAACTCAGTTCCACCTGGCCATGGAATAGGAAAAACATCCTGTAAAGATCGTTGCTACTCAAACAGTTAATTTTTTTAAAGCCTTCTTAAACAAACAGTTTTAATGTTTTAAAGATAATCTCATTTTCTAAAAATATCAGATTGAAGTATTAACACTTATGTCACTAGAGGAGTTTCAGCTCTCCTCAAGTTACTGGCAAGGGCAGGCTAGCACATAAATTGCCAGTTCAGCACAAGAGCAGAAGTGCCCATGCCCAAGCTGGTGCTGAGGTATTTTTACACTGACAACTGTAATGCAGCTCAAAGAGCTGAGCCAGCCCAAAGCAGCCTGCCACAGGAGCAGGAGGCTCACAGCAAACTATTCACCCTGCACAAAGCCAAAAGATGCTGCTCAGCAGATAACACACACTGTGTCTGAAATGCTTCAGGGGCTCCAGAACAAGTAATGGCAACTTCTCACCTAAAGGATCCTGTCCCTACCTGTCCCACATCATGCAGCATTTCACTCCCTGTCGGCTCTAGGGCATTGATAAGTTTATGAAAATAAACAGCTAATATTTTTTCAAGGAATCGACAACCAACCTTCTCATTTATGTTAAAGTAATTTCTGAGCACAGGTGCAAAGTCAGATCATAGTGCCAAAATAATTTATGAAATAATTTTAAACCATTTCCTCAGAATTCTGGAACAGTAGAAATGTGGCAACTAAACCCAGCAAAGCACTTGAACTGTGCAGCACCTAAGTTCTGTGAGCATTTTACAGCAAACTTGCACTGAGCCAGTGCTAACCAGCTGACACTGAAGGCCTTTAATCTACAACTTTTTCACCTCTTTTTTCCTCCACTTTACATCAAGCCCTTTACGATTCGATGTGCAACACAGAAATCCCCCTGCACTATCCTTTTGTTGATAAACTGGATGGTGACCATTACAATTGTTATTCCTGTTATCCTCAACTGACTTTTATGCCTCAGCCAGCAAAGAGAAAGTGCCAGGTAGCATCCTTACACTTACACAGTGAAAATAATCTCCTTCTTTATTATGTTATCTACTGGATCATTAAACACAATGGCAGTGTGAGCAAATGGAAATGAGTCTTGGGTCCTATCAAAGGCTACTTGCTCTTTTAATAGCTCAACTTTAATGGGTAGATTATTAAAAATCTTTCACAAAGATTTACGAAAACTGATAGATATTTGCCATCCTTTCTGGCCTCTCTTGTGAATCAACCATGGAACTTGACAAAAAACAGCCACATTAAAGAATATCAATAAAATTGGAGTAGTGAGTACAGCAGCATAGAATCAATTATTCTTTCAGATCCTAATATTTATGCAAGCATGTGCTGACACTTTTACAAGAACCTGAGTAGAGTCACAAAGGCTCCATTTATGGCTTCAGCAGCATCTTCTCCTCAGTCATTTAGTAAATGTCTCATTACTGAAAATACCTCATTTAATACAACTGCAGCTAAAGCATATCAGCACTTACTCAGGGTTGACACTTCCACTCAACTTGCAATTGTCCAAAACCAGAACCTGTCAGACATGATCTATTTCACTCTGATCAAGCCCAAGGCTTGTAATATACTGTACAATACAGTTCTTATTTTAGGCTTTAAAGGTTTCTCAAATATTTCTATATTTAGCCTCTGAAGTTGCATACTAAAATAGGACACAAAATACTAAGTGTTATAGGAACAAAAGAAATTAATTAAAATGTAAATAGCACCCATAAGACAGTTTTTGTTGCACGTACAGTTTGCTACTTAGAGATTTGGCTTCACATTGTATTTTAAATATGTACTTCACCCCTTTATTGCAAATTCTGGCATCTTTATCAGAGTAATTCCAGTATTGTCACACTGTATACAACAGTGCAAGGATCATCTGCAAGCCCCTTTCCACCTGTGATTTAATGCAGTATTCTCACCTTCTAGATTTCAGTTTTACACCTGGTTAATGTTTCTATATTAACTCATTATAGGTGAACAACTCTACCTACCATGAAAAGAGGATATATTTCCTTAGAAGTACAACAAAACAGAAAAAACAAACCAAAGAAAAGCCAAATCAAAAGACAAAAAACACCCCCATGTTTTCCACCTTCCATAGATTAGTGACACCATATACAAGGCTAAAAAAAAATTCCAGACAATCTACTGGCAACTCCAACAGAAGTCTGCCATTGGCCCCAAGAAGCTCAGGAAGTCCACAAAGCCCAGCAGTTTACAGCAGCCTCAAGAACAATAACCACCAACTTATTCTCATGGGATGGTTCTTAAAACAGCTGGGATGAAGATACCCAAGACAGGATGAGGAAAAACTAAAGATGAGCACAAAAAGCCCTCACTCACCTGCACCAGAGCCTCCTTCATAGCAATCCAGTTTGAGACCCTCCACGCACACTTCAACACCAGGTAAGGATTTATGTGACCCTTGGACTGGCCATATTCTGTTAAAGGCTCCCACTGGTTCAACTCTTTTGAGCAACTAAGAAAATCAAATGCAGTGTCAATTTGGTTGCAAAAAAAAAAAAAACCAACAAAAACTTCAATAAAAGTGACAATAAATGTTGTGTATCAGAATATTATCTGCATATTTGTCTATATACAGCTTTGCAAGCACTGCAGAAGTTTTATCCAGATGGGAAGACCTTTTTTTTATTTATTTATTACCAGTTATAATACAGAAATCTGTGAACAGGGAAGAGCTGCATTTTGTGTCTCCCAGAACAACCATTTTAAATAGCAAAAACAAATTTTAGCTCTAGTCTGTTTCCACCAATAGCAAATTACATTTTTACAGCAATTCAGGCATATCACTTATGAGGCTGTGTTAAGGGAATACAAAATAGCTTTTTTTATTCCCTTAAGTTTTCCCTGCATCTGAGCTAAGTCCTGAGATAAGTTTATTCTCATAACTAATGCTTTAAACCAAGAGCAGGGTATTTTGCTTCTATTGCAGGGTAAAAAAAAACTTGTTCTACATCAGCTTTCAGGTCTTACCGAATCCAGTGGTCTTCCCAGAGCTGGTACTCAGGAAAGATGGAAGGGGAAGCATTGCTCCGTTCGTGCTCTTTTTTAGCCTTCTCCATTGCTTTTTCATAAGTTTCCTGTGCCTAAAGAAAATTCAACCATTCCTTGTTTCCATCTGCTATATACACAATAATTCAACTCTTTTCTTTCTAAATACAGGTGATAAGAAAAACTACATAAATTAAAAACAAAAAAAAGTCAAACCCTGAATATAAAAAAACTCATTCCTGAATATAGTCATTATTTGGCAGCTTGACAAATGTCATGAAAATCTGATGGGAGTGCACAAAGAATTTCCCCTTCCCTCAATACTACACAGCCTTAAACTACTACTGTAGACAGTAGGGATGCCTTGGCACTTTCCATTTTAGAAGACTGAAGTTAATAATTAATATCCAGAGATTTTCCTTTCGACCAGAATATTCATCCTGACAGTAGAATTACTCAGATAGTTTCTGAAATCAAGACTGTACCTGTTCAAAAAAGCCATGCTGTTCATAGGCAATGGCTGTTGCTGTCTCTGGGAATTTGCAGCGTTTCTGCCACAGCCCAGCCCACATATCCTCTTCTTGTAACAGAGAGTAGAGCTCAGCAAGGGAATCCAGGATTTCCTACAATGTTAAGAACACATATTTCTCCACAGTCAAGCTGTCCTTATAAACCATAGTAGGTAGCAAACCCCATGTTCTACACTGAGGCAAGCTGAGAGAGACATGGAAATAGAGAAGTGTTTATAAAACTTATTAAAACTCTCTTTAAAACTCTACAAGGCAAGCAATTAGTAACCACCATGTACAGAGAACAACACTGCATGACCCAAAAAATCCTTAGGCTTGTACACTGGCTCTTGCCTGTCTTCCCTAACACAACAGATCGAATCTTAGAAAACCAATTTTTTCAACAAGTCAATAATACAATAGGACAAGAGGAAACAGCTTCAAGTTGCAGCAGGGGAGGTTTAGATTTGGTATTATGAAAAATGTCTTCACTGAAAAGGTTGTAAAGCACTGAACAGGCTGCCCACAGCAATGCTAGAGCCACTGCCCTTGGAGGTATTTAAAATACATGTGAATGTGACACCTGGGGACATGGTTTAGTGGCGGAGCCGTCAGTGTTAGATTTTTCTCTTCACATTTCAT
Organism: Picathartes gymnocephalus; assembly: GCA_013390045.1. Taxonomy (NCBI): domain Eukaryota; kingdom Metazoa; phylum Chordata; class Aves; order Passeriformes; family Picathartidae; genus Picathartes; species Picathartes gymnocephalus. The sequence continues at coordinate 108,628 of WEKY01008174.1, forward strand.
AAGGTATTTCAATAAATATAACACTACCTGTTGAGGAGGAGTTATGCTTTCCTGCTCATAAAATTCTGTTGTCTGTTTAGGCTTAATCTGCAGACTCAGTCCTTTTTCAAAGGCTTGATGTTCCAGCATCAAAGTAGAACGAAACCAGAGGTTGTGAGTTTTGCCCAAGTATTTCAGGACACAAGGTCTGATGGGAATGGGAGGAACACACTGGGACATGGCTTCCACAAAGCAGTTCAGGGCACTTGGCTGGCAATCTCGCTGCACCTGATGGCTTCCACTGCACAAGAAAGGGCTTATTTCACCTGCTAGAGCCTAGAAGAAAAAAACATAATGGTTACCTGTCTATTCAGATTCTTCAATTACGGAAATCAGATTTGAAGTCTCTTTACTACAGGGAACAACCATTCAATAAGTACATTTCTCTTTGTAAAATGAAAGCCCCTATTTCTTTCAAAAGATGTATTGATACAGGTATACAGCACTCAACAGTCTGAGAACGGCAAATATCTCAGAGCAAGTGAACAAAGTCACCACACAAATACATTTTCCTGGTACAGTATTTATAAAGAGGAATCTGCAAGTGGGAGAGAGAGAGGTTCTCACATGTTGCTGTCTGTCAGACAAGATTTTCCAAAGTCGCGAAAAAAGCTGTATCCAGGTCTTCTCTGCCAAAGGTGTAGAAATATGACATAACTGAACAAAGGCACTCAGCAATGCTCCTGTCTGGAAACAGAGAGATGCACAGAAATAGGAAAATACAATTAATTCTGTGGCAAAACAGTTCAGGTATACAGTTGTTTCAGTAGTGATGCTAAAGTCTTTTCAACAAAAGTGTTTCCTTTAGCAATATAGACTTGCAACAAGAAATTAATCCTATTTTTATGTCGATCAAGACTCTCATTACTGTAACCATCAAAAAAAAAAGAAGGAAAAAGGAAAGATGTTGATCATCTCGGTAATGGGAATAATCAGGTTAATTGGACAGAGCTGTTACTAGTGTGGAACTATTAAAACTGCTTTCACTTAAATTATTTGCTTAGAAATTATTTAGTCATAAGATGCTGATACACATCTTTGATCCTATACTAGTTTCTGAACTCAGTTGTTAAAATACACTCACAGGTGAAGGAGGATGATATTTAATTTTGTAGTAAAGGGATACAGTAATAATTAGGGATGAAGCGAAGGCTTAAAATTTTTTTACCACAGGCAAATAAAAAATTATAGATTGTAAGAGATCTCTACTTAAGAAAACTCAGTTAAAAAATCAGAAGTGTGAGACAGAAAAAGGAAAAAAAAACCACCTCAGATCACTTTGAAGGTTTTAGGATTAAAGTGGTTTGTCACCAACAGCCTGCACCCACCTTCACTTCCCGAAGGGAGTCGAGGAATTTGTCGTGCCGGTTGGTCAGCATGTGCAGCTGGTTGCCAATGTCCTTCTCTGAAAGCTCCTTCGTTTTGGGAGTGCTGGTCTGATCTCCTGGAGCCAGTTCAATGTCTATTTCAACATCCTGTACAGAAGTAAACAACTCAGTATGCAAAAACAGGCATCTTCGATGTACTTTTGCTTTTTCTCCACAATAGAAAACACCCTCCTGATCAACTTATTTCAGGTCTCAGTGCTTCTACAACTTCTTCAAGTTCAGACATATAACTGCTCGGAGTGCTGAAGGCTGAATGAGTGAATGAATGAATGAATGAATGAGAGTTGTGAGAGACCCAGGCATGCTTAAAACACAAGAGACATGAACAATCTGCACACATCTTCATCACACATTCTCCAAAGTTATTTGGTGAGAAACTAGGGAGAGATTGCTTTTCCCACAGTATTTTCTGTCAGTTACCTCCTCTTTGGACTCGCTGTTCTCCCTCTCCCGAGGCTCTTGCTTGACGTGTGTGACCATGGCAAAGGCAGCCCTGTCGTGGCTGTCAGCAAGGTTGATGACGTTGGTGATGGAGGGCAGCATGGCGCCCTGGCAGCTCGTGCCAATCGTGGTGTTCCTCTCACACACTGCCAACAGCAGCTACATGGAAAAGTGACAAGAGTTTTTGAACATACATTTCACTGCAGTACTTCAAAGAAAACAGCACTATGGTTTAATATTTGAAAACAAGATAGAAGTTGCAATAGTAGGTTTTAGGCCTAATTATCACCTCTATTAATAGAATCTCCTAGGCCTAAAGTCTGCAATTTGTAGCTTTTAACACATGTATTAAGTGGCCTCAATCCGCTAATAAATACAGACACTGTTACCCTAAAAAGGATGTTCACAGTCACCTTAAATTCATGCTTTCAGATGCAAACTGTTAAAATAAAAGGTTTTGTCCCATTTTATTTAAAATAAACCAAGCAAAGATGCAATTTCATTTCAATGCAATCCCACCTAACAGCTGTCATACTGCCAGAGGAGACATTCCAGCTTCAACAGTTTTCCTGAAATCTTTTCCTATAACAATTCTTGGGGTTTTTTTGTAGTCATTATCAATTATAAGAGACTGTTTTCCTTAAGAAGTATTAACTTGGTCATTAAGCTTTTGACAGAGAAAATAGATTTTAAACATTTATATTAAAGCCACTTTCCATGCATCAGCATGTCACTGTTTAGCCATTGTATATATATTTTAAGCACCACAGGAGCTGAGGCAGCAGATTTGGTATTTTCAGCTTTGATACAGACAATACACACACCACATACTGTTTTTACACCCAGCCAAGAAAAATGAGGAATAAAACATATTTCTACTTGTATTTCTGATACAACTAGTTTTCCCTACCTCAATGCACTGCTTTATCCAGAAGTGATTTCCCATTGCTTCCCAGTTTTGGGAACAGGTCACATAAAGCAGCCGCTCATAAACGCGACGTTTCATGGAGTTGTCAAACACCTCAAAGAACTTGGCTCGGATGAGTGGCTGGGCACAGCGCAAACCAGAGAGAAATGCTGGCTCCAGTTTAGCTGTAAGTTCACTCCCAGAAAGATTCTCATCCCTAAAATTAATAAAGGTGAAATAACAGAGCTATTAGAAAGAGAAGATTCCTAGGTTTTGTGTAACACACTAAAAACCCAAAGAGGTGACATTCTGTAAAAGCCCATATGCGGTGAACATCCAGGTGCAGTTTTTGAAAGAAACAGCAAAAGAAATATTGCTACTTGTTGTAAAACTGCCCCAGAACTATCAGAAATACTCTTTCAGGATAAAATCTTATCATAGTTGTGAAAGACTGAGCCACGTCTGTATGGTGTTTGAAATGACAAATGCTATTGATTAATAAAAACTTCTGAGCACTGTGTGCACATGGAAGTTTTGCACAGTAAACCAGCAGAGTACAGCAGCAAAGTGACTGCAAAATAATGTGAAGCAGCAGCACACCATTAAATACCTGGCATTTGTTGACAAGGTAACTATTTTAATTATTTCATTGCAATGCAAAATCTTCCAGTCTACCTAGCAAAGTAACTCTCCTGAAAGCTGAAATTACAATAAAGTCTTATGAGAAAAAAAAAAAATCTTTATATCCTATGGATGTGAAAAGACAGATTTCAGCTGTGACCACAGCGTTGAGAATAAAGTCAGCTACAAGAATGCTCTGGTATCTTGGGAAAGGGAGAAGTAGGGGTGGTGGAGATATTTTATCAGTGCCAAAAGTAAAAACCCTTTCTAAGGAACTTCTGTTTTCAAATTGCCTTCCATAAATATGTACTGTGGTCTCAGTGAAGTGAAAAAAAAAAAACATATAAAAATATCCCTTAATTCAGACCTAAAAAGATTGATGACATGTTATAAACTTCATATATGGTACAAATTATGAACCAATAAGCTGCAATAAATGATTAATTGCTATAATTACCTATAGACATAGTTAACAAGGTCTAGGAACTGAGCATTTAATTCAAGGTCTTCTGGAAAACGCTTTTCAATGTAAGTCATCATTTTCACCAGTAAAATGGACTTCTCCCGGAGAGTAGGTGTCTGTGGTAAAAGAAGACATGATTAATTTTGTCAATTCATCTTAAAACATGCAGAGAACTAGCACATTCAAACTACAACTCAGCCATCCTTTACATGACTCTTTCACTTCTAAAGTACTGAAAAATAGCTTGGTAGGTCATAGTTCTTAAAAAGAAAAATAACTCAACCATTTGTCCTTCTAATATATGCTAGAGAATTTTAAAATTGTCACTAAAAATAGGTTTAAGTTGTTCAGGGATTAAAAAATTCTGATGTATATTATAAAAAGTGTAGGTCCCTCTGTACAGCACTAGACTGTGATGTGCTCAACTCTTAACAGAAATATGGCAGATTGAGGAGGCCACAAAAAGTTACAGAGTAACACAATTTATACCGGCACTTGCCATCTTCCTCCTGAATAGTCTTTCTATCCAGGTTAATGTGAAGTCTATTTTAAAACTTTTACTTTAAAGGAAGTTCTCCACAAAACAGCATTTGAGATTAAACACCAAACATAAGCCTATAAAATCCCAAGTATCTATAGCTGCAGCTATTTTCACAGGGGATCAAAATAGTCTAAACATCATCAAGGGCATCTAAACATATTTAACAGATCATTACAAACCTCATTGTCAAAACTGATGAATAGTAGTGGCTCATAGTTATTTAGTATTTGAGAGCAATAATGACTTCATCTACTCAATTTACCTGATTAGCTGCCATCGGGGAATTGTTTTTCACCCACTCCTCCACTATTTTTACCACTGCACGAAGAATTTTGGCATCAGTGGATTTTTCAATGAGAGATGTTAGAATAGCTTGTATAAAGTTTTTCCTCATTTCCATGCTCATCACAGCCAGGCGAGTTTTCACGAGATCCAGACTCAGCATTACCAGTTCACTTGTACCTGCTATGGATGCAAAAAAGGAGGCGGGGGGGAATTAGATTTAGATGATCTTTAAGGTTCCTTCTAACCCAAACCATTCCATGATTCTATGACTCCTTTCAAAACCAAATCCATTCAAAATCCTAATGGCAAGCTATTTTCCTTTCTGCAAATCTTTAGTAAAAGGTATTATAGACCCCTGTAACTGAGAAACTACAATTAACTTTGTGAAAGAAATTGTCTGTGATGCAGCTAATTCTCTAATTCTGTTCAGCTAATTTCCTGACTTGCTTATCTGTCAAGTTTAATAATTTTCCAATTGTTTCTCAGTGTTAATAAAATTTACAAGGTTCTCATTTACCTAATTAAAGTATGGACTGGGAATCTAACAGCAGCAATTCTTTCAAAGTGTTTTCTTCAGTAGCTTATTCATTAGTAAATTACAGGGCCCTTTACTGGCACTGAATTTTCTTCTACAAGAACATCTGATTTTTTCAATGACTCATGACCTAATTCATTCGACAGCAGACAGAATTACATAGACTGAAAAAGATGCTATTTTAAGATTAAAAGCTAAAGCATCAGCTCCAACAAGATAATTCAAACACAGTTGTTCCAATATTATAAAATAGGAAGGAGCAAAAAAAAGTGAAACCACAGAGCAATCAAAAAAATTCAGCCCCTCTCCCCTCAACATTATAAAGCCTTGAAGGATTTCACTACTTCTATTTATGCTGCAGCTCAACAAATGTTTTGCTAACCCTTCACTGAAAAGGTTAGGCTAATACTGAAATTCATATATTAAGCAGGTCATTGCAACTCGTAAGTGCATTTTTAGCTCTCAATACTTCAGTAACACTACTCACTAAGGCTCAAGTATTTTTCAACAAGTAATAATGCACACAAACTCTGCAAAGCCATTTGAATTCCTTTAGGATGAAAGTATTTTAATAGTTGATAACCCTTCCAATCATTAACAGACCATATAAGGTAATACCTGTATTTGCTTCTGCTGTTCCTGCTGTGGCCTGTGGGCTCAGGTGTTCCCTGACCATCTTCTGCAGGGATCTCATGAAAACTGAGATCAGCCTGTCAATGTAGCTGGGGTTGTTGCTGCATGCAGATTTCAGAATCATCAGAGTCCCTAGAGATAAAAACAAGACTTCAGGAATTAAAATTTCTCTTGGGCATGACCTGAGTAAGGTACAGATGCCATGAAAGAAGGATGGGACTACCCAAGTTACAAACATTAGAAATCCAGAGAGATTTGGAGAAAAGTTTCAGTCTCAGCTTTAGTCCTTAGACTAAATCTGACAGGTTACTTTTGCACTAATCAAAATATTTCAAAATTTTGTATGGAACTGTGTGATGAACAGCAAGGGGAAAACAGGAGGACAGGAAGAGAGGGATTGAGAGCAAATACTTCCCCAAGACCTTAAAAAAATGTAGCTACTCCCGATGTTGTACATTTCTTTTAGTAGCAAAAAGTAGAAAAACTTTTAAATGAGTAGCCCCAAGTTTAGTAATTAAAAATAAATTTTAAAATTGTAACTTTGGTTTTCTAATCTACAAACTTCATAGTTAACTTCTTCATTCTTTAAAAAAGAAGAGTGAAGAAGTTAACTATACACATACTGTAAAATTATACCTACTAAAAAAAAAAAAACGTACTTCAACTTTCTAATTCAGCATACTCTCTAGTCACTAAACTGCTCCTGCCAAAGTTCTGATTTCTTTTTATGCTCAGATGGGCACAAAATTTGGCCCACAAAGTTCAGCCTCTGAACCACAAAATTACTACAAAATGCACCTCCTGACAGCTTGATTGTGGTGCTGCTTTTCAGGGAGTTCTGGACAGAAGGTAAGAAACATCTTTCATGGTTAGTTTGATGTAAAGCACGTCCTGACATCTGACAAATAGGCAATTCCCAAGGTGAAATTACAACCATCCACACAGCTCACAGAATAGAACAGTGAAGGACATTTGCCATTTAAATCAGCAGGTTTTCCAACACTGTACAATTTCAGGTCTCTATTACCAACACAACCAGTTCTGGGCCAAACTCTATTATTCCAATATATCTTTGTCATTCTATTATGTAGCTGAGTTGTCTAGCAGTTTAGTAAGTACAAAAAAACAAGAAAAGAAAAACATTTCAGCTCTTCAGAATGGTCTATGCTAAAAATTCAGATTTTGTCACTCAAGAAAAAATAGTATTTTTGTAATTTCCTGATTACTGAGAGTTTAAGATCTATAAATACATAAATCTTAATACACTAGCTAAATCAGCTAATAAATGAGGTTGAAAAAAATTAAAAAGAAAGGCAGGAGCACATAAGACTCTTCACACAGATTCCTCTAATTATTCAGTTGTATCTCAGAGGACCTGTAGGATTTGGTTTTTTCCCTGTAAGAAGCTGCCAGTAACTTGTACTTTATTTTTGGCTAATATCAATACTGCACCTTTTTCCTACACACTTTGAATATAAAAGGCTTCCACCTGGCAGATCTGCAGCTCCCCACCTCCAATAATTGCTCCCAAGTCACCTCAGGGAGCAGACAGAATGCAATGAACCCCCCTGCATTCCCCTTCTTCACATCTATGACATCCCAAGCTTGTCTCACAGGTTAGCTTGAAATGCTTCCCACAGCCTCCTCTGCATCAGATCAGACTGCAATTTCCTTATGGAAAAGGAAACTCATGACAAAGACATTTCTCATCCAGGGGCATTCCCACAGAGCTGCCAGGGATGTGGGACACGTACCAAACAGCTGGGAGGGGTTGGCATTGGTGGCTTTTTCATAATTAGTCAGTCCTTCATAAATGACCTTCCCAACTGCAGCATAAAGGCACTCCAGCTCTTCATACTTGGAGGCTACACTTGAGGTACCTGCAGGGTTTACAGGTGTGTTTAGTTTTGGTAACATTACCCACAGAACAGTCAAAGTACACACTGTGAATGTACAGTCACTAAAACATCCCTGGAGTCTTGTCAACAAACTAAGGTAACACAGGCAAATCTCTCACTTATATTATTATTTATTATACCAGAATGTCTTTTATAATAGTGTATCACTTCTTCTGAGTAGCCCAATTTGATGAGCAGTCCCACATTACTAATTTACTTTTTTACAAGAAAAGATTATCTAAATTAGTTTCCATTAAGACACAGCATATTACCTATTCCCTTTCTTTTTTTACGCTTTATCTTCCTTCCTTGTTTCAGTAAAACAGCAGAGCTAAACAACTAAAAAATTGCACTTCTGGAGCTGAAAAGTTCTAATTGCAAAAATACATTAAATTTATAGCATGCGTTTCTTGAACTAAAGTTATGACAGCCACAGGTTATTAAGGTTTTATGTCAATGGATAATGATGTATTCCACATGATCACCTATTTCAGCTTTTCCTTTTTTAATCAGAGGTTGAAAGTGCAAGCTAAAATGCACCATTAAATGCAGGAATCATAAAACAGAATATTAGCACATTCCAAAGACTGCCTTCATCCCACCCTCAGCCACTGATGTCATGCAGCCATAAAGGTTAAAAGGAGGAAGAAAACACCACTGACTTGGTTCTGTGGGGAAAATGCCCATCAAGCGAGACAGCAAACTGTGGACAGCTCTCAACACCTTGGTGTTCCCACAGGTCATGCAGGCTGCTACCCCTCGCTGGAGGGGCTTGAAGCTGCTCAGGACAGCAGGGGGCTGCAGCACAGTCAACAGGAAACTTAAGACCTCTAAGCCAGTGCAAATGTTGGCAAAGTTGGCCTGATTGGGCTGTTCCTAAAACGAAAACATACAAAAAGGCAGTGAGTAGGGGAAAACAAGAATTACACTGATTACTAAATTCAAATCAAATCTGTTAAAACCTGTAAGACTGAGGTTTCTACAGTAGAGATTGTCCAGGTCACTCTTTCAAATAAGTCATGCACCATAAAATTCTAAAACTCCAGGCAACTGTAGAGCCTATAACCATAACAGTGTTAGTTAAGCTGGTACAGGTATGTTCCTTCTGGTGTTTTTTGGGATCCTAGGGTTTGAAATCTGTCTCCAACCCTGCTGGTTAGAAATGCTTTTGACAGAGGATTATGTTTTATTTCTATGTCAACACCTTTCAGAGAAGGCCATCAGTGAAGAGCTAAACCAGTGTATTTTATGATAAGTTATAATTTAAAGGACAGAAAAGAGGGCATTTGGAACTAACAAAAAACTCCTAATGTATCTTTGAAAATGAATTCTAATTAAGATAGTAAATTATGTCTAAATTTTAATGGCAATTTTCACTCACGTTGCACACTACTTGAGAAAAGGTGAGCAAAGAAACAAATAGGAGCTCCCTGGAGCACAATCAATGCTTGTAAACCCAAAACAAATGGAGACACATCAAAAACTCTTCCACCAGAACAAGGATGCAAGTAGACACTTGCATTTTCAAGGTCTATCTCTATAAAGATCATGCTCATAGTATAGCAAGCATAGGTCAACAGTTGGAAAAAATAGAGCAAATTTTCATGTCATCCTAGACATATATCAGTTTCCAAAAGTAATATATATTACTCCTTTATTCAAAGAAACAAAAAAGTGACATCAAGAGAATGCCTAAAAATTTACCACAATAATAGTTGGCAGCCTATTAAACAGCATTATATAAATAAAATAGGCATAGAAAATCATATTATATGGCAAAAAACACATGAACACCATACAGATTATATATAAAGTGTTGTATCATCTTTATATTGACTTTCAGTGAACTTCATACTCCCATAATGTAGTCAAAAAACTAGGAACCAAGAAAATCAAATCTGTAAAACTTCCTACTATGAAAAAAAAACCCCAAAAATAAAAAACCCACACCAACAAGTAAGCACCGCAGCTCTACAAATACTAACTACTGCTGCAATTCGCACACTTAATTTATCTATTTCATGACAAAGAAAAGATTAGTACTCTAAAAACCGATATCCAGATATCACTAGTATTCAATCATCCCACATGCCAGGGAAACCTAAAGGCCTACAGGACTAAATGTTACCTACCACAGTCATGAGCAGCTTATCAAACCACTGCAACTTCAGCTCTGACTTGGGCCACATGTCTGGCCTCAAAGCTGTTTTCAGGAGGTTGACGCAGCGGCGAGACAGCAGCTCCCCAGGGGACCCAGCAGTGTTGGAGTTGTCATTTACCTAGCAATTAATCAGAGTTAACAAAATGACACCATTTTGGAACCAACTCATTAATTTATTATGCATTCCATGCAAGCATATAATTTCTTATTTCTGAAATGGATGAGCTTAAGTAGTTTTATCAGTACAGTCACACAGCGTGCAATGCATAAAAAGCTGACAACTAATAGTAAACACCAGAACTGGTGTCTACATTTCTTGCTAATTAACCCAAATCACCCATCAAAGGTATACTTAAAAAAAAGTTTCATCCCATCTTTTATTACTACAACTCTGAACATACTCAAGATGGTTAATCTTTACTGTTTGCAAGGTATCCATAAACATGTGCAGCTCTTTACTCAATTCATCTTTATACTTAAGACTACATCTACTTTGTGCAATGGACTGTGGTATATAAAATCCCATGCTACTTACCAGCTGAGTATGCTGCAGGAGCAGAAGCCATAAAATTTGTCAGCCTTGAGGTACACCCAGATAATTTTTCCCATTCTAGAAAAGTTAATTCCCTCCAGATTTGGTGAAAAGCTTTAGTTCTACATGCTGCAGGAAAGTAATTCCATGTCTTGGATTTTGAAAATAAAACTACCATCATTACCCCTAGATACAGTCACCCCCTATAAAACTCTCTAAATATTTTGGGAAAAAGTATTCTTGTCATTTAACCTAGGCAATAGAACAAGCATACTTTGCAGCATCACCCAAATACGTAAGCTAATCATGAAAATAAAGCATAGAAACATTAGAATAATCCAAGTCTAAAAGGACTTGTGTGAAAGGAGGGGTTTATGTGTTTGGCTGCTACACCACACTGGTATTTGCATACCAGAACAACCACAGTACCTGGCAGGCGATTCTGATCAGGAAATTCACCACGGTGTCTGTGTGCTGCTTGTCAATGGGCTTGGCAAGAAGGGCATCAGCTCCTGGCAAGGACTGGCTCCGTCCAAACACCTGCATGCACACAAAACACAAAAGCCACCCACAAGACTGAAGGAGCAAAACAACAAGAACACATTTAAAATATTTTCTAAAGCTAAAACCTTCAATATAGGGAGTTTTGAGTTATGTGGAAAAAACAATTACATTACACTGCTTAGAGTCTCTGAACAAACCCTGATTTTTTTCTTACAGCACTTATTGATCCTGTAGCTGTCCTGAATCGTTTTACTTCTTGGCCAGAATCCACAGACAATCCTCTTTTAACAGCAGATGAGGCAGAACTTGCTCCTTCTCCACTTGCACTTGAGTCCATATCTGAATCTGGCTGAAAAATCAGCAACATGCATGTTAAAAAAACTACACTCAACTCTAGAAGAGTTCAATCTTTACCCATTTATTTTGATTTCCTACCTGCTGGTCTTTAATTCTTTGCAATTCCCATTTAATAACAACTTCAGCAAGATCCACAGCTAATTTTCTTTGCTCTATTGTTACACTGGGAGTGAAGCCCAGTCTCTGCATGGCACTAACCATATGCTGAACCAAGTGATGTCTCACAGGATAATAAACCTGAAAAAAAAATGGTTTCACAGAACTGTTAGTCATTAACCAATAAAATTCTACACAGAACCTACAAAGTTGAAATAAAGCAAAATTGTAAAACAGTCATCAATCCCAAAGTTTGCTAAATCTGTACCACTGCAAATTTTGCAATATGGAAAAGTAACTGGTGCACTGAAAATAGTATTTTGGCTACAACTTTCAGTAGTGACTACTGATTTCATGCACTCAAAAGAACATGTTCTCCTTAAGATTCACGATTTTTTTCAAGGACCAATCACATCAATTTTTTTCCAAGCCTTTTAAAAAGGTTCAATTCACATTTGAACACATTCAGATATTCTTTCAAAAATTGTTGAGGCATCAGGTCCTGAAAAATGTCTATTAGCTGTCCCTTTGGATTGCATTTTAATACATGTTTTCAAAAATGTTTCTGTGTTGACATTCTGCACCATTCCCCCATTTGTTTAATGTTTCCCAACATACACTGGCTGGAGATAAAAGTTATCTAGTAAATCCCACAGAATACATAAAGTCAAACAAACAAGGATTACTGGAAGATGGCAAAGAATAGGGTTCTGCACGTTTTTTAAAGAACTCTTAGAGAATCTTCACAGACCTGTTAAAACACTGCTAATGCAATGAATTCATCTGCAGACTCTAAACTGACATTTGGAGTTCTAACTTCAACCATGATAGAACTTAATAAATTACTTGCTATTAAATAGTTTTATTCAGTTATCTATAAGTATCTTTACAGACAAATGATGTATTTTTAAGCTAAACCATATAAATCAGATTATGCTGTTTTTCTAATCAAACTGTTTACTTCCTCGATACAGGAGATACAATGAGTACCAGAATGACAGTACATACAAGTACCTTAAAATGTTGTACTATCAAGTGCAAAATGTGTACTAGCTGGGGCACTGTATGACCTTCTTCCACAATGATTTTTCGTGTCCAGTGAGTGAGCATCTGGTGTCCATCCTCCATCCGAGCAGGCACAGCTGGAGTCAGGATAGCCATGGCCTGCCTGACAATAGCCCGGGCCTCCATTGCATGAGCTTTGAGAAGACTGTGAAAAACCTGAACAGCAAAGTTCCCCATCAACATTAATATTATATGTATTTACAAAAACAAAGCATTTACAAAGAAAGGGAAACTACAACACATGTTTTCTAAAAAACACAATTTTTCTCTGAAGACATATAATCCATTAAAAATATCATGACATGTTATCAGCAGAAGCATAGAGCATATAATTCTGTTTCCTTTACATTCCCTTTTCTTCCTCCCTCTCCCCTGTTCAATTGGAAGTTTTCCCTTGGTCCCTCCATTGTGTCTCAACTCAAGTGTCCCTCTCTTAAATGAAGAAACATTCCCAATTTTGTTAATTCAGCCAAAAGGTCTACTTGCACTGCTTACCCTTCCTGCTTTCCTTTGCCTTCATACTTCTTTCTATACTCTCCTATTTCCAAGTAAATTTGTATTAAACATTTGGCCTGCTGCTTCTGCATTTGTTTGTGGTGTTTGAATTACACTCAGTATTCAAAACCACTGTGCAGCTTCTACTCTGAACCTTAAAACAGAAGAAAGCACACGATGGAACTTAACACAAGCCCACGGTCAATACCTGCAGAACAATCTTCTTGTGGATGGCAAACTTGGCAATGATGTGTGCCAAGAGCAAGTGGCCACTGTACTTGCAGGCTGGGTCCACGCAGGCCTTGGACAGGAGGCAAGGCCAGGCAAAGGTCATCAGGCGCCGCAGTTTGCTGTTCCTGTTCTTGTTGTTGTCGTGGATGTGATGGGGGGCATGCTCCACCAGCAGCGTGGCAAACTGCAGCAGATAGATCCTCAGAGAGTCCAGCATGTCAGCCTGTTTTTCTGGATCAAGTACCTAGTTCCAGGCATGATCAAAGAGGAGAGAATGAAGTTCACAAGAAAAAAAAAAAAAAAAACAACCAACCAACCAACCATTATTATTATAAAAGCGAAGTTGCTTTCTGAGTGATTTTTAAGACTAAAACCTGTAATTACTTTCTTGATTCTGTTTAGTACCCACAAAACAGCCTCTTGAACTGTGAACTTCTAAATAATGAGCACATCTGGGAACTCCCAAACTGCTAGCCCATAAAAAGAAATAAATAAAAAACCCCCAACCCTCATCTTCAACAATATTTATAACTGCTGACTGGTTCCATGAAATAGCAGTGAATTAGAAAGACACTGATAATGGGTCATGGAAAGCTTTTCTTATAAAAAAGACTGGGATTACAGCCAAGTAAGGCCCATTTCTAAAGACATATTCCAGTTCTGAAAACAGCATAAATTGTAGCCCAGTTCTACTGGTGACTGAAGGATCTCACATTCAACATTATGAAGCAATTTATGTAAGAGACCGCAATATTCAGAACAGAACAACTAATTCAAATCAGGATGAAAAGTCAAATCAGAGGAAGAACTTTTTGTTTCAATTTTCAAATATTTCAATGTAAAAAAGGTTATTACCTTTGTTATAAAAACACTAGTGATGCTTTCTGGATTATCTCCTTCTGGGTTTGGGGGACCTAACAGCTGTTCACCTTCTCCTTTTTCAAAACTGTACAAGAAAGCAGGATTCAGGATATGTTGCAGCACCTACCAAATATAAACAAAACAAGTTTTACTGTACATTCTTCTAATAGCAGCCAACATCCAAGCAGCCTCACATGCAAACCTGTCTGTTGGACACACTCATTGTGTTACAAAAGGAAATGATAAATAAAACCCCAAGAAAAAGACACACACCAATTTTTTTCCCCTCTTTCTTCCTTCCAAGGGCAAAGATTCCTAGAAAGTGTAAACAAAAGCAGTCTTCAATAAAAGCAAGATGAATTGCTCTCTCTGTTTATTATCGCTCTTCTTCAGGTATGATATTTTCACCTAAATGACTCTGCCAATTATCAAACTCATTGACATTTAAGTAAGGGAGTTTTGTTGCCCTAGTTCCCAAGAAGAAAATTAAACCCAAATACCAGGTTCCTTCAATTTAATTGCTTTAGTTACCTTGGCTTTGAGCTCATCTCCAAAGTTTGGGTCATTCAAGTCTACAAACCGGAAGAACAAAGCCCGTTTTTGGGGAATACTGTAGTTTTTGGGGATCTCTTCTTCCATGTATTCCTTTAAGAAAGTCATATTGCAGAGAAATCGACCCGTAAAAGCTCGAAGCAACTGGAAGAGTAACTCTATATCACCATAATTCCTTCTGTGGAAACACATAAAATACAAAGCTTCTGTGAAAAAAATACACAAATTACCATGCCGATGAAACAAATCCTTTAAAGGAGCAGAGAAGCAAGAGCAGCCAGTACCACAGGGAAGGTTTTAGAGCTAATGGCAGTATTATGAAATATATTACACTTTCTCTTCAATAACTACAAACCATTTTTCGTAGCCCTATATACCTTTACAGTATTTTCAGAATTAAAATTTAATAAAAATGCATGCAAGGTCTAGGAAATAAAGATTTTTACGTACTTGCAGTAATTCAGTAAGCAATAGGCCAACAGCTTGGGCTCTTTCCAGTTTGTTGCAGCCATATTCTCCTTCCTATGTCTCTCCTGAAAAGCTTCACTCACCCATACACGTTTCAGCTGATTCACCAAGGAGTGTTGATTTGCTAACCAACATTCATCATTCTTAACAATAATACTTATGATCTGTCCAAAGCAAAACAAGACAAATGCACAGTCAACACACAAGAGATCTGTCAGGAGAAACAATGATATACAAGCACTTGCTTGAGGTCAATTAAGGGTTCTAAAATATTCAACAGCAAAACAAAAGACTGAAATACAAAATAGTTTAGATTAAAAAAAATAAATTTCTGTTTCTGTTGTCATGCTTTCCTCTTGTACCCTACTTGACAAAAAAAGCAGAGTTAATTTGAGTCTCTTTTCCCTTCTCAGAGCAGTTCTGACTACAAACACTCCACACTTTTACAAGTGGTTTTCTATGAGCTGTAATACACACACACACACACACACACTGAAAGCCTGGATGTGAGAGCCTTGTAGCTGAAGAGGTTTGAACGATCCAGTGCAGAGACAAACAAGGATAAACGAATACCTTGATAGCCTGGAACTGCAGATCGAGGCGCATTGTGGTGGTGCTGGGGGAGCCAGGTCTCACGGCTGCCTGGGTGCCCACAGGCAGCAGCAGGGTGATAAATCGGTTGGGATTAGCTGCCAGTACATCCCGCAGAGGTTTGGCATCTTTATGTTTCAAGAAACTCTGTAAAAGGGGAAGAAATAATTTTAATAACCTTTAAAAGCCAAAATGCCAGGTGGTTATATCATCCTGTAGCTTTTATATTCCACACTAAAGTTGCAGAGGTTATATTTCACATATATAAAAATAACATCTACACTTCAGTAATAGCCTTACATGATCTGGAAAGGTATAAAATCAGCACTTCAGGACAAACAAATACAAAACCAGGAACAGGAGCCCTGCAGTCAAGAGTAAGACCATGATTAAGGACTACAAGGCCATACAGGAAAAAAAGATGCAAAAGATGAAACCTTTTTGTTCATCAGATTTGTCACGTTGAGGGATTTTTCCTGCTCCTCTTCCCACACAGCTTACCATAAACATTCTGCTCCACTGTGGATCATTTAAAGTGGCTTCCATCATGAACAGCTCCACAGTCTGGGATGGATGACGTGTCAAAAACTTTATCAGTGGTTCCCTGAATGGACTGCCAGCCTGAAAAATTCATAAACCTTAAATTAAAAATGCAGAGTATAGAGTATTTTCTACTAATTTACTACCACTCAGAAAAATACATTTGACTTGGCATTTATGCAGATATAAAATGTTCAGAACTTGCATGATAAGAATTTATTGGCACTTTCAAAACTTCACTTCCAAGAGTGTAAGACAAATGCCAGTAACTCCTAAAGACTTGAAGAGCATATTTCTTACATCAAATGTTCTCACACCATATTTAAAGTATTTTTATTATTATATACCAATGTTTAAGAAGACTATAAAGCAAAAATTTCAGCATGTTATCTTCCACTTTTACCTCAATTAACATTGCTCGTTCTGTTTTCATAACAACTTCCAGGAGAGGTTTAACCAGAGTCTGTGGGGCAGCTGGGATCAGATGGAATAAATTTATAATTGCTGAACAAATCTTCATTTCCTACAGGTAAAAAGAAACACAGTTAAATAAATACTACTTTTATAATGTATAAAAACAGTATTACACATCTTACTTCTTGTTTTCTCTCTGTATTAGCACAGCCAGCAGCCAAATGCAAAGGGTTAACATATATACAGCACCTACTTACCATAATGCATGAAAAAATTGCACTTGTGAAAGTCTGCCCTTCCCCCTCTTTTAATATTATGGTTTACATGTTATTTTCCTTGCCAGTAGAGTGGTGTTTTACAGGTGAGAGCTAAACACTGTAATGTTACTGCTGATGGGGGAGTTAAAGAGTGCTCACTGCTCTCCACCAAGTGGCTCATGCAAACAGCCAGACCTTCCCCTCTAAACCACTTCTGATCTACACCCCACACTCCCAGATCACACATGAAGAAAGAGAGACGCCTTTCTCACAGCACTGTGCAGCCTATCTTGCAAACAGCTGGTTACTAAAAAGTCAGCTCTGTTCTCCCACTAGATATTAAATTCTCCAGGAGTCCAAAATAATTTTGCATTTTTTTCATTGTGTGATTTAAATAGAGACTTTATTGCAGTTGGCTAGAGTGTGGATTTCCTTCAGTAAGAAAAGGGAAAGCTAAAAACCTAAACAACACATCCACCCTCACCATCTCTCTAAAACAAAGTTCCAGCATGCAGTATCTAAAATTTTATCAAGTACATTGCATTTTCTCAACTGAATTTAAACACAAAGCATTAGGCTCCACTCCTTTAACCTGATCTGCCCAGACAGACCCCACAAGACTCCTCTCATGGATTGAAGTGCAGGGCTGAGAATACATAAAAACCTTCCGACACCACTTATGCCTTCACAGAAACTAAAAATCCTGCTCTTCCTGGTACAAACACGCTCAACATCCTTAACAGCAACGTGATCAAAACAGCTCTGCCACAGACAAACAGAAGACAATTCACAGTACTGCACTCAAAGGCACAATGCACTCGGCCCAAAACACAACTACAAAACTAACAAACCACAAGTTAAAAGAAAAAATGAAACCAAACAAAACAACAACAACAAAAAAAGAAATCATGACAACAAAAAAAGTTCCTGGTGCCTCCATGAAGTTTCTCACCTCTACCCCTTCCGTGGCAGGCTGAACCAAAACAGAAGTCACAGCATGAAAGGAAAAAGCCCACAAATAAATGTACAAATCAGTACATGCTATTCTTCAGGCTGCAGTCTAACTTCAGCTACTTTCTCATCTCAAATGGAAAGAATGGAGACAATGAGCACCTCACATGCTCCAAATTGCCCTCCAAAGAACTAGGATGAAAAGTATCCTTTTTTCTACTTTTACATTGATCAGACATAGCTTCTCAAATATTTCTACTAATAAAAAGATAATAGAGATGATGAAGTCAGGGGAAACAATATTTTAGCGTCTTTGAAGGCATCAATTACGAAACCACTTTCAGTACTTGAGCTACCAAGCTATGAAGTCCTCTAAAGCTCTAAAGTCCTCTTAGGCTGTAATGCAGAATTTCCACCATGGAAATTTCCACCCTCTCACAAGAGGGACAGCTGGAGGCAACCATCTACTCAAAACTTATTCCTTCAGTTTCCAGACATGACCAGAAATCCCATGCCTTTCCTTGGAGAGGCAGGGAAGAGAGGAAGAAGGATTTAAATCAAATATTTTACTCCTTGGAACAACGAATTAGATTTTAATCACTACTTAAGTTTTAACTTGTTCATTTCTCTAAACAGCCAGATCACAGCTCAGGATCACAGCAGGACTGTCATAAGTTATTTAGGTGAACAAGGCTTAGTTATTCTGGCATCGATGTGGATCTTTACAATAGTCATTAATTATTACATAGCATTTCTAACTAAGTTTTCAGTTTGCCTATAGTTACCATTTACATATGAAAATTCACTCCACAGATCTTTTAACTATTCATTAAGAGGCCTTGCTGACCAGCCAGCACCTGCACTGTGCTGGAGAACTGCCTGACACCACCATCAAATGGCACCTTCACCCTGCACTGCTGGAAAAGGATGGAATGATTGGAACAGCTCCAGTACAGGTAGGGAACATCAGGTTTTCCTGGTCAATTCTGTTCTCCTCCACTGAGTGTTTGCCACCTCCTCTATTTAACCACACAGTCTGAATGATCCAACCCATTCCCCAGCACTGCTTTTAATGAGTGTCTCAGATGCTGGAAGAAAGGAGACAAAGTGAAATGCCAGCTACAATAATTGACCACCAGTTTCTCCATCCCAGTTTTTTCTACATTCAGAAGATACAGTTACTCAACAGTACAATGTACATACAGACAAATGAACACAGCCTGCCACAGCAACTGTACAAAGACCAAGCTGTCTGTGTCCTCCTGCAGTTTCCTAGAACTTCTATTTTTCAAAACTTTGGAGTAACAACTAGGGAGCAGAAGAGGAATATTCAATCAGCTTTGCATTGACACAATTCTATCTGAAATGTTTCCAGACTTCTCTCCTCCCTCAAGATGTGACAGCAGATTCTTTCTCAAGTGTCTAGTGTGTAGCCCCCACTCAACATCTCTCTCTAAACACATAATTACACAGAAAACATCAACAAAAAACATTAAAAGCATGGGAATTCCCAATTAAACATGACAACTAAAAACTGTTCTAGAGGTGCCACATTGTGGTTTAAAAGACTACTGCTATAAAAAGATCTACAAGATATCTGTAATCATCACACTTGAGGAAAAATTAATTCCAAAAGTATATGAAGGCCTCAGAATTATTCTGACATGAAAAAAAAAGTGGTTAACTGAAGAATGCACAGTGTTGTAGTTAAAACGTAAGAAACAAAACTTATTCTACTTCATTAGAAAACACCTAGGTCCAATATAAAGCAATGACCAAATTCAGATTAAAAACTCTTTGCAATGACAGGAAAGAGAAATGAAAAGCCATTAAGCCATTTCCGTGTTTTGAGGGAAATAAAAAGCCAATGTAATTTATCCTAATTTGAAAAACAAAGATATTAATAGAAATCTCCCCATTTTTTCTTAGGTGCAATCATAAATTTCAACACTTAATAAAAGCATTTAGGAAAACCTTAATAGAATTATGGGTCTTCTCGTAATGTACAGGAAATCACTGAAGCAGGAATTCCCATCGGTATTGCTAAGAGGATACAATATTGACATCACACTGTAGTTTTCCATTTGTAAGACAACTGATCAGCTTCCCATGCTGCAACACTGAGGCCATTAGTTTCACTGGCAGAGTGATTTTGATGTGATCCCAACTAGTAAATATTGAACTTGGTCTTAATAAATTAAATTTTAAATTAACTGTGATTATGTTATCATTATGTGTAATTTTCGAAAGGCTATGTTATGAGCATCAAACATATTAATGAAAAAAGGGGAATTATGCTGCTGAGCTCATCACCCATTCCAGTGAAGAACAGATTTCTAAGCAGAAAATCCTGAGGGGGAAAAGAAATAAAAATGCTTGAGCTGTTCCCACACTAACCTAGAACAGTCATTAAAGTAACCACTGTCAGCAGATAAGAAGCTCCTCTTACTGAGACTTCTAACAGATATTCAATATTCTATACTCAAACAAGTTTGCTAGCTTGTAACAAAGCATCAGTGTGTAATCAGTTATGGCAGCATTTACAACTGACTGAGTTCTGTAATTCCAAAACATTAATACTACTTATTTCTTCTCTTCTCACATAAAAGTACTTATTAACTTACATTGCCATCACTCCGTTGTCCACCTTTGTGTGTAATAACTACAACTTCCATCCATTTACGCAGGTGTTGCTATAAAGAAAGGACAATTAGTATTATTCTTCTAATTAGACTGTTCCATTTTAGCATATGCTACAAGAGAAAATGGAGAGGCAGAAATAATTCTTTGAAGGAAACAAAGGGAAGAATTATCAGTTATTTTCATTCTCTCAAGTTGAAAAGTTTAGTCTTGCTAGAAGTCCTCTCCATATTCAAGAAAGCAGGGATTATAAGTACATATATATACATACACAAAAAAGTCTGATAGTCTTACATGTCTTTGATGATTTGCTTGATGTGTATGCATTTAAATATTTAAGTATCTATGACAAGAGGATAAAGAATTCACACATTCAGTTGAAATACTGCAAATAAACAGAGCAATACCTCCCAAAATTTTATAAAACAAGAAGGTACCAAAACAGATATAGTGCATTGGGAAGCAAAATTATTAAAGGTGCTGGTGGCACCTCACTTAAAGATAAATTTGTCCAAGAAAACCTGAGCATAACTAGTTACATCTTCACTAAAAAATAAAATCTCTTAACTTTTTGGTTTAGAAGTCCTTTATAAATTTACTCAAAATGTTTAAAGAAATTGGTTTATTAATTGTGAAACAAAAATCTTTTACTTCCAATATATACACTGAGTCACTACTGAACATCTTTGATTTTTCTCCAATAAAAATAGTAGCTAGAAGAAAACTTCTTCTGGAAGAGCTAAAATAAAAACTTCGATGGGCTTACCATCATCTGATCACAGAATTTATCATTGAAAGAGTTAGGGAAAAGTCTAGTGACTGATGTCAGACGATTCACAACATTGAGGGTCAGACTCCGATAATCTCCCAGCATCATCAGCAATGGCCTCATGTGGGTGTGAATTTGATCAACTTCTATGGTAGCTCCTTCCAAGAACTGCAAGAGTGCACAATTAAGACACAGGTGGAGAGGGAAGTGACTTTTGTACAAGCATTTTTCTTAAAATAGATTCAGCTGACTTGATTTGTCTTCTTTTATTTTGTTCTTTCAGAATACAATAGTTCAAACAACATCTATTGCTGGAAATATATACAGGGACAAGATGGATTTGGGAAGCACTGAGATATTTCTGACACACAGTAGGACATAAAATAATCCATAAAATAATCAAGTAGGAGATTATAATTACAGACAGACTGAAAAATTGCTACAGCTATAAATTAAATACACAGCTATGAACAAACTACCTAGACCCTGCTATATTAAGAACTGCCTGTGAATCTGGCTGAAGGCAATAGAACAAATTTCTGTGTTACAATCTGCATGCATCTTGAGCAACAGAAAAGGTCAAAAGAGTCTGACTGCAAGCAGCCAGAGAGAGTATGGCCTGTCATAACCAAACATCCTGCAGGCATGAGTTTATCACAGGAAAAAAAAATAAGACAAATCTGACATATGGGTCAGAGCAACCCTTCTTTGCTACCTCTCAACCCAACTGTGTTGTTAACAAGCCATAAATAATAAGCATATTCCCTCTCATGACCAGAGCGACATGAAAATACACCTGACCTCTGGCCAGTCAATGTCCCAAACAAATGCAAACCACCAGTGTTACTGCAGTTACATTCCCTGTTCCATGTCAGTCCATCCACACATCCTTTTCTTTAGAAGGATGGAAGTAAAATCTCACTGAATCAGAACTAGGCACAGCTACTGAACAACAAACCATGATGAAAGAATATTCTTTCCCTGTCCTTCCAGCTTTTTTATATGATAATGTAGCATCCACAGGACAGGCAGGGCACTGTCAGGCAAGGACAGTAATTCTGACCTCAAACAGGACAGCCAAGGTCCTGTTCCTTAAGGGGTACCCATCACACTGTGATGCAGAGACTAACTCTGCTCTACTGCTTTACTTCTCCAAAACCAACTATGGGGTCTCCACTACTTCTTTTAGATACAAAGATGAAACATGGGAAGAGCTTTTATAATAAAGCCAGGCCTGCACATCTGCAAAACTGCTGGGAAGGACTGATGCTATTTAGAAAAGAAGACACACTTACAAAGACCAGACCAACAGAAAGAGGGAAAGATTAGACAGTCTGAAAGATTTACCATGCTCCTTATCCAAGAGCTCATAATACCTAATTGCAACCTGGATAATTCTTTATGGCCAAGTTCAAATCCCAAACAAACACAGCTGACACAAACCTTTATCAGTATCCCTAACAAAAAACTGAACAGAGCAATAGTATTTCCTGTAGAGAACTTTCCCAAGAAGTCTTGTACCAAGGAAGTAATGCAGAGAGAACAATGGCCTCAAAAGGAATGTTGTTTTAATACAGTCACCTTTCTCATGCACGCTTCTCCTGCCTCCTGCAGCTCGTTATTTGTTGAATTCAGTGCCTTGAAAAGTGCAGCAATGATTTTCTCTCTTGACTGAGGCAAGTAATTGCAGGCAGCTAGAGCATCTGCAAATATCAAAGTAAATTTGTTCTCTTTGTTAACTTAATTTCAAAGGAGAGGAGAAAATAAACCCCATTACTACACTGCTTCTCTTACAGTTTCTTTTTATGTCATCTTAAATTGCAGACAGCTAAAGCACTGTATGCATTGATAAAAGCAACAGGCACCATAAAACAGTAAAAGAATGAGAATTCCATTAACATTCTATAGTTTTCCTAATGCTTTATAACTTAATTAATCTTAAAATATTTAGGGTTCCTTTCAGAAAACTGAATTCTAGTCATTAAGAAAGCAGCGATACTTTCCCATTATTCTCTCCATTAAACTGTAACCTCTGGAGAGCAGTCATCAGTCTTCCAGTGCTCAGGTTTTCTGCTGATCTCAGGAAGCAGAACTGCCCATTGCTCACAAGGACATTTAACTGCATCAAGTCTAGTTCTGGAGGTTTTACTTACTCAAGGCTGCAATTCGAAGAGGAACAAGTGATGGAAGACTTTTGTAGCAAGGTAGTTTCATTAGGGCAGCATCTTCAGCCTCACACAAATTCAGTAACTAGGAAATAAATTAACAATCATTTTAATATTGCTACTCACATTTGAAACACTACTCCCACCTTTATAGACATCTTTTCATCTACAGCACTTGTTTTCTCTTAAGTCAAAGAGGATCTTCTGCATTGAGAATTATATCCCATATATGCAGTTGGAGGTGGACAGCCTTGCCACCTGCACTTGCTGTTGGTATCAAAAACCTTCTGAACTTATGTTTGGACAAGTTAGCTGGGAAACCAAGGGACAAGACAGTTTCTTTAAGTTAAATCTACATACAGGTTTTATATTCAATTTTACTCAAACTATTAGGGACTCAAAAACCTTAAGCAACACTGTCTAGGTTTGGTGGTACAACAATTTATTTAATGGACATCCTGTATAAAAAATAAGACCTAAATATGAAAGTCAAGGCTATTAGGTCAGTCCTGTAACATCAAAGCTCATATAATATATTTCACACAGAACAGAATATTCTGTTTAGCTCAGAGCTATAATGCTGTAGGCAAAGCAGACTTCAGTTGATGTTTCAAAAGGTAAATTCTTACATTTCTGTGAAAGTTTAAAATGCACAAGGAAAAATATATTTTTATAACAATGAAAGTATTAGCACCATCATACAGAAGCATCTACATTCCAAGATGAAAACATAAAAACAAATTACCTCTGTGTAGAAAACCTTGTGTTCCACAACATTCAGATCCATTGTAAACAATCGTGGCTGCAGGGTTGTGCAAAATGTATTTCCCTCCATCAGGCCAATCTGGGCGTTTGCAGGTTGGTGCCGAAGTAAATGTTTTTTAGGAGGAACCATGTCCTGGAGAACCTACGTGATGCCATTTAGATTACTGAATTAGCAGCCTATTCAAATGACTCTACAGACCCAGCCACTAAGAAGACACCATTAGTCGTGGCTCTAGGTTTGTATCCATTTGCTATTGTGGCTCCAGATGTGTCTTGCGAAGTAATTAAGCAAGAGGAAGAGTAATTCTCTGAATTACTTGGATTCACAGTCAGTTTGCAAAACAACGTAGTAGCTGTAATTAATATATATTCTCCATTAACAGATCTATGATATTTAATAACTTCACACAACATTATGAACAACAAAGAAACTCACAGACTGAAGCATTTCAAACAGTCAAGAAACAAGAATGTTTTAAGCTCCTAAAACATCAGAAAACCAAGGAAGTTTGTGTAACTTTTTTTGATTACACCATTTAAACAGTTTTAGCAAAGTAAGATATCAATTAGGGAGCTTCTCAGTATAATCTGGAATGTTGTCATGGCCCTTAAGATTTACGTGTATTCAATTATCATTCAAAAGACTAAACAATATCAGCTTTAAGGAGTATCTAGCCAAAAGTTATTTCAATCAGCTTTGAACTTTATAGTCTCTTTCTGGATAGGGAAAGGCGTAGCAATAACGCCACATATTTAGAGAATAACAAAACTGAGTGTCAAAATGCAGTATCTATATGGCCTAGCCAATGTCTGATTATAGGCTGCTCATCCTGCCACCAATTTAAGGAAGTAAATCAACCTGAAGACACTATAAATACTGGCTAAGAGTCAGGTAGAGCCTGTATGAATCTCTCTAGTGCTCCAGCCATTGTGTATTTTAGAACAACAAAACTTAGCAAATGACAAACATATGCTATCAAAGCACTAAGAACTTAATTCATTAGTGTGGAAAAATGTACTAAGAAAAGCATTTCTGCAAATCCAAACTGGAAAAGAACTTTAAGCTGAGGCTCAGTAAATATTTCTGCTTACCTCTTTATGTGGCTCCATGATGACTGTGACACTTTTGCCAGTGACCTGTGCAAGCACCTGCAAGGAATGCATGGCTTGTTTTCTCACAGTGGAGTTTGGAGAGGTCACTTCTCGAACGAGGTCATGTGTGACATGGTGGAAAGACTTTTCCTGTGCTGCAAGGATTTCTTCTGTTTTTTCTTCATCTTTTAAAGGAGTTGCACATCTAATCAAGAGCTGTTCTAATGTGGTCTTTGCCATAGCGACTGCTCCATTGGAAACCTGAGACATCAGAGATTATTTTTACCAGCTAAGTACAGAACAAAGATCACAAATCTACACATTACTCATCAACAAACTTAGAATTTGATTTTGATGAATCCTATGATTTTGATTTCCAATTAAGCTTAGTGATTCTGTGGTACATGACTGTGAATCTGTGTTCTTTTGTGATCTACATGTGGCCTGTACATTTCTACTCTGAAAGCAGCAAGTGTAATCCTAAAAACTTTAGCAAAGTTATGTGGAAAAATCTGACATCATTCCTAACTTCAGATCTTGGTTTGACTTAAAAGAACTAGAATTCACAACTAACTCTTGAGGTACAATATATTCTGAAGTTCAGCAAAATCAAGATTAAATTCACAGAGATTGAACTCTTAGTAATGCCAGAAATTTTCCCCGTAAGGTTTGATAAAATTCATTCATACACACCTCTCCAGTCAGGTCCATCATAACAAAGAGAAGTGCCTTCAGGAAAGTCTGCTGGTTCTGGAGGACCCAAATCAGTGGCAGCCGTTCCATCAGAAACTTAATGGACACAACACCTCCTAGTTTAGCATACCAGGCTTGTTCATAACAGCAGGCACATAAACGTTCCACAATGTATGAAAACAAGGGAAGCTGACAAGCCTGGAAACAAAGAAATGGATCAGTTTCCTTTTCTCGGTTTACTGGTTGCCTCCAAAATTTTAGAAGCAAAATTGCATTGGCTGAAACTCAATCATTTCAATACATTTTTTAAAACCTTACCCTTTCCTTTGAACCCAAGATAATGCTTGCAACATCAAATATCACTGCTAGGGCCACCTCTCCTATTTTGCAGAGCTCCTTCTCCTCATACGCCATGCAGATTGCTATGGCATCAATGAGCACCAAGGGATCCATGCCTTTTGACCCATTTTCTTCACTGTGAAACATGGCTGTGCTAGGCTGGCTCCCAACCTGATAGCACTGCAGCAAAAAAGGACCTGGAATTTGTAACAGGGAAGAGAGGGGGAGGGGAAATAAAGATAAAACAATGGATATTTCAATATGAATAGTCTTTTAATTAGACTTTACTACTCCTTGGACTAGCTGATGGCAAAGCCAGCAAGCCCTGTGCCTATTTGCATATAAATGGATTGCAAGGCATCCTTCACTCCTAGAAGAGATTACATCTACTTGAATATTTTCTTCTATGCACTAGACTTTGCAGTGCAAGAAGATTTAATTAAAATCAAGAGTCATAAAAATCCCAGTTACATTAATGTGACAATGAAGAGTGATATGCTTATCGTATGCCTTTTCCCAAATTACTTGTCATACAGCCCAAACGAAAAGTTTTCTTCATGGATATAACACTGCAGTGCTCTAATGTTCACTTGGTTCCTCTAAAAATCCTCCAAAACCACAAGTGGAAACAACCCAATTAAAGACCACCTGCAAACAGTACTGTAAGTATTAAGCTACACAAATGCTCTGGAACTATATAAGCTGTTCCATGCTGCAGTTATTTCACTGGCTGTAGCATTTACAGAGTATTATTAGGTGACTGATTGCTTTTTAAAATTTGTTTAATAATTTCCACCGCTCTAAAGAATTAAAACATAATTCAGCCATCAAACAAAAAACCAGTATCATTACGCAGAAGCAACTGCAATCTTGTGACTATTCTAGACAACCTGCTGTGGGTAAAAGCACAAAGCTCTGCACAGCCCTCCTGGAGGCCCCAGGAGCCGTGTCGGCTGCACTCACCGCACTGCTGAGCCACGGCCACCATGGTATAGTGGCGGATCAGGCTGGCCACGAAGGGCAGGGCGCTGGGCCGCAGGTCCTTGATGACGGCCGACATGAAGGCCCCGGTCAGGGCCTGCTCGAACGTCTTCCGAGCCGGGGTGTCCTGGGCCTTGTAGCGGTGTGAGATGATCACACTGGGGATGGACTTCTCTGTGAAGCTGAAACACAATGTGGTGCTCAACACAACCCCCAACCACAGCCCCCTGCAGCTCAGGCACAGCCAGGCCAGGTCCTTGACTGAAAGTTTGCTCTCGATATCTAACTCCTTCTCCACCTCCTGCTTTCCCCTCATTTTGATAGAGCTAGACCAGTTCACTCAGCCCATATTAATTTTGGCAGCCACTGGTCTCCAGCATGATGGATAGCTCAATTTCATCAGGAACATTTAAAGCCAGTAGTTAAGAAGAATCCACGTATATACAATAATAGGTACACAGGCATCACACTGCAACTCAATTACAGAATGTCATTTTCAATATTTTGACATTTTTCCCTTTTTGAAAATTACATTTGATTTTAATCTTGAACAATTGAAACATTATTTATCAAATCACTGCCCAACAAAACTTACTCATTGCAAAGCTATATTTATGTCAAGTCTAACAAGCCCAAACAGTGAAAGCTACTATGCTCTTTAGCTACACTTGCTACATCGCAAGAGTCAAAGTCAACCCACACTTTCTGGGCAAATATGTTAAAGCTGTCTAAAAGCAATAACCTCATTAAGTATCAATGACTAAAATTGTAAAACATGTAAGGAAAGCTTTGATAAAAGGCTCCTACACCAAGACAAACAGAGGTTTAGTAAGTGACTATGCTATAGCTTAGTCACTAAGTGAAACTGAATTTTCTCTTTCACTTTAGTAAAAGCTTAGATGCACATACAAAACATCACAATCTAAATTAATCTTTGAAATACAATTAAGCACCAGAATATTCCAATTATTTAAATATATGGTGTAATTAATCATATTGATCATATGTAATAGATTATACACTGGACTGTAATTAGGGGAAGAAAATTAAACTATGAAGCATTACCATCATGTCATTGGCATTAAAAAACATGGTAACAAAATTCCTTTTCACCAGCAGGCAAAAACCCCATGAATTGCACAGACTAACCACTGACTCTAAACTAGGTTGTTCCAAAGACACCATAAATTTTACATACACATTTACGTTCAAAGAATTGTCATACTTGGGATGTGCAAGAAGCTGGTATAAAGCATGTTTGTTATCATCCAGGCTCATCATGGCCACCAGGAAGCACTTGATGACCTCCCACGCCTGCCTGCGGTAATAGGGCTCCGTGTTGGCGCTCTTCAGGCAGTCCAGGGCCGTCTCGATCGCCTAGAGTGCAATAAGACAGAATCCACACACTTCTTGTTCTTGGCATTTACCACAAGGTCATTAGTCAAGGGAATGGTATCATTAATATATATTAGAAGTAACTTTTAAAGTATTCAGTTTGGAGTGCCCAAGTTAAGAAACGCAGAGAGGACTGAGAGTACAGTTTGAAACCACCAGGGCATTTTTGGTGCTTTTGTACGTGCAAAGTTTCATGGCAGATACATTTACCTCCATGGTCAGAAAGCATTTCAAGTTATGAGTGAGGTAAACCTTCACTGTCTCTCTCTCCTTCCCCAAAAAGAAATTTTCCTCATCTTCCCTTCAGCAATAATTGCTGTGCCTAATCCCTTTATACTGTATATACACAATGCATTTATACCCATATTTAAATGGTACCTTGCCCTGCATGATGAAACGTCCCTGTAAGCAACTTCTAAACACCAGTTATGTAATGGAAATAGTACCTAGTACCCTTCCTTTGCAAGAAGATTTAATACATTTAAGAATAATTCAAATCAATCTTTTAAGATATGAAGAAGATTAAAAAGGGGAACAGGTCTCTTTGGGAAATTTCTCTGTTTCCAAATATATATACACAGATAAAAAAATATATTTTTATCTCTGTATATATATTTGAGAAATATATATACACAGATATAGATATATAGATAGATAGATATATACAGAGATAAAAATACATAAAAGCGCAACTGTCTAATTTCTATCCTTCTCCCACAAAAGGAAAGAATATAAATGAGATGGGCATTAAGTAAAAAAAAAAAAAATATGTGAAAATTGTAATAATTGTTCTGGAATGCATGAAAAAAGGAATTAGCAATTGCAAATAACATCCAACCATCCATGCTTAATAAGTTTATGCAGAAAAAGCTCCTGCTACAAAGTGAGCATTTTCCTGGGCATTTTCCTTCCTTGGTATTTCCACTTACTTAACTAATTGTCATCTCGAGTTTTTATCAGCATCTCAATGAAAAAAAATCAGTTTTACAGAGACCACAGAAGTCTACCAGGGCATTAAAAGAAAACAAGGACTTCTTGTTTTCAATTTTTTCCTTTTTTTTTTCTTTGTAATTTGACATTTCATAGATACAAAGTGTTCAGCAGATAACACTTGCTTGGTCAACACCAAGCAGCTGAAGATTGCTCCATATCAATGTTAGATGCTTAAATCCTTTGGAAAACTTAGTTTGAATTAAACCTAGCAGTACAGGTAAATGTCAGCAACTACAGTATTTATATGAATTCAATTAATCACCTTCAGTACAGTGGAGAAATCAGTAAATCTGCATTTTAAGAATCACTTTTTCAAGGTATTTTTAAGCCTGTTGGCTGCGTAGAGTCAGAGAGCCAGCTGCCTGTGAAGAAAATTGCTTACTACATTCAGATCATATCTACTTATGAAAGTCTAATTGAAAAGGTAAGTATTAAAACTCTACAGACTAAATTATCTCAGAATCCAGCTCCACTTTCAGAGAAGATTAGATTTCTGTAATTAGTGAGAATTAAGCACTTGTGATACACCATGCCTGCCAGATGAAAGCCATCTGGCAGTACAGTACAAAGGAGTTTTGCAGCACTAAGAAGTGCTGCTGGAGACAACAAACAAAATCAAATCACTGGAATCATGAGAACAACCAGCACTGAAGAATTTCTACAGTAAATTTTTGGTACATTTCAAAAAGGAAATAGGGACTTTTAGATGAGATTCCTGCTCCTAACCTAAGCAATACACCAGAAGTTCCAACCTTACCCATTCTGTGAAAACATTTACTTGGACCCGTTTAGCTCCCTATCCTATCACTTTGTAAGAGCAGAACAGCATGCCTAAATCTATTATTTTGGGGGTGAAATCTTACACAGTTTATAGAGGAAATAAAGAAAGAACTCCCAGACAGATATTTGTAAAGTTGGTTTCTCAGCATTTAAAGTAACTTAAGCCCTTACTTTTTCCATTGGGAGCTGAATGGATGCTTTACAGTCTGAAAATTCAATTGTAATACTGGGTCCTTGGATCTCTGTGACTACATATTGTAGTTTCTGTGATTCCTTCAACATCTTCCTGTTACTTCCACCAAATTTCCCAAGCACACGATAAGCCACGTGAGAGATGCTGTCGGCAGGATTGCGCAAGGTTCGCCACAAAGCCTGGGGGTTAAAAGGTACATGAGCAGAGGTACCTTCAACACTTTTCAAGTTGTAATGCAAAAAAAAGTCAAGGAAAATGCTTATTCTTGTATTTGGATAACTGATCCTGCATAAGTTCCTTATCAAGGTTGAATATAAGCAGTCTCAGTTCACAACAGCCCAAGTCTTTTGTAACAAGGCTGTCCTAAATGGAGTTTTAGATTAGATTACTGCCATCAGCTACAAAATCTTTGCTGTCTTGGAATGTAGTTTAATGTTTATGATGAATATTAAACAACATTGTTAATTAAAAAAGCAGGCCAGCTAAAGTAGAACTGAATTAAGCTCAGGGCTAGTTTTGAAATACGAGAAGCAAATAAAGTAAATAGAATATAACTATTTAACAAAGTCTATAGGAGGAACAATTCATTCACTTCTAAATTTTCAGAGTTTTCAGCTTAACACACAACACCAACTATCCTTCTAAACTCATATCAGACTGGTATGGGTCTCATGACAGATTTTTCAAGTTTTTGTAACCAAAGATTCACACAAATCTCTAATAATATTCAGTAAATCAACGACCTCTTGTGGTCTAACAGGAAACAACACATTTACCTGCATGAGCTCAGCTCGAACTGGCTGAATGTGGTCATACAGAAAGTCTGGCTGCAAGTTATCCACACACAATTCCAGAGTTCTTAAGCCCTGGCTAACCAGGGTCTGGGATCCATTGAGAGCTGACACCAAGGGGTCCATCAGCATTGGCAGATAAGGCAGCAGCGAGCTCAGCCGGACGGGCACAGTGAGGCAGAGCTCTACAAACAGGTCTTTCATGTGCTGTTTGTGAAGGCCACTTTGTAACATATTAAGTCCTGAAAATTATGGATAAGTTATACACTCATAGGAAAAAGACGGTCCACAGTTTATTGTTAAAAATTGCTATTTCCTAAATTCAGAAGAACCTGACGTTTTTAAATTCTGTAGAGTTTACAGCTCTGTAAATAATGGATTTACAAAATATAATAGCATTCATTATTCTGACTTACATCTAAGGATGTCATGCAGTGAATGCTTTTTTATGTATGCACATATAGAAGAAAAAGCACCTATGCATATTTAAAAGTTTAATATTACACTTTAAAAGGCAGCATTTGAATACAGTGGATAAAAAAGAGAAAAAGATAATTTGACTCAAACCTGAACCTTGTAACAATAAAAAATAATCCCACACAGAATAAATGTTTTTAAATATTTTGAATCCTGAAAAGAAACATTCAGTGAGTTCAAGTACATTAATTGCCCCATACAGACTAAACATATTCCCTAAGAGATTTTTCTCCCCATAAATATTTCACATATTCCATAACTCTACTGACTTGAGTTTTACATGATGTATCAATAACATATATATTTGCTAACTACAATAAAACCTGTCCTAACAGCTGTAGATCTGAACCAGTCTACAATCCTGCAATAGTTCTGATTAGCTGGTCCTTAGGTTTAAGTAGCTCTCCACATTTCCTTGTTCACCCTCAGTACTTCTGGAACACAATTCTTGCAAGCATAAATGCTCAATTAATCAAACTGATTGTTATTTCCATTTCTTTTTGCAGTCTGGCACTATTGGAACTTCTATTTATCATGCCCTTGCAGGTGCATACACACGCCCTCGAGTGCAGAACAGCCAGAGCTTCACTGCCATGTTCTCCCCACAAAGCCAATGATGGCCTGGCAACATTGCTTCCCCTATTCCTCAAATGCTTTATGCCAACAAAGTTACCCATAGCAAAAAACCCCAAACAAGTAAAAGAAATAAACAAAAAAACCCCAACAGCCCCACAAAGAAAAGAAGAAAAACAAGCAGCAGAAATTGTGAAGCAGCCAAAACTATGGAGCCTGAAGCAGCTGATAATAAATGAAAACAAGCACATTCAAGGTATTTAAATCAATTGCTAAACTCAAAATCAAAAGTTACTTATCAGGTGTAAGGCTTTCGTTTTGAGGGGTTTTTCATTACATAACATAACTTCATTACTATTATTCACATAAAAAAATCAGAAGCTGGGGTGGGAAAAAAAGGTATTGTTCTACCTTGCAGTAAGTTTGGTAACAGCGGCAAGAATTCTTGGTATAACAGATCGTGACTGCCTCCTCCAATAGATCTGAACAGTGCTCTGAGCAGCAGGAAATAGTTATAGGGCTCTTTGGCAGTCTGTGCAAGTTCCATAGAGCTGTTCACAATCTTGTGCAAATGTGGCTATAAAGAAAATAAAGCTTGAAGATTAATAAAATACCAATTTTATCATCATCATCGTACTGTACAAGAGTTTAGCATGAGATTCTGCAAATCTGACACAACCAAAAATATTTCCAAGTACTTGCGAATGTAGAGCAGAAACCAGAGGTGTGAGAACGACAAGAGAGGACACTTAACAACAGAAATTGACCACTGATCTAATTTCATCACTAGTTCTTAATTTTTGTGAATGCTAAAATTTCATTTTGAAAGCAAACTCTGTCAAGTAAAAAAGGCTATGGAACTGGCGGCCTTTCTAGAGCAGAGGACAAGAACATCTTGCAAGATTCATTAAAAATAGTTGATAAATACAAGTATTCTCACAGACCAGACACTAACAGTAACGTATCTGGATATTATTAACATCTAAAAAGCTGTCTACATTGCTATGCAAATGCTGCAAACAGCCTTCATCATTCAATTAAACTGTCTGTCCAAGGCCCCCATCCTCCATCCTGCAGAAACAAAAAAAAGTAACAGAAGCATGAAACTGTGAAGGTAGTAAATTACACTCTTTAAACTTCATCTCCAGCTTATAAAATCCAAATGACCTTGATTCTGATGACAAACTGCAAGAATTAAAGCAAGATTATATTGCTTCATTTTACTGTTAGTTTTCAAAGATTCTGGAAAATAGGTAATCCCCCCTCTGTTCTACACAGTTATCTGCATCTGAAATTTTGTTTGTTATAAGGTATAAGGAAGAAAAACGAAGAGAAATTACGAGAGAACGATCAGTGTTCCATTAAAATCTTAATGTCTTTTCTAGATACAGGCAGCTGCTGCTTTTATGAGGAAAGTGCACTCTTGCTACAAGCTCAGCATTTCTAAATTCACTGAATAATGAGATGATCTCATCAACATAAATAGATCCTTGAAATACACAATATGTTGTCAGTAGAAAAAAATAGCATTCCCTAAGCCCAGACTTTTCAAGAGCATAGAAAAATCTAACTCAAGAGGTACATTTCACTGAATATGACATGAGTGAACAAGATTCACCAACACACAAAAAAGTGATTTCAATCCAAGCAAAACTCTTAAGTTAATATGGAAACAAAGGGAGAAAATATGCAAGAATTTATCCATGTCCTGACCATGAAGCTACATGGGCTTATGGCAATCACAGACCACAGTCATGTATCAGCCATTTATACTCAAAATTAATAAATCACTTCATAATTTCAAATATGAAGCAAATATTTACAGAAATCATCTCTTATTTATAAGACAATGTACTTGGCATTTGGAAAAAGAATGGAGATGTGTCACAAATAGGGCTTCAAACATTAAATGACTCTCAAATGTTACACACTGCAAAACTCTTAAGAGTGTTGTTTTTAACAGATGTATTTTTAACACAGATGACCTTTACCTTCAGCATTTGTTCATTTTCAGCTGCAAATAGTGAAACTGAGCCAAAGACTAACTTGAACAGCTTGAGATACAGATTGGAGAGTTCCACATTAGAGCCCATTTCTGGCAGACGATCCAGAAGATACTCCACCAAAATGGTTGCAAAGAGAGCAGAGGTAGTAGGGTTTGCCAAGAAAGAATTGGCAACAATCTATAAAAGGAAACCACAAAGAACTTATTACTGCTGTAATAAAAAGAACAAAAGGCTAAATGCACTATCCATTAAAAAAAAAGCTAATACAAATTTCTTTCCCCATCTCCAGTGCTACCCAAGTGATTCTGTTTGTCCTTAGTGGAAAACAACTATGTATGTAGCTTAATGTTGAAGTTTTAGGTTTAATTTTAAATGGATATTATAGGATTTGGATTCTGTAAAACAGTAGAACACTAGCACAAGAACCTGAACAAAACAACAAGACCATAATGTTCAATACTTTTCAAGAATGAAGTCCATTCATATGTTCTAAACTGAAGAGTCCATGTTTTAATTGCATCACTTTATCTGGTAAGGTTTTTTTAAAATCCATCCTTAAATTATTTTCATAGAATACTCTTTATTATATAGATGCTTCTCTATTATATAGATGCTTTATTACATAGATGCTTCAAATATCACATGCTAATTTCAACATTTTTTATAATTCCACGTCGGCCACATGTACCCTCAAGGCATAAGCTCTTTCCTACATGCTGTTTATTATTAATTTAAAAAGTAAACAATAACGTACCTGAAGAGCATAATTTTTAGAGATCCTCTCCACCATGTAAGGAACAGTAGTTTGAAAGATTTCTTTAAAGGTTAAAGGGTTCATCATCGTGAACACACCAGCAAAATGCTCCAGAACTTCCTTTTCCTCTTTCATCCTGACTGTCTGACAGTTTGCTACTCGAACATATGTCTGTCCATTTCCTGCTATTTGCACCTACAGTAATTGACAAAACATATACACTGCTTACAGAATTTGAGTAGCTTCTTCCCCATTATTCTTAAAATACCTTTTGAAAGTAACTGAGATTTTATGGGTTTTACATGCAAGCCCCACACAATTAGAAGTTGGGTGCAAGAGCCAATCATGATAAAAATATTAAAATTGAGTGTTTTCAGAACAGATATTAAAACTAGGAAGTTAGAAATAGAGAAAGGCAACAGTAGGAGATACCAGTGTATTTGTAAATTACTTAATACTCAATCAAACACATTTACATTTCATTAGTACTTGGTGCTAAGTACAGAAGATAAATACAGACGTGAATGTTTCAAGTATTAGCTAAACTATCTCTTTCAAGGAAAGATTTAATTCACTACATGAAAGACAATTATTTTCAGTTTTGTCTGCATGAACACAGACAAAAATTGCACCTAAAATAATCTGTTGCTTGCAAGTGGTAAGCTGAAATTCACTTTTGAAAAGCATTCTTCATATTAAGCATTTCTTAATAGCTGTGGTCCCAATTAAAGATTTAGGAAAAACATACTACATGTGTAATCTGTAGTTTAGCTGACCAATAAATCCTTATTAAAAGATCTAACATACAGTAACTCTATAAATAGAAGTGCTATGTAGGCAGGTTACATACCTGATAAATATCTAATGCTTGCATTGCATATTTTACCAGTTTTATATAGATTTGAGTCTCCTTAGGTTGTAACTGCTTATTAGGAATGAATTGTGCTTCTGAAAGAAGAATAAGACATTAGTTAAGCATTGATAATGCTATTTGCTTTCATTCTAGAGAGACTTTTTTCTGTAGAATTATGAGAGAGAAATGTAATTAAATATGCAGTTTTACCACCAGGAGCTTTGCATGAGGTGATGCCCCACGTGATCGTCTTGACCCCACAGACCAAAGTTTTCACTAAGCTCCGGCAATCCGTGACCTGAAATGTCTGTTTGTCTTCTTTTTCCTTCTCCCCTTGTTTTTCAAACACAGGTACTGGTGCAGGGGCCACGGGAGTGGCAGGGGCAGGAGATGGGACAGGCACAGGGGCTGCATTTGCTGCCGTGGGCACTCCAGGTAAGGCGGCTTCGGCTGCCCCGAGCTCGGACTGGGGCTTGCACTTCTTAAAAATGACAGAGAGCTGGTAACGTGCTATGGTGTGGAATTTCAGAACAAACACCTAAGGCAAAGGAGGAGAGGCAGATCAAAGAGCAGGGAGGGGATGAAAGAAAAAGAAAATAAGTTTCTTCTTCAAAAATCATCCTAAATTTAATAGTACTAATATTTCAAATCAGCTTACTGAGATCAATCAAATTTACAGCTATTTTTGAAGTCATTCAAATGACAGCAAACATTTTTAAGTGTATCAATAAATTAGTTTGCTTTCCTCAAACAACTGGTGCGTCCTCAATTTTAAAAAATACAAGAAAAACCCCTCCATATAAAGATCCTTAAAAAGGATCATTAGGTCTTCAAAGAGCAGGTATTTCTAATTGTAAGATTGTATTGTGCCATGCCAAGGACCTGTGCGAAGATCCTCTTTCAGAGACTAAAAAAAAAACCACACTGAAAAGCCATAACCAGAAGGCATTAAAAAATACAATTCTTCCACACTCCTACACAAGGAAAAAAATATTATAACTAAAATTTAGGATAAAATTATTTTTAAAAAAGCTACCCAAAACAGGCATTCAGTTCCCTGTTTTGAAATTAGCCACTGAATGAAGCCGAGGTGACAAAGCATCTCCACTACACTTGAGATATTAGCCCAGCTGCAGAGCATTTTAAAGAACCCTTCTCTGAAGCATTAAACTGAAATACAGTACACAGACTGTTCCTACATATTCTCATTTCTGAAGAAAGGAGAAAGTAAAATGTGATTGACAACATACTACAAAACAGGATATCCAAGCAATTATCAAATGCTTTAAACAAATCAATACCTCCAGCATTCTCATAAGGATGTCTCTACCATTTCCATTTTCCTGTTCACTTTTAGACCGGATACAGTCTACCAAATTTAGCAGAAGCTTGCAAGACATGGTCTGGATACTGCTTGGCAAGGATTCATCATCAATGTTCTTGGCAAACAGCTGCACAGCCAGGGAGAGGTCATTGAGTGGCAAATGCTGCCGGACATGATGCACCAGGTCTGCCAGGGTGCTGTATGCAAGGGGCCTGCACCCAAAACAAGGAATGAGGAAAACACATTGAGCACATCTAAAAATGTCGTTAATTTGACTTAACAAATAATTACTGCCTGGAGATACTTCCAAATTTCTCAATGCAAGTTTTCAATTTTCATATGCAAACCCAGAGTTCACAAGGCTTTTTCAGTTACACAAGAGATTTTTAACCTGTGCAATCTAAACAAAGACGCATCAACCTATCCCACAACTCTGGTATTGCCTCGTTGATCTTTCCTCCCCCACTGAAGAACACCCCACCACAGATTTTCATCTACATGCAGTTAATATGCATGTTAGCCACATTTTGAGCAGTGTTGGTCACCTGTTTCATAATTTATCATAAATGAAACAATTAAGAACTGATAAATTTTAAAAATTATTTCTTTTCAAATACCAGATAAAGAATCTAGCAGAGCAAATACTTCTAAATCTAATGTATGTTGTCAATAATGTACACTCGATACTTAAACAAAAAGAAGTAATTCTAGTTCAGATATTAATTTGGTCAGCTAGCTCACATAAAATCTAGACTACTGAAGACACAAAAAGTTAAGTATTCACTCCATTTACTTTTTCAACTGCAAATGAGTAAGTTTTAAGGTATTCATTGACAAAACAGTTCAAATCTCATTTAGATTTTACACTGGACATAAGATTTAGGGTGTTTCATGAAATATTGGGCAGATACTGAGTTGGTTTCTCTGTTTTGGTTGTCCTCCACAATTCAAAAAACTGAAATCACCTTCATTCACCCATTTTTCTTATTTTGTCCTACACTCACATTATCATGCTGTGCCATCAAAGTGTTAAACAAAAGCCACAATTATAGCAGCAGAAGCTCTGCCAATAAAACAATCCAGTAAAATTGGTTATTTGATGCAAAGATTTAGGACTCTATACAGAAGCTTCTGCAAATATTAATAATTTTCAAAGTAAGCAGCCCTGGCAGGCACTCAGATCATTATTCTAAACTTTCTCATACCTCAGTGTCTCCCGGGCAGTGTATCCAGAGCCAATCAATATAGATTCATCAAACAGCTTGTCCATGCATGGAATAAATTCTAGAATTTATAAAACGGAAAAATGAAAAAGCTATACACAATGACTGGCAAAGGAAACAATCAAAATAAGAGAGTCGAGCATTAAACCACTTAATTTAGGTATTTAAACCTAAAGTTAGAAAGTGATTTTATCCCAAAATTAATTCCTGAAGCTTATAAGAAGCAGTGCCATTTACAAGGAAACTTTCAAACAAACTCTTGTCTACTCCACTGACACTTGCCCCTTGAGTAACACTGCAGTACCCAGTCAAAGCCAGTTATATTTGCAAAGAGAAAAAAATGCTCATATTATTTTCAACTTTGAAAAACTTTTTGTATGTAACTAATGAATTACTGGAAATGTCAGGTTGGGCAACCCTGCACACAACAATTCTATTTGGCCTGGCATCTTGTGATAGTCCAATATAAATAAGTAATACGCCTCTCAAATAGGCAGAAATAGCTGAACTCTTTCCAGTTACAGGTACATTTATAAAAAGTGCTACATACGGCTCCTCAGGTCTGTTGTCAGGATGTGCTTAGCAGCAATCAGGAGCTCCTTCCTGAGGTGTGCTGTTTCAGCTGGACAATTGGAGAGCAGCTGCAACATTCCTTTTACCATTTGCTGAGAATATTTAGCCACTAATTCCTGCAATAAAAAAAGATTAACATGAGTACAACTACTACAACATTCTATTCTTAAGGTTTCCGTTACATTTGCGAAATAGCGCTCCATCAAAATTCACTTGTTTCTCTTCCAGTATCTAGTCCCTAAATCTAAAATACAATAGTCACTCCATAAATGCCCAGGCAGGGGGAATGGCACATTTTTACTTTGTATTCACATGAGGATATTTTTGAAAGGATAACCAAGTACAGCTCTACCTTCAGATATTCTATACAAATGCTCCCATCTCCAACCCCTGATGCACTGCAGTCATGCAGGTCACTTGCCTGCCATAAAGTGACTAGAAACCAGATGCATTAAGCAACAAAGTAATAAAAATGCATCCTACCTGGTAAATTCTGATGATGTAAGCCAAAAAAGACAATGTTTTAATCTGAGCAGCAATAAAATCAGCATACAACTCCTTGTTATAAAGTTTATGTTGTCTGAAATTAAATTGAACACTGGTTACGATTTTGTTCCTCCTCTTTAATATCTTCACTCAGAAAATTCAGTCAAGTTTCAAATTACATCATCTTGCAGTGAAGTTTTGCTTCTTAAAAGAATACAATCTCTGAATGGAAGAGCCCATTCTCAACAAGCCCTCTGCCATTCAAATTCCCAGCAGCACCTTTCTACAGAAAGCCAAGCCAATGCAAAGCATCGAACATTTGGCTCAGTTCCGCTAACTGGGGCCATTTTTTCTCCAAGCAATATTCCCTCCCACAGACTTGTCTGTCTCTCTCAAGCTTCAACCACTTAATCAGGTCATGCAGGCAGACAGGGAAAGGCAGAGGTCTTGCTCCCACTGCCCTGATCAGAACCCCTTGCTGCTCCTCAGAAACTTCCCTCTCTGAGGCAGGAAAAGCCGTGCTTATCCCTGCAGCATCACAAGGCTTCATGTAAGCTCTGCCTTGGAAAAACACAAATCTGTCATTGATGGTATGGCAAAGATTAAACAACACCAAGTGTCCATGCTCCCAAGGTCTTCCTCACTGTCTGTTTTGACATGGATTTTTGTCAGAAACTCTATTTTAAAAAAACTCATTATCAAATAATAAACTGGCACCTACTGCACAATTACGGACTTTACCAATGACGTATAGTGCCAATTACTTCACCTACAGAACCTTGGTAATTTTCAGTCAAATAATTGTTGCTACTTTTGAGATTAAAAGCAGTAAGAATAGAATCAAAAATCACAAAATAGAAGACAACAATATTTTGAGTAATACTGTATGACAGGTTTAAGTAATTTATCCCAAAAACCATCAAAATACTGTTAAATGCTCTTACCTTGCTTGAGCAGAAACTTGTATTATAATAGTGTTCATAATCAAGGGCACAAATTCAGCTACTACATTATGAATGTTCAGTTTGTAGAGCTTAAAAAAAATAAAGTATTATTAGAGAAATTCACAAGTCACACTCACAGTCAACTTACTAGAAAGCTAATCAGAAAAAAATTACGACATCTCAGCAGCTTATTCTTAGATGATATTTTAATTTCAAAAGTATATCACATTCATTTTTACTAATGTTAGCCAACAGAAGTTACACAACGCATTCAGTAATGAAGTATTTACATGCAAAATACTGAAATGCACTAACCTGATACATGAGAACAACAATAATAGGTAGCTCAGCCAAGACCTTTAGTGATAAAGATCCTCTGGGAATTATTGAATGCTGAAAGAAAGAATACATACCTTACAAACAGTTTAATTATTAATTCAAAAGAGTATGTAAAACACAGTTTTACAGAAACTGCTCATTTTAGTAGCCCCATATTTAACAATAATAACATTTAATAAACACAAAAGCATTGGGTATAATATTAAATAAAAATCCTGTAATTACAGCTGCATAAAAAATATCTGGAAAGTTTCAATCATCTTCTACAGAAAATTTTTGTTAAGAAAAAGAAGCAAAAAGAAGGTCTTATTTTTGCCTGGCCTTATGTTCAGTGGTCCTGTGCTACAGACAGTCCCCCAGTTAAGAGCAGTCAAACACTCACTGTCCTCGTCTCACTGTCCTCTCGCTCGGGGTTCACTTTCACCACAATGGTTGTAATCATGCCAACCATTTCAGGAGTGGGAACAGTGTTCTCTGGGATCACCTGAGGGTTCTCAAAATACCGATTCTACAAGCAAAGAGCAGAAGAAAAATATCATAATGCCAGTAACAGTTGAAAGGCCATTCATCTCCTTACAACTCCTCCATATAATTTTCCCCCAGAGCAGTTTTCTGCTCTGTGCACGCGGTGTTTGCACTGCAGCACCTGCCTGGGCCACACACACCCTGCAGCCTTTCCCACTGGAAGGAAAAGCAGAAAAGCTCCCCCAGCCAAGGCAGTTCTTTTGCTAAAGCAAAACATCCCAAGAGTTACTCTGTATCAGGGATGGAGGATCGCAGGAGGGCCTCCATTCATGACCTCACCCTTCCCTCAAAACCAGACACACTTGGCTACATGGAGACAGCCGCAGCCAACCCCACCCTGCTTCACCAGAGCTCACCTCAATCCACTCGTACCAGTAATAGTGTGCCAGAAACAGAAGGTTTTCTAAACCAAAAACCTAAATGTCTTCATTATAAGACATTTTGATAAATAGATTCATTAAAACTATATTTACTTAGTATCACTCAATACAAAATAATTATGTCAACATCTTTTAGAAAAAGAAATAAAAACTAGCTTTCTGACTATAGCAAGGGCAGTTTTAGAAATAAAAAGCTTACCACCACTTTTGGAAGTTCCTTGTAAATCTGTTTCACAAAGTCCAAAAAATGATGAATCTAGGGAGGAAGAAGTTACCATAACGAAATTTTTAAAAAATAATTTTAAAAAGCACAATTTTAGAATCTATTAACAGTACAAATACATAAAATCTCTACTCATTAGTACAGTATATTTTTCATGATAACTGAAAATAATCTGAAAGTGTTCTCCTACCTCCTTCTGCTATGTCAGTCTTAATTCAAATTTCACTTGGAAAGAATCTTATCTACCTATCAACTCTACATAGTTCCAATACAGTATTGTTAGGTGTAATTACTATGCATCAACTAAGTTTTCCTAAGAGAAAATCAAGGCAAAACACCAACAGAATAACAAAGCAAACTTCCAAATTCCCCTTGATGAGTCACAGGAGAGAAGAGGGGAGGCAGGGGGAAGTCAATCAGAGTTAATTCCTTTTTCAGGATTTTCCATTACAAACTAAAAAGCCATTAATTCTCTTCCTTCGTGCGGAAATTTTATTCCTTAGACTGTGATCATATTTAAATCCACATTTAAACCAAGTACACTAAGCTTTAACAGTTTGGTTTTCTTCCCAGGAGCGCTAGCACTATGCAATCCTCTTTTAAAAATTACTTTATGACAAAAAAAAAGGAAAGAATTAAATAAATGATTACTACAACAGGTCAAGCAATGTAAAAGGACAACAGCAAAACAAACCAATCAAGTCACTTGAACAAAATAGCAATTCTGAAGAGCATGGCAATAAGTTTTATACCATGTAACAAGAGTTATGACTTACTTCTTGAGTGATTGCTGGTCGGAACTGTTTGTGCAATTCAATAATTATTCTTAAGCAAATCAGTACATTTTCTTCATTTTCTGTCTGGAAAAAAAAAAAAA
>WEKY01008174.1:155621-257462 GCA_013390045.1 Picathartes gymnocephalus
GCCGCGGCCGGTCCCTACGGTCAGTGCAGGGCCCTCCCCGCCGCGCCGGTGCCCCGGGGCAGCGGCGGCACCGCCGGAAGCGAAGCGGGCAGAGACTGATCCGCTACAAGAAACAAAACGGCAGCCAGGAGTGAGAAAAGGCTTCGAATGATGAGTTTAAGAAAGATTTTTTTTTTAAATAAAATTTTTTTTAAAAGTAAACGAATGAAAACCAAAATATACAAAACAAAACAAGGAAAAACAAAATAAAACTACAAAAAAAGAAAACCAGAAAACCACATTCCGGCGCTTTTGCTCTCGCTTCTCTCCAGCAGCGCACCCGTTAGAGGCCGTTCGGAGCGCTGCGGGGCCGGTAACAGCAGCCGAACCGCCGCCGGCAGAGGCATCCCCGCGCCTCCTCAGAAATACCTCATATGTGCTTGCCGCAGCCAAAGCTCAGCACAAACCCCTTCCCAAACGCTCCGGGGTGTCCCCACACCCTCGGCAGATGTGAGGCATTTGTGGGTTTTATTGGCTATTTGTTTAAACCGCCGGCGGCTTTGCAGCCCAGCCACGCTGCCAGCGCGGTCCCGCAGGAACTGCCCCCGGGAGAGGCGGGCTGGGCGCTGCCGCGGGGGAGCGTCCCGGGGGCGCGGACAGCGGAGCCGCAGTGCCGAGGGGACAGCGCGGCCCCAGCGCGGCCAGACCCGGTCCCGGTTCGAGAGCCGGCCCCAGTTCCGGGCCCGGCGGCACCGAGCCGCGGCCCCCAGCATGCGGCGGCTGTTCTGCGCGCTGCTGCTGCTGCTGCAGCTCGGCCACGGTCGCTCCCCGGCCGCAGGTAAGGGGCCGCCGGTCTGCGCTGGCAGCGCCGCCGGGGAGCGGGCAAGGGGTGCGGGGGGCTAGGGCTCAAATCTCAGGCGTGAGCTGCATCACTGGTGGAGGTGGTTCCCTGCCCGAGCCTGATAGATGTGACAAGGGATGGAGAGCTCTGGGCACGATCCCACGAAGCCAGACTTTATTCTCAGGTGCTGTGATCTTGGTGCCTGCAGTGAAGGTGGGGCATGCCAGGCAGCCGGGGTTCTGTTTTGCACTTCTAACCCAAAAGCTGCACTTCTGCTTCCTTCCCTGACCCCGCGCCGCAGGTCACAAGACACCCAGGCAGCCGCTGTCCCCCGCTGTGGAACGCACAGACCTCCATTCTGCAGAGAGAGAGATCGGAAAGGCAGGAGAAATCCCTGAACTGGATGGAATGTCTTGCTGTGCCGGTCACTCCCTTGGTGACCTTGGGTTAGCCACTGAACCTCCAGCTGCTGCAGCTGTTGGGCCAGCATGGCCCTGACTTGTAAAATACCATGATAACCTCCAAGGAGAAGTGCTAGATAAGCATGAGGTAGTTGGCTATTTTCTTCCTGAATTCTGCTGAAACAAAGTGGAGCGTAGCCTGAATCTTCTAGATACATGAAACCTCCCTGTGCCAGATTTCATCAAATCACAAGCATTTCTCTTTTAACTCAAAAAACTGAACTCAGGGCCATTTCTTGTGCTGTGAAATGGGAACAGTGGAGCTCTTTCTCAGGCAGTAGTGTTACAGTTCATTTCTCACAGTCCTTCTGCCTCCAGAATTGCTCAGCACCTGTGATCTGTGATATAAAATGCAGGCACAAATGCAGTCTCTTTCATCCCGTCCCAAGCTGATGGATGCAGAAAAGCCAGCCCAGGAGTTAGCTGGCCCCAGTGCTCCCTTCACATTAGAAGTCATGGATGAGTGAGAAATGCAACTTCTGAAGGTCAAAGATTCAGGTCCTTGATAGCAGTCTGGTGGTTGCTGAAAGAAAGGATTAGGAAGGGCA
Organism: Picathartes gymnocephalus; assembly: GCA_013390045.1. Lineage (NCBI taxonomy): Eukaryota > Metazoa > Chordata > Aves > Passeriformes > Picathartidae > Picathartes > Picathartes gymnocephalus. The sequence goes on from WEKY01008174.1 coordinate 157,451, forward strand.
TCAGCATTAGAACCCCCCAACTCTTCTGCTCTGCCCAGCACTGCTGATGAGAGGAGAGCCAGGCAGATCTCTGATACAGAGAAGGGAACAGGCAAGAAATCCTGTTCCCAGCTCTGTCCCAATTCACAGCTATTTTGCATTTCCTTTTGATTTGGGGCTTGAGGGTTGATTTTGTTGTTTAACACATGCACATCCTTTAATGCTGCTGCACTGCTGGTTTATTGAAAAATTTAATGTATCCTTTCCACAAAACTCAACACTCTGCCTGTTGCAGTAGTTGCAAGACCTGAAGTAAGTAGTTTGAGTAAACATGACAGAGAAGATAATGGTAAGTCATACAAAACAGCAGAGCTGGTTCAGTATCACAGGTCCTGCCCCTCTCATGCCTTGATGTTTCGTAGAATTATAGCATGGTTTGGGTTGGAAGGGACCTTTAAAGGTCATCTAGGTCAACCCCCTGTCTGTGAGCAGAGACATCTTCAGTTAGATCAGGTAGCTCAGAGCCCAGTCCAACCTGACCTGGAATGTTTATACTGGGCAACCCGTGCCAGTGTTTCACCACCCTCATTGTGAAACATCTCCTCCCTCCACCTGCTGGCCACACTGATTTATACGCAGCCCAGCACAACATTGTCTTTCTTAGGTGTACATTGTTGGCTCAAGCGCAGCTTTTCATCCACCAGTACCCCCAGGCCCTTCTCCATCCCTTCATCCCCCACCTTGTACTGAATACCAGGGGTTGCCCCAGTCTAGGCACAGTACCTTGCACTCAGCCTTGTTTAACCCCATGAGGTTCCCATGGGCCCACTTTTTGAGCTTGTCCACGTCCCTCTGGACAGCAACCGATCTGCCACTAGAGCATGGTACAACTTTCATTTGCCTTGGGACTTTTGGTCCTTCCCTGGAAAAAGAAGTTTAAGGTGGACCATAGTACAGAAAACGCTTTTACTGAGGTGTTTTTATGTTTACTTATGAGGAAAGTTAGAGAAACTTGTCAACACAGCTGGCAAAGGAATCTAGTGAATGAAATCTCACCCGAGTTTGAAAGTTCACATTTTTTAGGACAGAGATTAGAGCTGAGCTTCTTCTAGTAGCTGGAAGTTTAGTGACCATGTTAGATCATTAGTGACAATGAACCCACAGCCAGCACCCAGCTCTGGGTGTAAAACGTCATCAAAGCTTTTGTGATGTTCTGGACTGAAGCTATCTTCTAGTAAGAACATTTCTAGGACTCAGTCTAACATGTTGTTTACTGTCCTTTTTTGAACTCATACACACATGCAACAGTTTCTGTTCCAGATATTTAAAGAGTAAAAAATTATGGCAGTAAAGTCTTTGCTAGGACAAGTGTCATTGTGAGTCATATAACTAGAGTTGACTAGTTAAAATGTATAAATAGATAAATGAAATTTAAAATGCAATTCAACAAGGTTTGGTTTACTTCTTTTCTTCTGATTTCCACAGAATCGTTTGATCTGGAAATAACCAACAATGGTCCCATCACAACGGGAGCTCAAGCTACTGTTCAGGCCAGGCTAAGAATGGAGAATGAAAATGTCCCATCAAATTTGTATCACTTTAACTGGATTTATGCTCCTCTGATTCTGATAGAAAAATCTGAGCAGCGTTTTAATTCCATAATTAATGTGACCGGTGAATTTCCTGGCACTTTCCCTGTGTCTGTCTGGGTGACTCACAAAAACTGTTGGTTGTGTCAGCCGGTGGCGAGAAACATCACCGTGCTTCGTATCACAGGTAAAATGGCTTTATGACCTGGACCTCTCAGAACTCAGTATATATGCCCTTGCCAGCATCAGGAAGAAAGCCAGTGTAAATATGGCTTCTGACAACAGAGTATGATTTGTAGCCCTGTGGCTGAAGGTGGGTTTGGGTGACATGGTACAATTAGTAACAATAGAGCCATGCTCTAGGCTCCTTACACCAAGGAAGAAAGTGTGATCCTGCCCGTGTTTTCCTGCCTCTGTCACTTAGAGAAACTGAACTAGAAACTAGATGCTTTAGCAGCTGCAGTTCACACATCGGCATTGGTCAGTGATACCCAGACTCCTAGAACAGTGCTTCTTCTACTGCCTCTCAGTGTTTTGAGATCTAAAGTTAGGAGGAGCATCAGCAGTGACAATCTGCTGCTTTTCCCTGTTGCATGACACAGTGAATCCTAAGCCATCAGCACAGCAGAACATTACATTCTCTTTTAAAGCTCTGTCCAACTCTACTGAAATTGGATGTGAAGTCATGGCTGCATTTCCAAATGTTGCTAAGTGCAATTTCAGTTTATTGGGAATAATTGGGAATATTCATAACCATAAATATGCTTTTTTTTTTTTTTTACGGATTAACCACTGGTGTGCTGTAGTTAACCAAATCCCTGATACAGTGATTGACAGGCCCAGTCCAACAGTAATTGCAATTATTATTTGTGCATCACCAAGAAAACAGTTAATTTTTAACAGATTTAATGAATTGTTAACAGGGTAAGGGTCTGTTACTGATAATCAACAGCCCATTAATTTTATAATGAGCTGATAAGTGTCTCATCATAATATATCTTCATTCATAGGTGAGACAGGATTTTTTTAGACCAGTCCTTGCCCCTCATTGTAAACAAAGTCCAACACAGAACCTCTCACAGACATAAAAATTCCACCCTTTCTGTGTTCACAGTATATAGCACATCTATTATTCATAGCAGTCAAATCTTAATTTCTGTAGAAATAGCTAAGGGGAAAAGAAGATACATGAAAAAAAAACCACAAAAGAAACAAAAACCACCATCCCAAACATGAAGAGTATGTGTACTGGCATGATTCTGAATTGAGATGCTTGATGTTAATACCAGTTCTTTTTAGATCAATAGCAAAAATTTATATGGAACTCTATCAGTCCATGATTATTTCTCTTAGTTCCATTACATGTTTTATCACAACCCACTGTATAACCCTAAATAAGTATTTTAATTTCACTGCCTTGTTAATACACAAGACAACACTGAATAATAGATATAAAATACACTTAACCACTTGGACTAGGACACAGAAAGACTTACACAGTTCAACAGAAAGAATGTTTTGGTACACAGAGCATGCTGTGGAAACATGCTATCATTCTTCTTCCCCCTTTTTATTCTGCAGAATTTATCACAGGGAACCTCACCATTGCCCAGATAGAAGACAGCAGAGTTACCACACATGGTTCTAGTTCCTCCACAGGCACAGTGACCCGGATTTCTTTCTCTCTTCATGACCCAAGTTATTACTTCAAGTCAGCATCATTTGTCTACAGCTGGGATTTTGGAGATGGGTAGGTGTAATTACTTTGCTTGCTTTGATGAGTAACCAAGGTGGCTCTGATTCAGATGTTCATCTAGAGAAAAATCCCAATTAAATCAGTTAGCTAATTGTCTGCCTGCTATAAAAGTGGTTTTCATAATTTACTGACTATTCCTATTCTATTTTGTGAATTCTTTTAGCATTATCTTTAATTTAAAAATGCAGAGATTTACTCTAGATCTTATACTAATTGTAGTTCTATAGGTAATACCACAGACATAAATCCTCATTTATATGCTCATAAAGTAGAATTAGAATCATAGCCACTGGGGCATTGTCTGTAAAGAAAATATATTAGAGCTTGTCCCTTTTTTAAACCAGAAATATGCAAGCACTTGGTAAAAAGCAATTTTGATTCTAAATCTTTTCCTGTTGCACACAGAGTTTACCAGATTACCAAGGAACCCTTTATCTACTGCAACTGCTCTTCCATGGGGAATCGCACAGTGCATCTGAAGGTCGTAGCTGAATGGGAGCAAACTGGAAGCATCATACATGAAAGAGAAATTATGCAGAAAACTGGTGATTTTACCACAGCTCTGGAGCTCTTAGGTAATTATGAAACATTTTGCACCTCCAATGCAGAACTATTTGTATGTGTACAGATACAATCTAGCTTTAACATGGTAACACAACTTCAACAATGTTTCATGTGCAAAGGCAGGTCAACGTCAATCACTGAAGTGTTTCATTGCAGAATCAACTTCTGTTCTTCTAGTGCAGAAAAATGGGTGGAAATACATAAAACCTTCAGTTTCTTGTTAATCTACAGACAATTTTACTGTCTTTTGTTAAAGCCTCACATACAACTAAAGCAATAAAGTATTAACTGTAACTTACAGTGGATTAGTTTGTTCAATTTACACCATGTCTCCCTAAACAATAAATTAGTTAAGCATTAGGAAAGTCTCATTGATTTGGTTAGCTTCAGGAGTAAACAAGCACAGAATTAAAAATGTAAAGAATTAATAAAGTTGGTTATACATATTGAAAAGAAATTAGAAATCTTATACCATCTCTGCTGGTTTCATTTTGGGGTGTGAGACAAGTAGTATTATTTGTGTGACTGATGGAGCTCAAGTCTGCAAGTCCATGAAAACAAACCTTCACTGGGAAACCAGTGAGACTCAAGCTTACCTGTGGAGTGTGACACACTGGCTTTTCATTTCTTCTCAGATGCTGTTAAAAGTATTAACATAGTGGGTTCCAGAGAGACTCATGTAATGGAAAACCTGAATTTATCTCTTCACATCAATGGCACGTAAGTAGTAAACACAACTTCTTTCCCCCAAAAATAGTCTCTTTAAGTGTTTTTCTCCAGTGTTTCCTAAAAATAGTCAGTTGAACCCCACAGAACAATTACTTAAAAAAAAAAAAAAAGAACAAAACCACCCCCTTCCTCCAAAAAAATACTGCTGAATATTGCATTTCCTGACTTTAAATACCATAAGCTCTAAGACTCTGAAAGAGCCTGCAACTTTACAGAAAAGTAGAATCCTCCTAGGTAAAGAATGTTAAAAGACAAGTAGCCAGAGAAATAGTGGGGGAAAATACATCTGAAAATATCTTTTTCAACTTTTCTCCTTCACCAATTTCCCCACTATATTCTAAGTCCTGTTGCATAGCAGCAAATCTTGACTGGCATGGGCGATTAATAGGTTTGGGGAGTAATTTTGGCAAAGTTCAGATTGCCACAAGATGAATAAGACATAGAAGCTCCATGCAGCAAGGATTATAGGAAAATAGGAGAGTTGTGAGCACCTCAATCCTAACACAAGCTCTCTCAAATTACAGCTTTAGAACACATTGGAGTTTAGGAGTGAACAGCATCAAAACACAGAGTCATTTACCAAAGGCATAAACAGTCCCAATACACAAAGCAGCACAGTTTGCATTCAAAAAGTGAAAGGCACGTTGGCAGGAGTGGGAACTGGAGATGGCATATCGGTAAATGTGAACAGCCAAAAACCATGACAGGCAAACCTGAGATCACCCAGAGCAGGCTTGGTGACATTCTAGTCACAGGACTGGGACTGATGCAAGAGAGTTTAAGATGGAGATGCAGTAACAAAGAGATGGATTATCAAAAACGAAGATAGAAAATGAGCTAAACAAATAAACTTGATGCTTTCCTTAGAAAACAATCATTGCAAAAAGATAAGAAATGAAATACTAATAAAATAGGGTAAAGAGAAGCTCTGTTTGTTGTCAGAAAGTCTATAGTGCGTAAGATGAGGTCAAGCAGAATCAGTTGAAACAGGGATCTGGAAAGGTAAATAAATGGCTTCAATTAGACGTGGTGAGAAGCCACGTGGCCATGAAGTGGGTTGCACTAACTTACTCGACAGCAAATAAAAACCCTTTTGTTAATGTAAGGGAATGTTGTGGCCCCTGAAATTTACTTACATTTTCCATCTATTAGTCCTTTGTACAGAGCTCATCTTACATTCTTTCTAGTTTCATTTGCGGGCTTTTTTAATTAGAACAGTCTTGGGTGTTCTTCAGTGGTGCAGACAATGATTTCTGTGTAAGAAGGACAAAGGAAAAAAACCTTCTCTTGGAAGTGCAGGAAAAAGATTCCTTTTATCTTTATTGAAGGACTAAGGAGTTTTCTACACACAGTGGCCTGCTGTTGACCCTTGCAGGTATTCAGCTCTCAGCTGAAAGGACTGCCTTTATAGGAGGATCATAAAGAACTTTTTCATTTGGCAAATGCTATAAACCAAACAACTGTGCAGTTAATGATTTCTTCATTTGTATTTAGATTAACTTCATTAGTTTCAAAATTATTCTGCTATTTTAACCGAGCTCTTTCTGGAATTTTTGCAGAGTTTTAACCTTTTAAAATTTTGCCTTTTTGCTCTTGTCATTTCAGCCCACCTCTGGCATTATGCTGGCTTATAAAATCCGAGTGCATTCCACTTGAAGGTGACAAATGCCATCTGGTGGAGATCAGTGGCTCCTGCTACAACCTCAGCCACACCTTCAGGGACGCGGGACAGTATTGCCTCAGCGTCAGGGTGGAGAACGGCGTGACGGTGCTACAGACGTACCACGGGATCAAAGTGCGGCCGGCAGGTGAGGGGCAGGGAGTCCGAGCAGCACGGAGAGTCCCAGCCACATTAGGGACAAACGTGGATTAACCAGCCCGCAGATGAGATTTCAGGAAACTGGAGTAGAGGCCTGAAAAGAGAGGAATATAAAAGGGAATGAGAACTCATAATGTGCCTTCTGTAACTGCTCTGAGCTTCTTGTATTCTGCTGAACCTTAAGTCCCAAGAGTGTCTTGAAGCTACTGATTACCCTGGGAAGGCTGTATTACTTAAATGAACTATTTTTCAGTTTAAATAGTCCAGCTTTTGTAGTTAGAGAGGATAACTAGGAAAACGTATGCATCTGTAACACTGCCTTAATTAAGCAGTCTCAATCCTTTTTGCTCAGTTTAGTTATGGATTTTTGAGGGTAGATTTTCTAGGCTTCCATTTCATTACAAATCTCTGTCCCTCCTGCTGGTGACCCCAGCTGGCTCCCCCATGCATGGTCACACATGCCCCTCTTGGGTCCCTAAACCATCTGGGAGAGCAGTTAGGTGGCCAAGTGAAGGGGACAGCCAGGCTGTGGCACAGACTGGTCACACCATGTCACTGTGAGCCAGCTATGTACAGACATGGCAGCTCACTCCAGAAGTGATTCAGGGCTGAATCCTCTGTGCTGGAGGCTCTTGGCTGCTGTGGAGGTGAGAGTCCTTCCCATCCTCTTGGGGTACCACAGAGGTACCAACACCCCAGGGAGTTAGGGGCTGACATATATAACTGGGTGGAGGTTTTTAGGCTCTTCAAGAGAAAAGAGGGCATAAAGGGAAAGATCTTACGAACCCCTCTCCCACTCCTGAGATTTCTGAAAAACCTGGAGTGATCTGGGCTGAAAAGCTTATTCCTTCTTACACACATCTCCTTTTTACTAAAAATTCTCCTAAAACTTCTTCATTGTTTCCTTCTCACTGCCTCTTTCTGGGGTATTGTGTCACTCTGGGAATGTGTCCTTGTGCTTTTTCCTAGGAATCCACCCAGCTTTCTTTGTCCTCCTATGCACTGCTCTGGTTTCAGTGATGCTGGTTCTGGTGCTGTACACGACCTTTCGAAGTAACACACAGCAAAAAGATCTCGTGGAGGTATTCAGTTACTCTTACTTTGAGTTGGGATTGTTATTAGGTATTTTTCAGCCATGAAAGGCATTTGATATGAAAGATTCTTTAGTCCCCAGAAAAACAGAGCAGGAGGGAGCATTTCCCTGGTATGTGTGATCTGTTCCACCAAAAACTCCAAGCAGTGCAGGCAAATGAAGAAACAGCCATGCTTCTGGCCTGTTGCAGAACTCTAAATTGCCAGGATAATAATGGGCAGTTTGCTAATATTTCCAAACAGATGCTTGCATTGAATTATCCCTTCCAGAGGATCTACCTCAGAGTAGTTACATGAAAGAAAGCAAGGAGACAGTGCAAGAGGATACAGAATAATAAAAAAGGAAGGGTATGTTACCTAAAGCAGCCCTAAATTGTTACCTATTCCTCATATGTGGCCTTCATCTCCCCAACTCCCTTCCATCTTTAATATGCCTTTCACTTGCTACAAAGGGTATTTGCAATAAGCATGAGTTCTTGAATCAAAAGTAACTTTCATGGTACTTTGGAAAGAACCAAATACCCTTTACACAATATAAATTATATACCTCTAGAGACACTGCCTATAAGCCATGTGCACAGCAGGTATAAATCAGAAGTCTGTTTGAAGTTAGTGACTGACTGAAAATGGTTGAGGACCAAGTGCCATTTGTAGCCCAGTGTGTTCTTGCTGGACTTGAACCAGTGGGAACAGAACTAAAAATTATCTCTTTGATGTTCCTTTTCCAGGTAGCTGACTTTGACTTTTCTCCACTGTCTGAACACCGGTCTAATCATTCCAAGTCAGGCTGTGGCCTAGCATGTTGCAGATCATGTTTTCTTCAACCATCAAGAGAAGCTGCCTGGGAGAGTCATGAACTTCTACATTCACTTTACAAGCCAGTCAAAATGTACACGCTGTGAAGAACACAACTGCACTTTGGTTGCACTAACTGTCTAACTTTCTCACTTAGGATAACTTAAAAGCCCGGTGCTGCATGAATGGTTTGGTTTTGCCAGAGCAATGAGGTTCACCACTTTAAGTCCAGCACTTGAGTACTTCATTCTCTGAACTTAAAAAGAACAAGAAACACAGTAAAAATAGCTTTGTATTTTTAACATATACAGGTGTGTATTTACAGCTGTAAATGCAACATTTTATTCTTATGAAAGATTGTTTTATGTGCAGGATTGCTAAATTCACTACCTCTTGTAATTTCTCTGTTCCTTCTGCTCTCTGTTTCAAAGAAGAAAATGCCTAAGACAAACATACCTCCTTTCCCATGTACAACAATATTACTGGAAATGGAAGTCACTCAAAATATTGTTGAATGTGTAGTTCTTCTATCAAGGAACTGATGTGTCCAGGTTGAAAACAGAGGAGGTGTTTCCAATGAACCAGACTACCTAATTATGTTGTCCTTTTTCCTGTCTCAAAAGACCCCTTTTTAAGCTAATGTACTTCTGTGAGATTGCAGTGGTGGTGACCTACTCACCCGCTAGCAGTATTTTGGTCCTGCAGAAACTTCCACATGCCCACCACTTTCTAAAATAGAATGCCTGTATAAGTAATAATGTATAAGTAGCTTTTTTTTAGGCTATTCATTCTTTTTTTCTCATATTGCTCCCCAGCTAGTCATCAAAGGTCCTCTTCCAAAAAATGCAATAACCAGTAGCTGAAAGGTGCTCAGCAAAATATATTCAACTGAAATTCCTAATCAATGTTCAAGGCTGTATAAACTCCATGCCTGTTGCAGACTGTCATCTACTATCAGCTTCCTGCTCAGCCAGGCTTTGCCTGCTGCCATTTCACAGTACCCTGGAGACTTTTAAACAGAAAAGGTTTTGTGTCCACTTCTTTTTTTAAATGTGACACTCTCCCCATCTCTGCTTAAAGCATATGGGTATTGTGGGCTTGGGGTTTTTCATAGTTTCTCAAATGATTGGAAGATAATTGTCTGAATGTCAGGGGATGTATTATGAGGTTTTGGGGGTACTCATCTCACATGTTCAACTTCTATGCTTCCTCAGAGAAGCCCAGAGCTTCAGCTCTCCTATGAAAGAAATTACATGACCCTTAATTAACTTGATACATTTAAAATAGAATAGGATCATCTAAGATAACAAATCCTATAAACCCAAGTTTTTGTCAAAGGGTACCTTCCAAAGCAGAACTTCTTTCAGCTTTTCTTCCAAAGAGAAACTGTATTTTTAAGCAAGCTTGTTGATTAGGAGTGGTGTCCTTTTTATTCTTTCTCAGTGCTCTGGTATCAAACTCTTATCTTCAGCCATATTCAGTTACTGTCAAGAATGTGCTTCTCTTTAGCAAAGAAGCTACTGTGCCTCAGAGCTTCAGTTTTATTGTTTATTCCTGGGATCCCAGCTCTCTGAGCCACTGCCAAAGGCAGTGACTTGTTCTGGGATGTCAGTGTGGTTTGTAAATGGCTACAGGGTCTTGGGCACTGGAAAGAAGAGATTCCTGATATGCAAAATGCAGCTCAGAGTGACAGAGTCCTGAGACAGACTGCACAGGGATTGCTGCAGCCAGAATTTAGTTTGGGCTTCTTTTATTACATTTGTGAAAGACGTGGCCCTTGCTGCTGCAATACACTTAAAGACAACACCTTGACATGTTAATGAATGCATAAAAAGTCCTTCCTTCTCCATATTGTACTGCTAGCAAAGACAATATCTGTGAGAGCAGACTTAGTTAAAGATACATGAAACTGGGATCATTTGGGTTCGAAACAGATCATATCAAAGGAGTGAGACTTATGCTTGGCCCCCTTTTGAATTAATACTCAGGTGATCCAAAGGGTGTCATAAGGTTTTAGGCCATGAATTTTATTGCTCTGCGTTTTTGCATTTGTGTTCTCCTCCACATGTCCGAGCCAAGATACAACTGAGCATGCCAAACCTGGCAAAGTTGGTATCAATCCCCCATCAAAAAAAGTGGGACATGGAATTTGAGGTACAAATGACAGGCCTAAGAAAATCCTCAATTTCTTAATGAGAAAAACCGAGCATATGTCTTTGAGAAGAATATTGGCTCTTACTCTCTGCCTAGAATGAGTATGGGATGGCAAAGGAGTCAAACGATTCAGGAGGGTAGAAAAGATAGAGTGCTGCAAAGTAGAAAGTCAACACCATCAAATACTAGAAGACACTTCTTCAAGAGCAGAAAAGAATAGAGGTTAGAAAGAAAGACATCTCTAGCAAAAAATAAGTAGTGGAGAAAGTACACTTAAAAGGGTATGTCAAGAAGCAAATTAACCAAGAAAATTTAAACAGCCTTAGCAAATTGAGATATAAGTATGAGAAATATTCACACAAATATGGTCTTGAATCCAATATGAAACTGCTTCCTGCACAACAGACTGATCAGTGGGTTTGATAAATGCATCTGAAATTGAAGACAAAAGGTAATTGAACAGTTCAGGATATAGCAATGAGATTAGTGGGATGTAGCAAGGATCAGTAGGAGGATTCATTGTGTTAACCTTAGAAATCAATGACCTGAAAAAAGGAATGTTCAGCAAAATGATCAAACTCACTGATTCAAAACAAGAGTCCAGTGAGTGCAAAGCCAAAGAGCCATGAAATTCAGGTGATAAGCAAGAGTGTGGGCAGATAAAAAGTGTATGAAATGAGAATTATTTAGAAGGAAACGCATTTGAGCACAAAAAGGTTCTGGAAATGCATAGTAGAAAAACACACAGTAAAGGAAAAGAACTTCTGTTACTCTGTAATTTGTCATACAAACAATGGTGTTGGTTTGTGCAGCAATTGTAGGGACAAATCAGCCTTTTATCTTAAAAGCAGAGTATAATGCTCTGTGGCTGAATGGGTCAAGGCTGAATTTTGTCTTTCATCTCGGGAAAGGAGATTACACAGCCCAAGCTGTGACCACAATATGAAGACATGAGGCCTCTATTGAGTTTGCTGGGTGCTGAAGAAATGGAAGTTGTTTCAGCAAAAGGAAGGTGAAGAACTTCATATTTAAATGTTCAGCTTTATTATTAGATAATCAGCCAACACTTCACCTTGATTTTTGTGCCAGTTTCCGTGGAAACTGAAATGCCATCCTGCAGCTGTCACAAAATTGTTCAGATCCTGCAGATCTCAGCTTTGACAGCACACCATGCACTACAAAAATGGATTTTTAAATTGCAGCCACTAAAGTGGGGAATGCAGAAGTTCCAGAAACTTCTTTCGTAGCTGGGTATACTCATCACCAGCATATGTAATTCCTACAGCAGTGTGCACAAAGAGGGCAGTCACAGCAGATCATGGAATCATAAAATCATGGAATGACTTGGGTTGTAAGGGACTTTACAGATCATTTCCTTCCACCTGCCTGCCATGGACAGGGACACCTTTCACTAGACCAGGTTGCTCCAAGATCCATCCAACCTGGCACTGAGAATTTCCAGGGACAGGGCATTCTATGCCAGGGCCTCAACACCCTCACATTAAAAAAATTTTTTTTGGTGTCTAAATTAAACCTCCTCTCTGTCAGTTTGAAGCCATTCTGCTTTGTCCTGTCACTACATGTTCTTGTAAAAAGTCTCACTCCACCTTTCTTATCATCTCCAGGTAAGGGCATCAAGTCACCCCAGACCTTCTCTTTTCCAGGCTGAACAATCCCAGTTCTCTCAGCCTTTCCTCATAGCAGGGTTGCTCCATTCCTCTGATCACTGCGGTGATCTCCTCTGGACACATCCAGCAGCTCCATGTCCTTCCTGTTCTGGGCCCCAGAGCTGGGGGCAGCTCTGCAGGTGGGCTCTCACCTGAGCAGGGTAGGGGCAGAATCCCCTGCCTCTATCTGGTGTTTTATAGAATACTGCCATTGTACAACTGCCACAACTACAGGAGCAAATCGTACTGGAGCACTAGGGAAAGACTACCCCAGCCAAATAATTTTCTGATGCATTTACTCACAGCAGTCTTGGGAGGCAGAGAAATGATATTATCACTGTTCACAGGCGGCAGAAGGGAGCCATGCAGAGATACAGAGCTTGCTCGAGCAGAGGCAGCTGCAAATACCCGCATAAAATTGGAGATTAAAAAGATTATGACCATCTACCAAATCCTTGTCCTTCTATTGGAAGTCATGTAGCTTTTCTAATTCTTTAATTAATGGTTTTAATTAATTTTAATAAATAGGTTTTATTTAATCATAGCCAGTGTGTTCATTAACAGCAAGGCACTATCTTAAATCACTTTTAGCCAGAACTTAGCAAAATTTAGTATGAGCAGGTACTGTGAGAATACAGCTTGGGAAAATTACAGAAACTTAAGTTTTGCTAAGCTAACTTTGATACGTTTCAATGAGCAAGACCTGGGAGATAGTGATGTATTTTTGAAATTGGATACAAGAAGCAAAGAATTTATGGACTACAAAGATGTTTTGTAGGAACTAGAAGGTAAAGAAGATAACAAAGACTCAATATATATGTGCTGGGAAATCCTTGCTGGAGAAAAAAAGATACTAAAAAGACTAAAAATACAAATTACCAGGAACAGTGAGAAATCCATAACCAAGAGAGGACAGAATACTAGCTAATGAAAGAATTGTGTAATTTAGAATCAGTGAACATTAATTTCTTTGTTTGCTAAAAATATACAAGCAGGTGAAGGAGTTTTATATCAGCTTCTTGTGTGGAGACCAGGAAATTTTGTCGGCCACACAGACACAAACCTGTTGAGCAAGAATAAAGTAACACCTCATTCGCTAGCACTAAAAGGCGGTGTCAGAGGGTTTATCTGTCCCGGAGGGTTTAAAAAGGCGCTGTTTATTTCTCCCGGCGGGCTCGGGGGTTTCTTGCGGCCCGCGGAGCGAGGGCCGCTCCGGGCTCAGGCCGGGCCCCGCGGAGCACGGGCCGGCCGGCAGGGGGCGCCCGCCGCGCGGGGATCTCCCTCAGCCNTCCCTCAGCCGCCTCAGCGCCATGGCCGCGCCGAGGGACGCGACGGGACGCGATGGGGAGGGAACGGGACGGGGCGGGATGTCCCTCAGCCGCCTCAGCGCCATGGCCGCGCCGAGGGACGCGACGGGACGCGATGGGGAGGGAACGGGACGGGGCGGGATGTCCCTCAGCCGCCTCAGCGCCATGGCCGCGCCGAGGGACGCGACGGGACGCGATGGGGAGGGAACGGGACGGGGCGGGATGTCCCTCAGCCGCCTCAGCGCCATGGCCGCGCCGAGGGACGCGACGGGACGCGATGGGGAGGGAACGGGACGGGGCGGGATGTCCCTCAGCCGCCTCAGCGCCATGGCCGCGCCGAGGGACGCGACGGGACGCGATGGGGAGGGAACGGGACGGGGCGGGATGTCCCTCAGCCGCCTCAGCGCCATGGCCGCGCCGAGGGACGGGACGGGACGGGACAGGGCGGGCTGAGGGGCGGCCGCCGTCCCGAAAAGCAGCGCCGAGCGTCTGGTGGAGCCCAGAGCAGCCCTGAGACCACACTCGGGGTCATCACCGCCCCGAAGGTCGGGGTCATTGCTGTGCCGAAATGCTGTCCTGTCCAGCGCAAATCTTGTGTCCCTCACCGGGAGGCCATGGATGGATGGATGGACGGACTGAGCATGTTGTGCGCTCCTCAGAGAGAATTTCTCTACTTTTTTCAGTACACTTGGACGCCCCACCCCACTGTCCCTCAGTGGGACACACTGCAGGATTAGGAACTGGAGGGACAAGGTCCATCCTGTGAGCAGCAGCGGCTCCACTCTCTATGGAAGACAGTAGCTGTGAATTATAGAACCACATTTGCTGGAAACAAGATCATCGAGTCCAGCCGTTCCCCCAGCACCTCCAAAGCCACCAGTGAACCACATCCCCAAATGCCACATTGACACATCTTTTAAAGCCCTCCAGGGACGGTGACTCCACCGCCTCCCTGGGCAGCCCATTCCAGTGCTAGAGAACCTTTTGGTGAAGAAATTTACCCTAATATCCAGTCAAAACCTCCTCTGGTGCAACTTGAGGCCATTTCCTCTTGTCCTATCACTTGTTAATTTGGAGTAGTGGTGTTAGTGAAGTTTCAATCTACAATGATTTAATTTAAGGAAACAAAGAAAGCAGCCCACAGAATAAAACGCAACTGAGTGTAAACCTTTACAGAAATCACCTGAAGGTGCCCATGACTCCAGTGGAAGGTCTCAGAAACAGGGAAGCAGAAGAAGCAACAAACAGGCATGTTCTGGTTTAATAACTCTGTAGGATTGGTCCTTTGTGGTAATATAAATTAGGACTTTGTCATTTAAGGAATCTTTTCCGGCATAATTAAGATACAAAATGAGAATAGACCACAGCAATAAAAGTTCTCTTATCTGATCAAAAGCATGCACTTAATAGCAAAAAAATTAATATTATGTCATAGGTTTTTAATGTCTTTTCAGTCGCCTGTCCTTAATCTATTCTTCTTTCATTATATGCAAAGCACTTACAATATTTTGAATAAAATCAAAAAGGAAAGAATAATCTAAAAATCAAAATGTACTTGCTAATTAAATAGCAATGCCCTTACTTCCATTCAGGCAATCTCGATAAATTACAGTCTTCCCATACTAATTAACTTCAAGTTTAATGGGTTTCTCTCACCACCGCAAGCTATGTAACAAAACACAACATGCTCAACTTCACAAAAACGAGTCAATATTGAAACTGGTCACTTGATTCAGCTCCAGCAGAGCACTCAAACGTGTGTAAGTACAAACACAGAGGGAACAGCTCCTTGTGGTGGTGGAAAGTGCCCGATGGAAAGGGGAGCAGCCTCACTTCAGAGCCCAGGACCACACTGAACATGTGCAGTGAGTTCCTGCACCTGCAGAGCTCATGTCTAATGCAAAAAAAGCACTTTTAAACCACTATCACCTTTTTTCCACCCTCAATGAATTCACTTGCAATGAATCCAGAGTATTTTTGTGGGTCACTGGTTTCAGGGGACTGGTTCATGACAGACAGCATGCCCTATCCTCTGCCATCCCAGGCAAGTGCCCCATGCACTGCAGCCACAAACATAAACAGAGCTGCATTTCTGAACTGAACCCCATCAACACAGAACAGTTCCTGGGAGGCTCTATAATCGCATGTTAGAGTGGTTTTTTGTATATAGTCAGACCATTAAAGTAAGATATTTCTGTTACTAAATTATCTCCTTATTGGGGAGTTCATAAAGATTACTAGAAGGTAAGTTTGAGTTAAAACATTGTGAGAAACGCGAGAGCAGTCACCCAAGATGGTATCAGAATATGAATGCCAGCCCCTCATCCTGGGGAAGAGAGATGGGTCAGGATAGTCTCCCTGAGCCACCACGGAAACACTTGAAGGGAAACAGCTTGAGTTTTGAATCTGAAATTACTCCAGGTAGCTATTCTTGTGGAATTTTGAGTTCTTTGAGGGGCATTTTTTTCCCCTCTAGCCTGTCAAACAACTGCAAGATTCCACTTATGGATAAAATTATTCACACTCAGTAAATGTGTGTTTCATATCACAGGTCCACCTCCATACAAGAAGTGAGGCATCCATTAGATCCCATAGATACCTCAGTTAGGACCTGTATTCTGAGGGATCCCCAAGACCAATCCAGACCGCACATCCTGGATGGAGAGGGGGGAAACTTTCACAGCAAGTGGATTTGCAAATAGCCATTATTTTATTCAGGTACCGTTATCTTTTCTGTTCTGTTCTTTCCTTCTCTTTGGCTTGGTAATAAGTAGTGGGGAAAACCTGCTTGCAGACAGGAAGACACCGTATAATTAAAGTATTCTATTTAATTCTGTAGGAACAACATCAATTTTCCTAATACAGTGTGTGAAATGTAAAAAATCAGGTAAGCAGTGCATACATTTTTTATGAACATGAGGACCCTGAACTATTACTAATGAAGTACAGAAAGAAAAGACAGGACTCTCAGTAGGAAAATACCATCCATTAAGTGTCTCCCTGGGGATCAAATGACACTTACAATTGAAAGACATTAACTACCTCCTACATTTCAATTGGTTACCAGCAGGATGCCTATTTGTAGAGATTTTTGCTGTCTGTACTCTGTTAGTGTAAGATGCCACATTAATATTTTCTGACCTTTGCAGTAGATATTGCCCTTTTTTTCACAGGCCAGCAGCCTGATTTTATCTTTTAAAACCGTTGATCCTGTTAAAGAATGAGGACAAGAGCAACTCTGCGAGTGTGCAGAGGCCTGCTGAAGCCAACAGACCTGCTGAACATGTTCTGAATGTTTTCTGATATGTTACCCTTCACAAGAAGATTTCCAGGGTTCTTTTTGTAAAAGTGTACCTGTCTTTTACTAAATGCCTATCACCAAAGATCAAAAGGCTTTTGAAATGTTTCCCCAAAGAAAAGCAGAAAGTAAGAACATAGAAATTCATTCATTTCCAAACTGATTAATCAAAGGCAGCTCTTTGATCAGTAAAGGAAGTCCTCGGTTCCAAAACAATGAGCACTTTAATGGGGAGCAATTACACCTTTCTGGGTGTATTGTCCTTCAGGCATGTGTTGGGTTCTCATAGGTGTCACCACCAGGACACCAAGGCACATTTACTTTTCATTATTGTACCACCTGAAAACTCAACACCTCCTTCCCATGCCTCCATTTCTGTTGCTTCCATTTAGCTTCACAGTATGTGGCAATGTTTGCATTAGAAGTCCCTGTGGTTTTGTTCACATATATATTTGTGTATGTGTGTATAGATACACACACACAGGCATATACATATATTCTTGCAATATCTACTGCCATTCAAATGAGAAATGTGCAGTGATTTCTTCCTGCAGTGAATTTTATGTGACTCCTATTAAAAAATAAAATAAAAACAAAACGGTAGTCACAAATAGAAGAGATTAAGCAGCAAGGTCAAGGTCTGAGAGGAGACAATATAGATCCCACATCCACAGATGTTTGCAGCTGCTGACAGTCCTGTGATTTAAGGAGCTGTTCTCCCACGTCATTGCAGGACAGGCAAA
Source organism: Picathartes gymnocephalus (assembly GCA_013390045.1). NCBI lineage: Eukaryota > Metazoa > Chordata > Aves > Passeriformes > Picathartidae > Picathartes > Picathartes gymnocephalus. The sequence goes on from WEKY01008174.1 coordinate 174,943, forward strand.
CGTCTGCCACAGATAGTCATCAGCAGATTCTACACTTAGAGCTTCTTGTTGATCAGATGGAGCCTGTTCAATACTTGCCATGCCCATTGCAGAGGTGCTCACAGGTGAACTGAAACTGTTCTCTAGAGTCCAGAACTCTTCAGGACATAAGGGGTGATGAGGACACAACAACCACCCTAAACCATCAGGAATTCACCCCTTGCATGCTGCTCATTAGGAGTTACTACAAGATGATGAATTGCCAATGACTTTGGAGAGGGTCACAGGGGCAATAGGAAAGCAGTGGATATATGGCTGTTATTAACAATCAACATTCTGCTGGTTTTCGCACCACAGACAGAACACAGATGTGCACATTATATAAAAGCGAAAAGAGAAATAATTCCTGGGGCGTGGTGACTGTCATGGAAGGTGAAACAGCTCCCAAAGCAAGCTTCTAAATTAAAAAAAAAAAAANCAAAACAAACAAAAAAAAAAAAAAAGTCTGCAGTATAAGGACATTACAAAGGGACTTTCTGTCCAGAAAGATGTAAGAAGGCATTGCATCCTTCAGGGAAATATCAAAGTGAAGCTAAAAGCATTAGAAGTATGAGGCAGCTCTACAACTTTGGAATTTTCTGGGTGACATCTATGCTTCAGTAAAACATTCATACTCCTGAGAGTCAATGAGGAAGACAATGCTAATTAAGGCCTGTGTACAACATAACAGGGAGTTTTCAGGAAAGGTGGGTGAATGCCATCATTCACTGGCAGTGACACAGCAACCTAATCACCCTCTGGAAGTGACAAGGCCAATGCGCAGCGAGAGGGGTGTGAATTCACAGCTCATCTGCTCCTCGGCACTCGTTTTTCAGGTAGATGCTCCTCCATGTGAGGTGCTGCTGGCGCCTGTCCCCACACTGGATCTGCCAGATAACAGTGAGCAACCCATGACAGCATTCCCAATTCACAACAGCAATCCCCTATGACCAGCTCACAGCCACTGCACGGCCAGATAGTGCTGCCTCTGCTGATGTTGCCTGACCGAAGGTGTCCGTGCTCGGGCAAACCCCTTCAGCCAGCAGAGAGGAAGGGGCAGCAGCTTCTGGCACAGGAGCACTGAGGAACACCTGAATCTGTAGCACCTTCTGTCTGCTCAGCTGAACCTGCAGAGGGGCATCTGTCCAGGGCCTCGCTGCACCTTCTGAGTGAACTCAGCTGCTTCACACAGGAATTCAGGGCGCTAGCTCATATGCTCTCAATTCACACCCTGGTTTACTTGCTACTAATTTTTTACATGAGCTTTGAGTCAACTTTTCTGTTTTCTTCCTTATGTCCCTAGAACAGCTGATCTACTATCAGTAATCCAGGCAATAGTGTCTCCTGGATACAATGAACATACAGATGTCCCCCTGCAAACCCCAGATGAGTGGCCACAATTCTGCTGTTTATTACAGTAACACATTCCAGCGTTTGAACCAGCAGAGATACTTGAAAGAAAACAGAGCTGAGCAGGCCTGTTAGACTCAGTCAATAAATGTACAGCAGGTTTTTCATTTTACAGGAGCTGCATCTCTTATTATGTCCCAGACTCTTTGGGAGACTTGAAATACCAAATCCTGGGCTAATATATGTAGGTCTGACTCACCTGTGGTCATCTCTGGTTTATATCACCTGCAAGCCTAAAAAATATTCAGTCTCAAATGTTAAGCTCTGAGAGGATCACACAGGGTAATTAAGGTTGGAGGGCAGCCCAGGAAATCTCCATGTGCAACCTGCTGCTCAAACCAGTGCCAGCCTGAGGTCAGACCAGGTGGCTCAGAGCTTTGTCCAGTCAGGTCCTAAAAGCTTCCAAGAATGGAAACTTCACAGCCCTTCTGGCAGCCTGCTGTACTGCTTGAGCGTCATCCTGGGGAAAACAATTTTTCTTACACTCAGTATGAATCTCTCTGGTACAGTTTATATCTGCTGTCTCTGATCCCTCCACCACTTTCAGTGAAGAGTCTGTCTCTGCCTTTTGGAACCTTTATGGTTACAGGGCTTTTTATTCCCAGATGAAGAGTTTGTATTGATCCTTATTGAATTTCGTATGGCTCCTGCTGGCCTTTCAGCCTATCAAGGTTCCTCAGAATGACTGGTCTGCCCTCAAGCTACAGACAGACAGCACCTGGAAATTGACACCTGAAAACTGTCACCTGAAGACTTGATAAAAGCATGCTCCATCCCCTCCTCCAGGTCACTGATAAAGGTCACAAACATGACAGGTCCCAGGACAGATGCTGAAGCACTGCACTTGTTACATCTGTGAGTGTGCCTGGGATAAACAAGCTAAATTATCCAGTTCTTTGGGTTCTCTGTCCATCTATTGGGTTCTCTGTCCATCTATTGGGTTCTCTGTCCATCCAGAGTGTAATGTCCTACACTACAGAGAGGACTGTCTAGGAGATTGATGAAAGCCTTGCTGAAGTCAAGGTAAATGACAGAGAGGTTCCTCATACACCCACAAATGCTGTTGGTTCATCACTGAAGGCAATCAGGTCAGGGAGTCCTGCTTCCCAAATCTGAGCAGATTGCTCCTGACCATCTTCTCCTCCTTGTGTCCACAAGTGTGTCCCAGGAAGAATAGTTATCTAATGCACAGACTGTGGAAAATACACATATCACTGGAAATTCCCATTCAACACCCACTGTGGGTTGGCTGGTGCCAGAGAGAGCCCTGTCCTAGCTGAGCAGGACCTACCAGCTAATACAGCTCAGCCATAAGGTGTGACGGACACTTCCCTCAGACAATCAGACTTGGAAATAATTCACAATTAACATGAAAAACTTAGCATACTCTTTTAGGCAATGAGTGCATTTAATCAACCACTTCAAGAAGAGACATACAAAATAGTTTTTTGGAAATCTTCTTTCTACCCTAGAAATTGCTGTTTCTTATACAACATCCCAAATTTTGATGTATACTGTGGCTGGTTCATAGCGCTGTATAATTTTTAAAACAGATGGGGCTTGTTTAGTTCCAAAGCTCTTGAGTATGCTGGTTTTAAATACAAATCTGGAAAATTTCCACCAAATTTGTCCTGCAAATTTAGCCTGATTTCACAGCAGCTGGATACGTTTCTCTAACTCATGTACTCTCCGAACACAGCCTGTACCTGCACATGCACATTGATCTTCAAGACAGATACAGAACCATGGAATGCAAATGTTTTCTCAGAGTACATGTGGGACAACATTACTACTTTCATGAGATTTCACTTGGGTTTTCTGAGGCAGGCATGGCATTAAGGATTCACATTCACTCACTCCTTTATCTATGCGGCACATAGCACACTTGTGAAACTGTTGTAGAATTTTCTGAGAATTTACTTTCTTATTTTAAACAAGACAATTTTTCACATTCCTTTAATGTTATAACCAAGTGCCTTTGTACCATCTGTCGAATTACTCACACGGAGCCATAAAAACATTCTAAGTTAATCTACTATACCTTTGTATGCTGGTGAGTGCCATAACTTAAAATATTTCTAATTCAGATTTGACATGGCTACTAATCAGTGCCCAATATCAAAGCACAAATAAGTATTTTCTCTTTCCAATGATATACAACACTGCAACATTTCAAAAAATACAACAAATAAGTTACCAACCCTGCATTGAATCTTACAAGTCATGAAGTTTTGGAGCATGACACTGCATTGTTCAGATATGAGGGAGCCTGCAGAGCCAAAGCCACAACAGTTTAAATGTGATATATTTTTTAGCCTAGAAATGCTGGAGATATATGTGGCTATATCTTTTTTACAATTGCTTCCTTTCTCTTGAAAGGGAAGAAAGATTGTTAAGTTTTATTGTGGCACAGAGGGAATCACACCAGCTCTGAGAGGAAATAACACTGCAATCAAAGAGTCTTCAAGAGTGCATCAAGGATCCAGGAAGGTGCACTGAAACAATTCCTTGCCTTCCCTCCATAGGTTCGAGGAGGATGAGCTCCGGTGCTCAGGAAGAGTCAGAGACACCGTGAGGGGAGGGAGGAACACAAGGGTCCTCACATTCCAACACCTTGCATTCAGTTTGCCTGAAAACCCTCAAAACATTCTGAAAGCTGAAGTACTGATAGCTACTGTTGACATTATTCTCCTCTCTCTAATACCCAACCATAGCATTTAATGTCACAGCCTGGAAGATGAATGTCACGTAGACAATCTGACAAGAAAACAAAACAAAAAAGGGGCTTTGTTTCAGTGGATCGAGAGGAAAGTGCACAAATAAAACATTTTTATCTTTTATCACAAAATTATGTCAATAGTGCCTGGACATTTTCAGAACCCCAGAGAGCAGGTAAGGGCATGGACTGTCCTGAAAGCCAACAAAGCAGGAGGGCTCCTGCCAGGAGCAACCCCACCTCTGCTTCGGAAAGTTGTCCTTCTACTTTCCTGCTAATCAAGATGGTTTTTATGAAATTAACAACCCAGAACTGCAGAATTTCACTTATTTTGAATGCACCTTTGCAGCTCTTTGTCCTTTTTGGGACTTTTATAACAAGTTATGAAGAATGTTTGTCAGAGTACCTTGCTAGCTGTACAATCTCAGGTATTTGGAAGCACTGCAGATCTGCCAGTAACTCAGGGCAAGCAGAAAAGATGCTTTCGGAATACAAAGCTCTACAGACACACAGTAAATATATATGTGCATCATATGGTAAAGGGCATGTTCCACCTGTCTCTGACTACTCCATAAGCACTGCAGATGAACTGTCCCAGTCTCTGTTCTAATATTCTGAAGAACATAGATTTTTCAGCAATACCATAAGTAATACAGACCTCTAGGCAAAAATATGAATTTCCAGTTTTCTGTACACTCTGTGCAAGGTCTCCATTAACAGCATCTCAGGTGCCTGAAGAATTCACTTGTCCCTGGAGAACTCACTCAGCTATGCTCCTACCTCAGAAACCTGTGGGAGGGAGAGATCCAGACACTGCAGATGGAAGTGGCAGCTAAGTAAAGCACTTCACTTCTAAACCTACCTCGCTGCACAGGAAACTCCTGCGTAGACAATCCTTAGTCATCACTGTTTAAACCCAAGTCGAGGATTTTCATACACTTCCTCCTCGCTCCTTCATATATACTTTCTTTCAAAGCCCCAGACAACATTCACAGACGTGACACATAGTCACGCAATTTCTAAATAGTCTAAATAATGTTTCAGACAAAGTTAGATTTTTCAGAACTCACATTGATGTCAAAGGACTGCAAGGACAGGAGATTGGAGATGAATCAGGGATGGGAAAGAGGATAAAGCTGGTATTTTGAACAGTGAGCTGCAGGGCTGGAGCAGGACCAGCAGCTTGAGAGGCACAAGACTCAACAAGTAATGGTCCCTAACCCCTGGTTCCTTTATCTGTCATCTCATGTGAGCCAGGTGCTTCAACATGCTGCCTCCCCAAGGGCAAGATACTGCCATGAGCTGGATCAGCAGCATGTTGACTTTTGATTGGAAACATCTCCCATTTGTACGCGCTTTCTGCTAACACATTTAGTGTCCAATTTGCAAAAATATATGTGCATACTTAAAGACTATCTTTGACAGGCTGCCAGCTCTTGTGCTTGGAATACAATCCAGGAATCCAGAGTTGCTAGGCTCTGTGTGGCTTGCTCGTTATCTCACTCTCTCTCACACAAAAGAAAGAGTATTTCTCTTCAGAATAGAAAGTTCTTACTGAAACTGGACCTGTTATGGAAACTTGCCATGCCTCCTAAGGGTGCTGCCTTGTGGAAAGCCACAGCCTAGAGCTACGCGTGACCAGGTTGCATCCTGCAGACACATCTGCACCACATCCAAGGGATGTGGAAGTTGCTGCCCTAGAGGAGGGCCCTGCCTGCTTCTCAGTCCATGTAAAAGCACTGGGCCCTGGGGCTCTGTGTACCAAAGGATGTGCCTGTGCTATTTGAGCTCCTAGAGAAACCCCAGCAGTTCAAACATGGGGCTGTGTTTGGTCTTTGTGTTAGGGTGCGGACACTGGGCTGGAGTATGGTAAGCAGCCTTACACTAGACAGGATATGTAATAAGCCAGATGAACATTGAGTAAATAGGGACAAATTGCAAAGTCCTCCCTCATTTGTTATTAAGAGGCCTTGCACACTCCATACCTTAAACAAAGGTGAGGTTTTTCATTGTTTGAAACCAGTCATTAAGATGCTCCTCCACCCTAAATCTTTGCCTATTATCAATACACCACAAACTTCTGTTTTCAGGCTTGAAATGGCATGTGTTCTGTGTGCTTTTGCAGTCCTGTTCTCCGGGGGGCACCTGAGAAATGTGGCCTCACAGGGGTTTCAGCCCAAGTTTGAAGACCCTATGAGATTCAGATAGATGAGAGAGGCTTCAGAGAGGTGTCTGAACTTCAGGCTATTCCTCTGAAGTGCACTCAGATGTCAGCCCCTGAGGAGTCCAACCATCATTTTTCAAACCTTATTAACTAGAGTTAAGGAAAATAGCTATAGATTTTATTCAGCAGGGACATTCCTCTATGTGGAGCAATGCTCTCTGCATTCATTTCCTTTTTTGCAACGTTTCAGTATTGCACATTATTTAGGCATCAAACCTGAACACAAATAATTGTACAACAAAAATGGTGACTCAACAGGTTATTCCCACAATAACTCCTACATCCCCACTGTGTGCAGAGTTAGCTTGGTTGCTTACCCCAGAGATGAAGGTAGTTCCATTCCTTATCACTGAGAGCCATTTATCATTCCCAAGGCAGAAGTGCACATCTCTCAGTGAGTGTTATCGAGACCATAAGGCATGATCCAAACTGAAGGAGAGAGGGAAACCTCTGCTTACAGCTATTAGCAAATCATTCATACACATCTCTAATGTTGCTTCTCCCATTCTTTAGTTTGTAATTAGATGCAGAGCTTATGCAGGGAAGGTAGAGCAGGTGGAAGCACTTCCATCCCCTCATACTCTTCTGTGTTCTGTTTTCTCCTTTGGTGCCCCCTTTCATTTGATATTGTATCCCACAGACAGAGGGATGGAAAGTTTCCTAGTCTTTCTTACTAATTTCTAACAGGTTCATGAAACTAAACAGGAGAAAAGGAAGAAGGAAACCATGGATTCATTGATATAAACACACACTATACCTGCAACTTTGCCACAATACAGGTGGGGGAACACAGATCCAGAACCCCACAAAGAGATTGTTCTTCTAAAAGTTTGCAGAATTACAGAGCCTCACAACCCCCCCAGATTCACACAACATGATGGAAAATCCCCTATCTCTGCACTACAGCTCTAACCACAGTTACAGCAGACTGGAAAAGACAGCTGTAAGATGAGGAAATAGCCTAACAGCATTTCAGTGGAGTACAGGAGCCTCACTCTCCTCTTCTGTTACACTATCAAAGTCTCTGCAATTTACATTTAAAGACAAAGAAAATAACCGAACAAACAGCGAGGGAAGGTGGCCAAAATGCAGAGCAAGCCTATGTGGTGCAGCAATTCTCCTCTGTCCCACTTTTCAGACACTTCAGAGGCCCCCCTGAGCCCCATGGAATTACAGAGCCATACAAAGGAGCAGAACTGAAGGCACAATGTGCACAGGCAGCCCTGGCACTGCTGGAATCACACTGTCGTTGCTGTTCATTTGACTTTTTAGTGCTTGTGACTCCCCTTACAGGAACTCATTACAGCTCAGTGCAGCAGCAGCCGCTCTCCCTATCACATCTCATCATGCACCAGAGGAGGCTGCCCTTTCATCTCTGTTTTTTTTAAGCTAAGCTTTAGCACATCAGGGGGAACATCTTTGAAATCCTTACCGATTCCCACTGGAGACGGCGCCAAGCGAAAGAATCCTTTTCCCACATTTTCTTTCCCCAGGGACACAGACAGGGGAAAGAAAATGTCCTGTCCACAGTGCCATCTAGAAACAAAACAAGCCCAAACCCAGCTTGCCCTCTCTTCCAACAACATTTTCTGGGTCTGTCTGGAACCAGAAAACTCCCACCTCAGCCCAGCTGAAAGCATGGTGGTGGCAGAAGGCAGCAGCAGAGCTCCCAAGACAGCTCTTTGAAGCTCATTTAGCCTCAACTTGGGCACTTTAGCCCAAATTCTGTGCCAGAGCTGGGCCGGAGAGGTTTATGGTTCAGTGCTTTGTGCTGAAGCATCCCCGGAGTGGGGGGCAGACACGGGTGCAGCTCTGGGCACTGCCCCTGCCTGGGGCACACCAGACCCCGGGACTGCAGCAAGGCTTCCCCACCACCTTGGTACTTTTTTTTTTCGAGCAGCATTGGGAAGAAGTATTTAGCTACAGCTAGGAACCTTGTCTCATTATCTGTGTGGCCTTTTTGATGAATTATAAAGAGCTCCTGCTGCTTGCTAAGCATGTTCCAGATGCCACGCCATAGGCAGAGTTTTTTTGGGTTAAGTGAAAGAAATATTTTTCCAGAGGTTTGCTGTAAATTACAGAATGAGCTTTGTGCACTGTGGGCTGGGTGCTCTTGCCAGCATGGAAACACTTGTACAACAGTCATGCCAAGCATGTATTCCAGGATTTGTTTTAGGGAATACATGATCATTCTCTCTATCACATCTACATAGCCTCATAGTCAATATTTCTGGTTTTTTCACAATCTTTAATTTCTTCTCAAAACACCCCTGTGAGACAAGATATTTTATGATTCCCTTTATTTCCAAAGAGGAACTTTAAGATTTTTATGGATCACAAAAAGATTTAGGTACTTACATAAAAAGTGGAACCCTAAATCCCACTGAAATGAACCAGAGATAAGTCCTCAATAGGACTGAAATGCTTTAATACTCCACTAAGTTTCTGCCTAAGTGCTTTGCCCAAGGTTATGAAAGACTTCTGGAAAAACAGCTCCCAACTCCACAACTTGCCCAGTAATTAGTCTCCCTCTGAAAAGTGGAAATTTAGCAATTTTGCAAGGTCATTTGGGAAAACAAGACACACCTGTTGTGTTAGCTAAGCCTCAGTGGGCAGCAGGTATCTTTGCCTGAACACAACACATCAATGCAACTATTCTTCTTCCCAGCTTGTTTGAAAGTAGCCTGGAAATCTCAGCACAGGAGTGCATTTTGTCTGACCAACATCACCTAGAGCAGAGCAGAGGCTTGAGCCAAAATCCCAGGAGTTCCACCCAGTTCCTTAACCACAAGGCCAGTTCTCCTCACGTCATCCCTCTCCCATCTGGGGGTCAGGATGAATGAACAGTGCTTTTTCAAACACTACAGAGAGTGTTTGATGTGGTGGGGCCTGAATTGACTCTTTCAAAGACCCTGAACCTCTCCCATCCTCATAGAAACACAGAAATCTTTAAATTTTTTGTTTTAAATTCAGATCTAGTTACTGCTGAGCTCTGGAAGCAGCGTGCACACAGAAAGCTTTATGCCTCTCTGACTGGTGTCAGGCAGAAAGTAAATTATTTATGAAAGCACTCCATGCAATATTTTATTTTGGATTTAAAGGGGCAGGAGTGATGGGAAGGATAGTTAAAATGCATTCACACCTGAGTCTTTTTCATTCAGGAACCACTCCCTGCTAAGACTGGTTGCACAGAAGCATAAATATGATCTCATCTCTATTTACATGAATAATCCCATTCAATTCACTGGAGTTGCTCCTAATTGCCACAGCTTTATAGAGGATAAGATTCAGGATTTGCCAAAAACTTCTCTGGTGCCAGTGCTTCGGGGCTGAGTGGGTGTTTGCAAACACAAACCCACTTTTCCTCCCACAGTCTGATCCACTTGTAGCTTTTCCTTTTCCATGCACAAAGTTCCTCAATCCATTGCTTATATTAGCAGTAGCCAGACAGCCCTGAGCAGGCTTTGCTACATGAAACAAAATGATTTGAAGTGCTGTGCTGCTGCAGAAGGACTAAGATCCCAAATAATGGAGTAAAGCTGCCAGTAATATCCCAAAGTTTGCTAGGTGTCATATACAATCAAATACTTCTAAGTGATTGTGACTCAGGACAAAGCCCATCACAAAAGGTTTAACTTTGAAAAGCATACTAAAGACAGGATTTTGAAAAGGACAGAGCAGAAGTCATTCCTTGAGATGAAGGCCTCTACCTGTCTGGTACTTGCATATACAGTAAGTCTGGCTGGAATTTCAGAGAGAAGTTAAATGATAAAACAACTCAATAACTTTTCAACATATCAGGGTTAGGCCACTGGACCAAGGCTGGGCCTCACAAGATGTGGAGTTGTGCATCAGCTCCAGGAAACACTCCAGGAGAACACTCCGGGGTGCAGACTCCAGTTTGCCTCTCTCTCCATTGCCATGATAAATCTCTGTCTGAATCCTGGGTTTAGATCCTTAAACCATGAGCTTTTGCAGGGTTTCTCCCATGCCCATGGTGAAGCAGCATGGCTGTGCTCTTACTGACTACAGTCAGAGCTGCCCTCACTTCTCATGAGATTGTTGTGTCTTCAATAACATCTTCCTGACATTGTCCTAATCCAAAAATACTCATAAAAAATAAGGAAAGAAAAGAACTTGAACTGCCATTACACTACACATGGCAGGTTTTACACTCCCACAGCAGCTGTGCAAGTGATAACAGAGCCTGGAGATGCACTGAAAGGGTTTCATGTGGTCCTGAACTCTGGGGGTCCAAGGCTGGTAACACCTGGACAAACGCTCCTGGGTTGGTATCACCTGAAACATTTGGACTGGCCCCATCTTTGAGTTTTAAAACCCAGAGACTGTGACGTTCCACCTTGTTCAGATGCATGAGTTTGTTTCCTGCAACACAATATATAATAATTCAACTGTCCTGGAGAAAACCTAAGAGACTGGCACCTTCCTTTGGTCATGAGCACCAGCATCAGCAATCTCTGTGCTAAAAAGAGCTCCTGCCCTTGACTTGGATTCAGCTTCTCTTTCAGAATGAGCAGTGAAAACCACTGTGCAGAGCTTGCAATGTACCCAGCACAGTGGGTACCTTTTTTATTACAAAGCCTCTCCAATCTCACATGGAAAAATAGCTCCATATTTCTCAAGCTGCTTTGATAATTGAATTGGTGCTGGATTATCTTGAGTCCAGAGGATGTACACAAGTGCAGACTCTACTTCACAGCAGATAAATGAAGTGGCTTGGCAAGGTTCCTTTCACCCCTACAACAGGATGAGTTGCCAGGGTGGGCTGTCTGTCCGTGATGGACAACACATCTGGATGTTGAGGACAAAAAAGCTATATTTCCTGGTTTATTTACTTCTTTGTGTCCACCTCCACTGTCAACCACTGGTGACTCTTCAATGTCCTCACCATCTACATGCCAGAACTGAACAAGGAAACCCTTTCTTCCTGCTTAAGAAAGGTTACAATACACTTCTATTAACTTTTTTTTGAACTTCCACACTTCATATCCTTTAGTGTCCACTGTGGTAACTAAACTGAGGCTTCTATGCTCTGAGGCCCAGAGTTTACTTTCTTGTGTGGTGTGTGGTCATGCAGACACTTACACTTTTGATAGTTTAGGGCCATTTATTCCAGCAAGGACGACGTGACATTTTGTGCCAAATCAGTCCCAGGATGTGCAGGCAGACCATTCCGCTCTTCTTTCTCTACTGCTTACCCACAGACCAAACAGCAGATTTGGCCCTGGTGGGAAAAAGATGAAAATTCCACTGTAAAGGCAATTTATTTTTTCTCTCAAACAGAGCTGTAACTGTAGAATTGGGATATCAATCCAGTATGAAATAATGCTTTAATTTAAAAAATCACTAACATTTAAAATAAGATTCCTCCAGTCAATTTGCATAGATGCTTCTTCCCCATATCTTAATTTATTTAGGTAGGAGGGTGTTTATTTCTGCTGCTGCTCAGATCCTGAATACGAATATTTTAACAAGCTTGCTCCTTTCCCTTTTTTGGGACTGTATAACGAATATGCCACCACCTTGGCAATAAGGGTACAAGGTTTCATGTCAGCATAAAAACAAAAAGAAGAGGAAAAGTAGAGCTAAACTTTCCTGTAACATTTCAGCAGCTGTTACCATAGTAATAATTCGTTTCACAAAGCCAGCAAACATCATTTCAAGGATTTCTCCAAGTGCCCATGGAAGAAGTAGCAGCCATCAATAACTGCCTTCCACAAAGCTTCCTAAAATTGTCACAGACCTTTCTCTTATGTTATTTGCTGAAAGCAGAAATAAAACAATGAAGGCCAGAAATAACATCACCGTTAAGATGGATAGATGAGAGGAGAAGTAGACATGAAAAACAAAAGTGCTGCATCTTTGTGTACCCAAGGCTTGAATTTCTCAAATAGTCATTGATACCAACTGTCAGCTTGAGATGAGCTGGTGCCCAGGCATCCAGGATCCTAAATAGGAAGAGCTTTATATACCAAAGCGAACTCTTAATTGTATGGAGGGTGTCACCCATGGGGTAGTATCTTGTAAATCCAAGCAATGCATTTTCCACTGCTGGAAGTTCCTGGGTGGGTTTTGGGGCATGTTATGAAGAGCACAGGGCAGAGGAGATCTGCTACTGACCTTGTTTTCCAGTGCTGTAGAAGTGCAGATGTAATTGCAAATAGAACCACCATCCTGGTGGCAGAAGGACTAACATCAAGTTATGCCATTTCACTTGCAGACACAGAAGGCTGAATCATCTACCCAACTGTTTGTTTGTTTGTTTTTTCCCAAATTCACTGGGATTGCAGGGTTAGAGAAACAGTGGGGTGGGCAGAATTAGGATCTACAGCACCTCACAGCACTTGGGGAATATACAGGAAAAATTCCTTCCCAATTTGAAAGTGGTGATTGCTTTGTTATGTCCACAAGAATGACCACAGTTTCTCCAGCACACAAGGAAGCATCACTGAAGTCCCAGCACCTCAGTCTGGGTTTCTCAACCCCCTATAACTCAGTTTCTGTAAGTGTCTCTTGGGACAAAGAATTACAAAGAGGAGTCCTGCCTCTTCAGTTTGAAAAAATGACATAAATACACACTCAAATATTGGCTTTGTATGCTCAGAAAAGTTAATTTCCCATAAAAGTTTACTTCTTGCAAGTTCCAGGGCAGAGATAATATAAGATTAAGTGCACTGCTAATACAATCCTCAAATATACTCTGATTTTTCTCTCGTGTTTAAACACCATCAGAGCAACAGATCCTGTACTACAACTGTAGTACATAGCAACTAGCAGACACAAATACTAAATAGAAATATTCAGCAAAGCTTTGACCTTACAAGAACTTAAATATGATTAAGGAAAAACACTGCTGAATCCAAGCCATGCTCAGAACCAATATCCTCCTGACCTCTTTGTCAGAAAGTATTTTTTTAGCATTCCTGTTATCTCTGGAGTTTGTATTCTGGAACTTGCAGCATTAGTCATTTCTCTACATCATTAGAGGCAGAGCTTGCAGCGAGCTGTCTCAGTGATCATCATCTGCCTGTCCAAGTCTCCTTTTGCATCACTTCAGCCTCACCCTTGTGGCAGTGTGGGAGTGCAGCCGCCGGGATCCTGCACACGGAGAGGGTCTCAGTGTGAGCAAATGCCTGATTCCACCATATGTGCCTGGAGTTATCTGCTGGGAGTGAGCAATCCCGGAAAACAAACGCACCATTTGCCCTCCTGTTGCATGTCAGCCTCTGCTGCAAATCTATAATTAAACTGATACAATGATAAGGAAGAGGAGATTTACAAAGCAGATTCAGGAACTGCAGTGACATAAAGACCTGCTTAATTATATGAATTTTCCCACTGAGTGTTACAATGTAGCTTCCACTGGCTCTGTCTAAATCAGCAGAGCTGAGGAGGCTTCCAAATCTGCACAGTGGGGGCTCCTGGCCAAAATCCAGTGTCATAGAGTGGGACCAGGCTCTGTTGCCTCCCTGCCCTATGCTGTGCTTCGCCCTGAAAGGGAAAAACAGCTTTCTGTGAGCCAGTGCAGACAAAATGAACCTTGTTTGACCATCATTTTTCTGTAAAATCAGGGTTTACTGTTTTCTCTATCTTCACATGGTCAAAAACTGAGCATTAAATGGGGTCATGAAAACAGCGAGACAAATAAGCAAAATAGATAATTCTATTCTAGTTAGAATAAGTATCTGTTCAATTGATACTAAAATGTATTTTTTGCATCTGGGCAGGTTTTTTTATTTTCACAAGAGTACATTGACCTAACTTCTAAAAGGAAGCCAGGTTTTAAAGCAGGAAACAAAAATATTTAACATAAACCAAAATTACTCAGTTGTCAGGCAGCAGAAGCAGGTAGAAGACTGCATTTTCTTCAAACAAGTCTATATTCAAACCAAAACTTCATTTTTCTGTAAAATAAATTTGAAACAAAAATAATTATTGCCCAGATTATTAAACTCTTACAAAAGTCTGTAAAATTACAAGCATAAAATGCCACAGCCAGGCTGTGCTGCTGCAGGCTGCAACAGGCTCATGATCTCTGCAGAAAGATGCAGAGTGGAAACATAAAATCCATTTCATTCAGGGGTCACACACATACATCCAGCCCTAAGTCAAGTGCAGATCAATGATTCCTAAGTATTTCAGTGTCCATATAACATTAATACTAGTGAGATATCACTGATTTTGTGTTACTTTAAAGATATCACATTAGACAGCAAGAAAAAGTATTTGTAAACTTCAAGGCAGCTTGTAGGCAATGCTATCTGTCAAAAGATCTTTTTCCATGTCAATCACACAGCTTCAGGATAAGGAATAAGAAAGTGGTTTAGATGTTCATTAATTAGTGCTTAGCTCTATTTGAAAAATGCATCCCTCACAATGTGCCATGTTAATATGCCATAGCATTTTGAAGATTATTAGTTTTATGCTTATTAGGCATATCCTGCTAGAAGAAAGCATTTTAAATTAGATTAAATCTTATACATGTTTAATGTGGTGTTCTCACAATTTAAAATGCTACTCTATTAAAATAGCAAAGAGAGAAATTGACTCACAGAATAAGAATGTGAAAAGAATAGATCATGAGTGAAATGAATAATAGATTAACCGAATAATCATATTACTACCTATATGAAGAGTATAAATCACAACAATCTAATGCTGTCACAGCAGAAAAAGGGAGAGCAGGCTTTCCACTACTTAACTATGTTCATTATCTAATATGAAAGTAAGAGGCAAGTGTGATTAGCGTTAATGAGAGGCCATTTCATTGCAGCTGATGGCGGGTATCAATTCCAAAGCATATTGGATGAGAACATTGTTCTGGAGATGTTCTTTCCAGTCTGTGGAAAGTCATTCCACCCTCACTCATCCTTAAACAGCCCAGACTGCCCCTCCTCAAGACTGAAAGACCAATCTCACCCACCTTCCTGCAGCACCAACAGACCCTCATTTCCAGGGCCATCACCCCCGCAGAGCATCCTCCAACCTGACAGCCCTGGACTACTCATGGGAAAACAGCCTCTGAATAACTTCCAGTAACAAAACCAAATCTTTAGGAAGCAAAACCAAAGGCTGCCAACAATTGAAGTGGATGATCTTAGAGATCTTTTCCAACTACAATGTTTCTATGATTCTATGACAGCAGTGGAAATATTCCCAGAAACCTAAAATGGGTTTGATTAAAACTGTAAGTCTCCATATACATCTACACAATACAATTTTAAATCACCCTATATCTTTTATATATACATTTGATTTTTTCACTTCTATAATTGCTATGGGTGCATATCCAAAGCCAAGCCTGCAGCACCAGGTTAGAGATTACTGTGATCATTAGGTGAGAAGAGACATTGATCAGATCACAATAAAGCAGGGTTCTTATTTCAGCCTATTATCCAACACCGGTACACCAGGGAGTTTCTTTTCCTTCCTGTGCAGGATTCAAAACTTTAAGGTACTGACTTGGAGTCCCTGGCAAACTTCAGTGGCCCTTGGCCAGTTGTGGATTAGCAGAGGATGCTGAAGGTGCAGTATAATAAAATGGGAATTATGGAATCTGAAACCAGGACTCCTCCACACAGAGGAAGTTTTGCTGTAACAACATGGCTCTGTGCACCAGTTGCAACCTGTTCATGATGCTCACCAGCCAACCAAGCCTTCCCTTCCTCCCTTCCCTGATGTACCCTGCTCTCTCACCTCATCCCTTCTTTCTCAAAGGGCAGAGAACATTTGGGGTCACCTGGAAAACGGGATTTAAATACAAATTCCTACAAAAAACATGAAGACCTGAACAGGTGCAGAGGGAGCCACTGGTGCTTACACTGCTCACTGCTCTGGCATCACCAGCTCTTCAAGCACAAAGTTTGCAGAAGTGATTAAAATGACAACTGGCACACACAAAACAGAAGCTGCCACCCAACAGTCTGTCTGTTAATGAGAAAGTAACATTTGTTACAAGTTTCTAAACTTGACCTTGTTGGCATCAGATTGAAGGAAGAGGATACAAATCAGGAATAGCTGCTGGCATTACGAGCTGATTGTCAGCTGCATTCAGCATCAGAAGGGCTTGCAGTCAATCTGCTCTGTGCTCACTGAGTGCTCCTGGTAGGATGTGTTTAGATATCCAGGGACTCGTGTTTTGAGGGAGGGAAAAAAGCAGGGACAGATATTGCACAAATGCCAAATAGAACACAACATCACCAGGGACAATTAGGGCCAGATTCTACCTTTCCAGCTACAGCTGTGGGGTAGGAAAGGGGGAGAGGAGAAGTTCAGCTGCAGCAGACCTTAATTAGAGACACTCATCAAATCTGGGGCTCCAAGAAATTCTCTGTGAAAGTAAGAGCTCTCCCAGGCATTGAAAACCACATTGTGAATGCTCTGTAATCCTGAGCTGGCTGTCACCAGCCTCTGAAATGCAGACTGGTTGTGCTTCAGGATCTCCTCTAGGTAGGTGTATAACTCATGCAACACAGCACAGTGACCTCACTCACATCTTGGGAGCTACCAGATGTCCTCTGTCACATGAAAAATCGTGATGCATTCTCACATCCCAGAGAAGTTCTCAAGAAAGATACTTCTGGAGAGACTGCTGCAGGAAATTATGATTGTGGTGTTCAATGTGACCACACTCAGCCACTAAAGCATCCTTTAGGGTGCAGAATGGGGGAAGTCCAGCTGTCTCTGTGTAGATTGAAGAACATTCAAAACTAGTCCTGGAGTCCAGGATCACTCATCAGACCTCTGTGCAAGGCCTGACATCTGTTGTGTAAGAAAAAAGTTTCCATCAATTATGTGTCAGTGACTCAGCTATGACAAGGCAAGGTGACTCAGCAAGGCCATGCTCAGGAATGTGAACTCAAACTGCCAGGTTCTTGCACAACAGGGAGTGCCTGGCTTTACAGCTTGCTGCAGAGCTCACTGGACAGCCATGCAGTAAGAACAAGATCATCCTGGCAGCTTGGGCTGACAGATATTACCCAAAATCACTGCCCCAAAAGGAGCACATTATTTCATAGCTGTTGGTGCAGCATGGCTTTGGATGTAGGTCTGTGAGCAAAGGTTGGTTTTATGCCAACCCTCAGCATCTCACAGTAAAAGGTCTCATAACTCAGCCCCTCAAACAAGAGGTTTTATCCCTGGGATAGTCTCTTCCACTTATAAAATTACCATTGCAGAAGTATATTCCTACTGTCAGGAAACCTTGTTCAGTGCAGTCTGCTAAAAAGGATTATAACTGAATCCTATTTTCCAACAGTGTAGCTGTAGGAAAGTAAGGGTGCAAGCAAGGTTTGTACAAAGAGGAATATCTTTGTTATTCCAAGTGATGTGTGTAGAAAAGAAACACAGTTATAGCCCGAAGAACCTGAGTGGGTACTTCTTCAGGGCTGGAATGAAAACAACAAATTGGCAACAAAATTCCTTGGAGTCCAACTTCCCTGCACTAACTGAGAAAACGATAGAACAGAGAAAAGTCTCTCCAAAGATTCTGGACCACAAAAACATAGGACATGATTTTCAAAGTGTAATTCAAACATATAGGTAAGACTGTTGCTGATCTGGATATTGCAGTTTAATGTCATACTATGCAAAAAGTGACCAAAAAAGGATATTTAAAAATGAGGACAAAGAGAAAGGAGAAAGGTAAATGTGACATACACAATTTTAATGCTGAGGCCTGAAGAGAACGGTTGCCCAAAAACTAAAGAACATTAAATGACCAAAAACTGACTGAAAAATAGACAGGATGAGACTGGGGAGTTCTTGGGGGGAAATCATGAGATGGACAAGAGACACAATACCACAATTTAAAAAAAAAAAAACAAGTTTGGCTAAAAGCAAATTCTCATTTGATGAAAAGTAAAGGAGGCAATTAGGAACAAAAAGCCAATATAAAATGACTGAGAAGGAGGCAATCAATAGGAATAGCTGTAAACAATATTAGAAAAGATAAAATATTTATTAGGAAACCTAAAAATGGCAGAGGAAAAAGTCATCTCAGGCCTGGCTGAGGACAGAATTTACAGAGAGCAAAGGAACTTCAGCAGCACAGCAGATACACAGCCAGCAAAGTTTTCAATAAAATGGAGAAGAGGTAGAATGTTCAATACATATTTCTATTCCACATATGAAAAGGGCAGTGGAAAGATTGATTGTTTTCCAATCCTTGAGTAACTAAAGAGGATGTTAAAGTTCTAGGAATAAACATTTTAAGCCAGTTAAAGAGAGTCTGCACAGAAGGGCTGGAGCAGAGTTAGATGAGGTCTTTTTAATTTTTAATAAACCTTGATATCTCAGTGAAATCCATTCATATTCACCAGGTTCATTTAAAGCAAGATTTGTGGTTGTGTATCTAGGAACAAGAACTGTACTTAGGCATAGCTACAGAATAAGGGACTGCAACCTAGAAAATGATCCTTAGATGTATGAACAAGTAAGTGACAAACAGGGAGGTAAATATACTTCCATTTGCAGCACTTGTGAGACTGTGATGAATATTCTATAACCCCCCAGTACCTCAATTTTAAAAGATAACTTTGGAAACCAGCAAATGTGCAAACCAGAGGATAAGAGAACATGTCTAGTTTTGTAAGACTTAGAGCCCAAAACAGAGACCAAGACCTGCGTGGTTTGCAGTGTATGGAGACCTTGGACAAGGAGAGAAAGAAGGGAAATTGTTGTTAATAAAAGGTTCCTTCATCTGATAAAACGAGACAAATTCAAAACGGTGCCACGCAAGACAAGTAACATAGAGAATAATTAAATGTTTGAGCAAACACCAGGGAAACAGTAGATTGTTTCAGGGTGATAGAATCACCTTCCCTCCGTTCCTTCCTCCCTCCTGTGATGGAGACAGGCTGAAGGCACCAAGTGTCAGCCCAAGAGCAGCACAAACCCTGCAGCTCGGCACAGCTGCTCCCTGCCCCGCGGGTGGGTGAGGAGGAGACAAGACCTGCGTGGCTGAAGTGAAATGGGCTCCCGGCTGACTGATACAAACATTGCCCGAGTATGGCACAGCCTTTGGGCAGCCCTTTTCTCATTTAACAGGGCCTCATTTTACCTGTTAAGAAAATTTTGTTAAGGACAGCATCGAGGTACAATGAAGCCCATCAATACCTTTGTATTTGCAATCAACAACCTGTCTTTAAACAAAGTAGAGCCCGGAGACTCCCTGAGCCCTTTGCTTTTTGGTTTTGTGTTTGCAGAGCAGGGAATCCTGGCCCCTTACAGTGACATTGGTACCACAAATGCCCCAAACAGAAACTAAAGGTAGCAGAATTACAGATCTTCTTTAGAAGATGGTGAGCTATGAGACAATTTGTGCATCTCTGTCAAATTCAGCCCAAGAAAGCAGCTGGAGGCAGATGATTTGAATACAGGAAAACAAATCAAAATGGATCCAAGGCACAGAAACACCAATTTTCTATCTCCTGAACAATAACTTAGCTGAACAGGACACAAACAACCCTTCCCCAAGTGCTAGCACAGCAGTGTGTTGCTCATTTACTCATTTCCTGGCTCCAGGGCCTCAGCCCTTGTGGAGGTCTCTGCCTCCAGCGGCACCTTCTCTGCCTCTCACAGCCACTGGGCCATAATATTGCTCTTTCTTACAGCTGTGTCATGTGGAAACAACTGCATTAAGTCTAGTGCTGTTTTCTGCAAGGCACAGGTGATAAAAAGCCACCTGAGTTACACAAGCTTAACAACGTGTGGAATTGGTTACAGGAAGGCAAGGGACCCAAGTCATTTGCCCTCATAAATGGGAAAACATGCAGGCTCCACTGAGTGTCCTGAGTTAGTACGTAAGCACTCGGTTCAGCGAGGCAGAGACATAATGATTGAGCCCAGGCAGCACCACTGAGCATTGGGCTGCCTGTGATGAAACAATAAAAAGGAAGGAGAAAGCATGTCCTTTGTGCATCAAAAATGATATTTCACATTTCATTATGTATAGCAAAACTTCCTCACATCCTGACAAATCTACAGGGCATTTCTTTGTGCGGCTGGCAGGGTTGTGCTGTATTAACACTGATGCAATTACACTTACATGGGCAGCTCCCCAACACACTGGGTCCAAGGATGAAAGACATGTCAGCTTTCAAATGTTCTACCTTGTAAAATTAAAGTTATTAGAAAATGTAATCACCCTCCATCTAGTCTGTGTCTAGTGGATATATTTATGCTCCCAAGAGGGGTTAAAACAACATTTTTAGCAGCTGCCTCGAAACACAAATCAAATCTTTGTGAGATGCTACATTGATTTGCATATTATTAAGCATGATCCTTCCCCTCCACCGCAGTTTTGCTTCACTGTTTTGCTCCTGTGTGAAGGTTGCCACTCTCTGCACGCGTGACACTGTCCCCCGTGGCTGCCTTTGCCAGCAGTGATGGCAGTGCCATGCTAATGAGTCCCAGGGAGACCCAGCGAGCTGGAGCTGCAGGCTTAGCTGCAGCAGAGAGGGAAAGCATGAAAATGCTTCTGGCAACTTTTGGGTTTTGCTAGAATTTAGTCAGTTGGAGAGTGTTTACACAACGTTAACATTGAACCGGGCAATTTCTGGCCCCAACACATTGGGTTTTTGTTTAATCAGTTCTGCAGCATGCAGAGCCTGACAAGGCAACTCAGCGGGCCAGGCTTTAGGCGTTTGCTAAGTAGGGCACTGGGCACTTTGTCTGCCTCCTCCTCCTCCTCCTCCCACCCTTTTGCCATGAAATTCTGCAGTGTTTACACGTAAGACTCAGATGGGTCTGAATAACACTCAGCACAAGCCTTGGATGTCAGACTACAGCTCAGGGCTGGGCTGTCGGACACAGCACTCGCTCTGTGGATGAGAGGTCCTGGCAAGGACATGTGACAGCAAAGGGTTCCAGCTACCAGCCAGGGGCATTTTCTCTTCCTGCCAGGAAACTGAGAGCACTGAAGGGAGAACACGAAGGGCTGACAGGCTGCACACAGGCTGCTAACAATTCAGCAGTGTGTGGATGAAATGAAGGCTCACACCTGAGCAGAGGGCAAGTGGCCACTCTTGGAGAGCTGTGCAGAGCCAGCTCACAATGCAGTGCCACAGCTCAGGTACAGGGTCACACTTCTGGGACAAGTAAGGGCTTCATGGGGACAAGAGGAGATGTGATGCATATCAAAAGCTGAATTATAGTCTCGTTTGGGGGGAAATCCAAAATAACTCCCTGGCAGATAGACCACTGTGCTACTCCAGTCTATGGAACATTTCTATTACTGTATTGAGTTTTCCTGCTGTAACTGTAGCAGAGGTCCCAGCTGTGATGTAGGTGCCAATTTTCAAGCACAAAAGGGTCATGCAGCAATTGAAGACTTATTCTCCTGAGCACAAATCTGGCCCTACACACTGGGCTACCCACCCAACATGCCTCCTCTCAAACCCTGATACCCTTCCACAGGAGAGGGAGCCCTGTGCCTTAGCTGAAATGTCTGTTGATACCTTACAAAGCTGTTGTAAAGCTTAATTAACATTTGTACTGCAAAATGCTTGAGGACTGCCAGATACCAGGCACTACAGACGTGTTCCTGTTAGAGACAGGATGGCTTTGCTTTGGCAAGTGGCACTGCTGCTGCTGAACATTGACTAGTACAGTTTTGTTGCAAGTAGCAACAATGATAAACTCAGTTTATATGCACATATGACAGGACTGTAAACTCAATTTTTCTTTGCTGTTTGCCAGTTGATGTCCCATCCTTTTTTACATTTACAACTACTTTAATGATATGGGTTCCTAAATAATGGCTTTCAGCCCCTGCACTCCCTGGCATGAAGCTTCTTGCCTGTGAATGGTGTATAGCTGAGCCTTCCGCTGCCTCTAACTCCCAAGACTGTAATGGTAACCAAAGTTAAAAGCTTCTTAACAGACAATGGAAAGTCACAAAATTATTTCAGAGTTGGAAAATTGTCTAGTTCACCCCCTCCAATGCTGCAAAGGATTGTATCTGATATTGAAAAGCACCTCTAGATGCCATTTAAACACCCAGTATAAACCTCCATGGAAATAATCCCTCAGAGCACAGAAAAGGAGACTCCACATAGATTCCTCTTTATTTTTCCATCAAACTAGCAAAGGGGAGCACTTTTCAGCAGGAGTCCCTTCTGTGCCACTGCATAACATTTTACCTGATAAAAGCAGGTACTAGCAGAGGCTCAAACCTGGAATCTCTATAAAGTCTGACATGCTAACACTTCAAACAAAAAAACAGCTTAAAAACAGAGATGGATTCTGGTGAATCATCCATCTGTACACAGCCCTGACGTGCAAAGCCAAACTTTTTTCATGTTGGAGGTTTTTAATCATCCTTTTTCCTATCAGTCTTTTGAGAGAAAAAGATGAGGAGCTGAGGGAGAGAGGTGTGATTCATTTCTACTAGAGTGAACCAATAAAGCTCTTGTAAAGTGTGGTCACCCTGGTGCTCTGTTCAATAACAGCAATAACATCTAACCTGCTGCTACTGCTGCCATGCGCTTACCCTTCACATGCTAAGCTTCTTCTTTCAAACTACAGGCTCCTATTGCATTTATAAGGACACGGAAATTGTATTGTTTCTTTTCTCTCTCTTTTTTTTTTCCTAATCATTTGCTATGATGAAGTGAAAAGCATTCAGTGAGTCACTGACAGATCATCATCTCTTCCATATGCACCAGGAAGCTGCCACTGGGAGATGTACCCCTGCAGGAACAGCAGCCTGGCAGTTCTGCTCTGGAAAGCCCATTGCACCATTCTCTTTTTCCTACCAGCTTCTCACATGCAGTGCAGGAAAGGGAAGCATTCTAACCACACAATCCCCAGGTAAGTCAGTAATAATGTTGCTCCAGTGCTGCAGGTTCTGAGCAGAGGTGATAAATAACTGCAGCAGGGCCTGCACCAGGCTCTGTCCTGCCTTGCCTGCACCTGAGCCCCCAACCTGACCTAGCTGCCAAACAAAACCCAAATAAATTAAGGGATCTGACCGTGGGCTTGCTGCAGGACAGCCCTTTTCAGCAGGGATCCCTGGGGGAATGGAAAGTCTCTCCCCACCACAGGCAGGCTCCTGCAGATCACTTTCACCATGGGGTTTAGCCATGTCGCAGCCCAAAAGAGCCAACAGGGACAAGATGCAGGCTCAGAGCCTTTTAAATCGCTGCATCTGCTCCACCTACACACATCACACCTGGGAACTGGCCCTAGCAACCCCAAATCACTCCAGATCACCACCAGCAAGTGGCTGTTCAACTTTGTTATTCTTGCTGGAAACCACAGACTCACCAAGCCCAATCTCAGCAGCACGGCTGAAAGTGGGAGAAGTTCAGAAAACTGGGAACCCACTGCTGGAAAATGGTTTTACCCTTTCTTTTTGCCCTCCTCTCCTATATTTCAGGCACAGACATCACTTCTGTTTCCAGAGCTATTTGTCAAAGGTTCTGAAGTATTTCTGTGGCTCACTCAGGTGCTCCAAGGTACAATATTGCTCCTCTGCAAAATCCCTTCCTCAGCAATGCTCGAGCTCACACAGTCTGATACCACACACTTTGTCAAAAGCCTTGTGCAGAAGTATTAATCCTCGAGCTGATTCACTTTGAGCAAGTGCCTGGAGGAAAGGCAGTGATTATGGGAAGGAAAACAGAGTCTCATGTTTAGAAAGCAGTTGTTTTCCAAGCCATAGGGTATCAAACAACCATTCTCTATTTCTAGGCCACTGCGCTTTTGTTTTGGTTCCTCACATAACTTTACTTAGTTCTCTATCTCTTTATAAAAT
Source organism: Picathartes gymnocephalus (assembly GCA_013390045.1). NCBI lineage: Eukaryota > Metazoa > Chordata > Aves > Passeriformes > Picathartidae > Picathartes > Picathartes gymnocephalus. Next base: position 199,090 of record WEKY01008174.1, read on the forward strand.
TCTCTAGAAACAAATATGTATAGCATGGAAAAAATCTCAGTATTTTGAAAATTTTCAATTGTGCCTGGTTTTATGAGAGTTAAACACCAACAATGACATGATTTCTGGCAATAAATATTAACTTTTGAAAGTTCATTACCATGGCTTTTTATCAGTATCTACTTGGCTTCTGTTGAATCAACCCCATTGGTTTACAAGCCTGACAACTCAGTAGATCACGTTCTCCTTTGCCAAAACCAGTGGACCCCCAAAGTGAAAACACCCCCAGCCCCCTCAGCTGTTCCTCACTGGATTCACCCTCCAGACCCTTCACCAGCTTTGCTGCCCTTCTCTGGACCTGCTCCAACACCTCTGTGAAGGTGACATTCACCTTTCTTGGCATGAGGGACCCAGAACTGGACCCAGCACTCGAGGTGTGACCTCACCAGTACAGGGGGACAAGAGTTAACTTCTAGGGATTCTTCATGAAGATAACAGAAAAATATCTTTTTATTGCTGTTAGTTTACGTTTATACTGCGGATTTTTCCTCCTTTTTTTTTTTAATCTCAACTAATCAATTTCTTTCATAAGTGATATTTATGCATTTTTCACCAGCTCTAGTTCTGCATATCCTGTTATCAATTCTACACAATGCTGGAGTGATTTCCTCCCCACTGCCACCACCACCTGTCCCCTCCAATTAATGTCAGTCAAATGCAGTAAAAAGCTTTGTGATATTGAAACTATATTAAGACAAATGTACATCTACTTAAAAAGACAAATTTTCTTTCTGCAGGAATAGCTGCCATTTGAAAATCTGGTTTTATTTTGAATTGGAATATAAAATCAAAATTTTAATTTACCTGCAGAAAGAGAATTCTGATAAAATAATTTGTTACCAACTATAAATATTTCAAAAGTGACAAAACTTTATAAAATAACAATACTGTTATCAAAGGTTCAAAGTATATATTATGTTATTTGAAATATAAATTGAGATAGAAATGCATGAAATCAAGAAAATAAAAAATTAATTTATATATATTCTGGCTTTTCCTTATCAGAATTCTTGGTCAAATGTCAACATGTTCTAATTAATATTCAATCCTCATTGCCACCCTTCAAGCTGCATTTTGTAGTGGAAAAACTGTTCCATTAAACACTTCCAACTGATTTTATTTTGGGTATTCTGTTACCAGGTCCCCACTCTCCCTATTACAATTTTTAAAAAAGGCAAACTATATTTCATACCTTTCAGCAAGAATTATGACAACTGAAGGTTTAAATTTAAAAAATTAAGAAAGTAGTTAGACCCCAGTTATGGCCAGTGTGAGTGAGATCTTGGCTCTTTGGAAAACCATGAGCTAATAATCATCTGAATATCTCCAGGGTTTTTTCCATTTGTGAAGAATAGCTGAGCCTTATTCAGTTGTTTCTGAATCTTCTTGATGAGATTTTTCTCATCAGTGGGCAGTTTCTTCACAACTAAAAGGCCCACTAACTGCTGCGAAAAGAATTCCTGCTTTTAATTTCATCTCCTCTGAAATGCTCATGAGTTTCAAAAGAGTAATTAAGCTGCTATGTATATCAGAAAGTAGAAAAAACTGAAACGCTCCATTTGACAGAACTAGAAGAGCAGTTAAAATTCTACTTAAACAATGTATAAATCATGTAAGTGTTTCACAGATTTCTGAGAAAGTCATTACAGAGTCTAAGCACTTTCACTTGCCTACAATTTACATATAAACTGTAAAAAAAGCAGTTTATATATAAAATAAGCATTTTCATTTACTTGTAGTCCTCTACAACATCTCTAATGGTCCAAGCACTTGAATGCATGTGTGACACATTGTGACACTTGTAGCATCTCTTAGTGACTAATTAACTCCCATGCAGCTTCTGGGAAAAGTTAATGAAAAGCTGATGAAAGGATCTTCAGGTAAATGTTTTGACTTCTTCCATACTAGGTTTGATTCAACAGATCAGGAAAAAATTTCCTTCTTCAAGGTTTGGACTGACAGCTGATGGTTGTCTAAGGAATAGGCATTACAGTATTTTCAATTATAAGAAATGTCTCATGTCTTCTAAAGAGCAAGAAATTCCACACATCACACTCTGCATCACCCATTTTCCTAATCACAAATAACTTGCATAAGAAACAGAGTAGTCATTAATATTTTATCCACTGCATATTGCTTTCTGGATTTTCTACCAGCTTTTTAGCACCCAAAAAATCCAGGTGAATGAATTCCTGTCTGTTGAGATTTATTCCTTCACTAAGAAATTAAAATCATGTAATTAGAGAAAGTGAGAATGCTTTTTAAAAAATGGTTAATTGAAATGCTCCTCACCACCACAAGGAATTGCCTAATTAAAATATTATCATGCACAGGATTGAGGAAATCAGTTCATGCTGGCCTACAAAGATACTTTCATCTTTGATAGCTATTCCTGCTGAGAGGAAGGAAGAGGCTGCCACTATTATCAGTGTGACATGAGACATATAAATCTCTTTTTGAGAGCAGTGAGCATGGGGAAGTCCTTTTCTCTCACACAAATTCTTACCCACTTATGCCCAGCTGATATTTACATTGTGTCCATAATCTCTCAATAGTTCCCTTCATCTGCTAAGCAAATAATTTAAGGTATTTTTCTCAACAATACATTTCTTACGGCCCTGCAAAGATCCCGTTTTTCAGGAATGGGAAATCTAACCAAGAGGCTACTTCAGAAATATTTGCAAACTGTGCAAATTAATGTAATGTGAAATCTCTTGATTTGATTAGAGGTACCAGGTGACTTTCACATCCTACTGATGTTCTTAAGGGGCGGGTTGGTTTCTTTCCTTCTAAGACTCAGAACAAACACAGGAGTAATTTGGAGCTCAGAATCAGAACTGAAATTCTTTTCCTGTCCTCAAAATTTTCATGCATTGCTTGGATTTTTGAAACTCATGTTTCAGAAAGAAGCCTTGTAAGTACCTGCCATTCAATTTAAACTGCCTACTGAAGCTTCTATTCTGGAAAATGGGAGGACATAAATATTACTTTATGGATAATTTGTTCCGTTTTTTCCTTCCTCTTATTTAAGCCAGATGTTACCTCTTTGCAGAGCAAGAAGTGGTCCACAGGTGGTTAAGTAGAAGACATATCTATTCATAAGTGTATATCAGAGTGGAAAATTACTGGAATTTTCTGCTAAATATTAATATAATAATTATAATATTATAGTATATATAATAATAATAATTATCTATCTTCAAGCCCACCTGTTCTTCCCTCCCAAACCTCAGCAAGATTTTCAGGTATTACCATGGCTGATGTACTCAGCAAACTTCTCTTCCACCACCAAAACCACCTAGAATTCTCAATGAGCATTTCAAAGTATAGTGGAAAAAGAAAAGTAGTATCTGTATAACCCACAAGGAATGTTCAGTTGTTAACAAACAACAACCAAACAAACTATTAAAACTATTAAAACTGTGTGAGGTGTTCAGAGGCAGCCAGTTAAATCTCAGCATCAGAGGAATCTCAAGCAAAGAAGCTGTCAGCAAGTCAGCTTGTAGTGAAACATGATAAATGCTACAGCAGTCATGCTTCAGTTTGTTCCAGCACAGGTTAATTTCTGTTATATTCATCTGCCCTACTCCACAATTCTGTGCAGCCTCCTGTGATTTTCTCTGTTGTCAATTAATGCCTATTCCTACAGACACTCTGACTGGGGAAGAAAAGTTTTACCAGAGCTTTCTGCCTTTTGTTTCTGGATTTTTACAGAATTAGCAGGTTGGTTACACTGCCTGCATCACACCACTGAAATCACTGCTTTCAGCAGTTGTTCTTCACAGCCACAGAGCTCTGGGCAGGGGCTGAACTTCCCTGAGTGCTTCCAGCAATAGCCAGGCTCTCTCTGCTCCTGCTGATGTCTACTCAAGACACACTGACTTTGCTTTGGTTATTAACTGAGGTTTTCTAAGCTTGGTCCCATCAATAAACTAAACTGATTGTAAATTACTGAGCATCTCAGTTCTGAACTCTTCCACTGATTTGCTGAAGAAGCTAAAAAAACCCAAGAGTAGAAAAACCCACAAAAAGCAGTGCAGAAGAGGACACACACAAACCACACCACTACACTTAAACTACAAAACATTTATTTTGCACAGGATAAATAGAAAAAGAAACAGAATACCTTGTTTAAAGGAGAAAAGGAGAATACTTCCACAGCTGAACAATGAACAAAAAATCCCTAGGACTTCGTCTCATTATGGATCTTGGGAAATAAGATCAGACCGGAAAGGAAAAAAAGAAGCTTTTTGTGCTGCAATGCAGCCGAGACTTTCATCGATGGAGGGGCTTGTACAGGAATAACAGGATCCCTCAGCTGGTCTTGGCCCTCCAGTGCAGACAGAGGCACCACATGAAAAGCTTCACTGCTCTGAGCCTCGAACACAGGTCACATCTTTCACACCAAGGATCTCCAGCCCTTCATCACCCACAGATTCCAATTATCGCCCGGCGTGCTGGTGCACGGCGATGTGACAGAAGGAAAGGACTCACCTTCCTGCTCTGAACTGAGAGAAAACACTTTTTCTTGGTGCTGATGACTGCAGCCCTGCTGTGCACACTGCTGTAGTGTCCATATTATTCCTGCAGTAGCCAAGAAGTCAACATCTCAGCTGTTCCATGAATCTTTGCCAAGTACCTCATCCAACCTCCTATAGCAATTCCTGAATATACGGCAGCCAAATCCTTTTCATTTTGACATCATGAGGCAACAGCAGAGGAAAACAAGGCTTGTAGAAGAACAGAACAAAACTAGAGATTTCTATGGACAGGGTTGAAAACTCATGAAATTCCTTTTCTGTTGCTATTCATTTACTATTATATGGAAAAGAAGTTAAAAAGAAATTCCACTTCTGTTAAAATGGAAATTAAAAATATTCTAGCATGATGTGTGCAAAGACATGTAGAAAAAGAATGGTATCAAAGTGAAGGCATTAGACTATCTTCAGAAAACAGAATTAATTCCCTGCCCTATAGAATACTGCATTTATCACTTTGGGTCTGATTCAGAAACCTTTGAAAATAGAAGGAGACTAGATATCTAACAGGAAAGGAGGTAGCTTTGGATTTTATCATCACTCTTCTCTGTGCCCTCATGATAGTTCTTTTATTAGGAGGAAATGAAAGCATTAAAATCTTGAAAAAATACAGTACAAATAAAATCATGCTCCTTTTTTTCTGAGTAATTCTAAATAAACGATGAGACCATTCTCACTTGCTAATTGGTTTTAAAAAAATCTAATTACAATGGACTCTCACTAATTCACATAATGTTCAGGATAAGCATTACAAATTACCTGTTAATTTGCAGAATTCAGCAAGGAAACTCATAGAAAAAATCATCAGAAAATGTGCTGCCTTCATTTAGATCATCAACTCTAATTTATGGTTTCTTCAATTATTTACAGTGTGATAATACCTCCTATGATAAAAACTAATGTATTACATTGCATTTCACAGGAATAATTAAATCTTAATTTTGTAAGAGATTTCTGCTAGAAAGGCACTGCTAATAGGTAGAAGAAAAGGAATTTTGTGTCAGTTTTTGAGTGAGTGTCTTGAAGCCCCTCTTCAAATGGTACCTGGAGGAGCAAATTCAGATCCCAGCACAGCAGCCAAGCACTCAGGTGTCCTCGTGCTGAAGAGAGGTCTTTGGGCTTGTCTTCCCTACTTGAGCAAAGTAACAGAATGCCAGCAAAAGTGGTAAGAGTCAACAAAGAGGAATTTTAGGTCACAATATGAATTTCAAATACATCTCTTATTTACATTGAGAATTTTTAGGAAGTTTTTGTAAGTGGAAAATATTTGTAGATTCACATCATCCAAGACACAGCCTGAAATCTGACTGAACCTGGAAAATTTAATTATTGGGAAGTAAGAAAAGCCCAAGACTCTAGAGAGAGCTATTAACTTATGAATCTACTCTGGCTGAGAGGCTGATGGGAATCTTTTTCTCTTTTTTTACTCTATACTGTCCTTACACACAAAAAAATCCCCAAACACTTCTTGGAAAGACCCAGTGGAGACTGAAGTTGTTCATACTCAAGTTGCTTAGAAACTTCATTCATTCTAAGAACTAATTATAAATGTATAGTTGAGACCATCAAGGCAAATTAAATCTCTGAAGGGTCATGGGAAAATTCTATTTATAATAACCCCATAAAAACCTGCCAGAGCAGATAAAGAAAGATAAAGAGATAAAGAAACAGGATAAATAACAAGATAAAGAAACATTTGTTTCATCTTAGTTACAGAAATTTTTAATTACTTCAGCTCTTCTACCATTCTTGCACTAATTTCATTAGAGACATTTCTTTTACAGCTAAATCCTAGCAACTCTGATCACATGTTCACCTGGACAGAAATAAACTCAGCATTTTGAAACACCAAAAGAAAACCTTTAGACCTTTCCCCTCTTTTTGTCTGGCAAAATCTATTTCCAAATAACCCAAATCCTGTATTTTGCATGGAAACCAATATTGGTAGATGAAATTTTACCCCAAATGCTCCTCAAGCTATTTTTTATTCAGCCACTCTACTACCACTGTGAGGCCGATGAAGATGGGAATGCCACGTTCTTCCTGGCCACCACAGCAGCACAGAGATGGTACAGCACAGACAGAAAATGTAACCCAAGTCTGCTCTTTTACAAGGGTCAGGACATAAAAATGAAAACTGTGCAGAAGATCAGAACTATATTGCCTTGTTTTATTCAAGCCTTGTTTTGCATTAAATGATGACAACTTGAAAAATGCCCACAGCACATATCCCACTAAGCACACTTAACCAGTGAGCAACAGTGTGATGGCTCAGTAGAAAAAGACTTAACTAAAAGTTATGGCATAGCAGAATTGTTATTTGCTTCCCTGGAGTAAGAACCTCAGATCTATAATATTGGAATAAAAATAATAGACCAGACAGAAACACAGTTACTGCTGATTTACTGACAAAAATGGTGCTATAACAATAGGACTAGATTTATTTTCCTGTTACTCTGATGCAATCCAAGATACAGACAGTTATTTTGGAAGATGAGTGATTAGACTTTGATTTCTATCAGTAAAAAATTGCATTAGTCCATCTGAATATCAAAGCTTTCCTCCGAAATGCAATACATACACCTTGCACCAAAAAACCAGAAAACCCTCTACAACTGCTTTGGTGCAAATATGTCTGGGCACAAGTGCTGGAGGACTGTGCTGAACCAGAAAGACTCAGCAGCCCCAGGGAAAACATGGAAATACGGAAGTAGGGGAGCATCAAGACAGAGGAATGAGTCTCCTCACCAACGAGAGCAGATCTGTCAAGTTAATGAAGTTTCTGCACAGTCCAGAGCAATTCCTAAAGGTTATCACTGCTAGCTCCTCTATCAGCTTCCTCCCTCACCCTCCTCAGGTCATGGTATTTGGGCATTTACAGAGCCATGGGACAAGGAATTAACCCATCCCTGATGACCACAAATCCTGGTGGGGGATTTTGGAGAGGGGAAAGAAATCGGAATCAACAGAGTCAGAAAGAACTGATCCAATCAGGACTCAGCTGTGGTACCTGGACCGTGGAACCAAACCCACTGTAAATGATGAGGAAAATAGAGGCTGCTCTCTTTCATTCACAGCCAGAGCAGCTGATTCTGTAGCTTTGGCAGCGGCGCTGGGGAGCAACTGGGGCAGCTGAGCATTGCTGAGGGATGGTGGCACTGCACGTGGCACGTGAGAGACACAGGGAGACAAAAGTTTATCTCCCTGCAGCTGGATTTTCCTTCTCCTATTCCTTCCTGATTAGGTTTATTCATTTCTACCGACTGCAGACAGCAGCTGAGACAAAAGCTGGGGTTGCAGAACTGCAGCACTGGCACATAGGGATGGCAGCAGCCTGATGGGTCACTCTAGAGGGGCTACACTCACACAGACACAAAGCAAAGGCACAAACCAGCCCAAGAGTCTTCTACCTATGGCTGTTTTCTTCTGGAAAAGAAGCCACAGCTGGGAAATTGAGTGGTAAAGGTCAGCAGAGGTTGATTACATATCCATTTAAAGAAGAGAGGGCAAAGCGTTCCTCTGCAAGTACCTCTCATTTGATTTCCATCCCAATTTGTTTCAATATGGTCATTTTCTTCTGATGTAAATGCTTCATAAAAGATTAAATAACCTATATAAGGGCCAAATTAAGGGCAGACTGCACAGAAGCCTGGAGTACTCATATAAAGTAACTATATAGAATATTCCCTACGAGACATTTCTACCTGCAAGTCCTACTGCACTTATGTCCTCAACCCAACACAACAACCTTACCATGGAAGCACCTACTTACCCTTCTCCCCTTGTTAAAGCACCCAATTTCCTATCACCTATTTATCATCACAGGGGCCTGTGACAGATAAAGAAAACTGTTCCTATCTCTAAGAGCCAAGAGACAGACCAAACCTCAGATGCTTAAGTACTCACACAACCATGTTTCTTTGCAAATCAAAAAGTAGAAAAGGTTCAGAGGTGTACACAGGTAGGTGGGCAGGAGCCTCATGTCTGGAAGTACAACTCCAAGCTCAACATTACCTGGGCACTCACAGAACAAGGACAGAACCAGGCACTGCATCCAGGGAAACACAGCAAGTAGGGTTTCCACATGGGGACTCTGCAGGCATCTCCATTGCCCCTCATATTTCCTTTTTTTGTTGCTTTGTTGTCTGTGAGGTTTTTTCAGTTCCAGAACTATTCATCCCCACCCAAACTTTTGTAGAGTTTCATCAATGCTCAGTTTCATCAAACATTTTGTTTCAGGCACTTCATTGTTGCAAGTTTTGCAGCATGTTCCTTATTCTTTTTTCCTCTCCTATACCACACAGAAGACTGTTGAGAGTGTGACAAATATTCGTCTCTGGTGCCTTTGTTCTTTGTGGATTTTTTTTATCACTTATTTCATTTTGCTGCAAACAGCACCTTTGTACCTTGGACAAATTCAATAACCATGACTCAATCTAAACGCATACTGAGCTGTCTTCTGTTTCATCTTGCCTATTAAAACCAGCACAGAGGGTTTGGTGAGTGGAGAGGGGCCTGATTCCAGCTACAGGAACTCATCCCAAGTGGAGGGATGTGTGAGAGCCATGGAAGAGCAGCTTTGGCACGTAGGGCCATGAACATCACTCTGTGCACCTTTTAACACCAGCTCTTTCTTTGTCACTCTTTCCACCTCTGGTCTCTGAGAAGCCTCTTTCAGTAATTATGCATCCCCTTTTAAGTTATCTTTCATCAGCTGGGAAGGACGACTCCTCCTCCTGCCCGGTGCTTTGCTGTCCCCCAGCGCCACTCGTGTCACTTGCCAGAGTGACAGGAGTGACATTTCACCAGGGCACAGGTCCTGTTCTGAGCATTAAATGTCAGCAGTGGGGTGGCAACACGAGGGGGGAAAGGGCACCACAGTTTTTATTACCCAAAGCCATCATCCTTTCAACAACAGTCAGAAAAGTACCTGAGGGCTCTCATTTTCATGGAGGTGATTATTTCTGCTGGATTCAGTCCCAGACTCTTATTTCTTTTTTTTTTAATCTTATTTTTCTTTCCTTTCCTTTTTTGTTTCTTGGAAGGTTTTTGTTTGGTTGGCTGGTTTTTGTTTGGGGTTTTTTGCTGTTGCTGGGTTTGGCTTAGGGGTTTTTTTAGGTTAGGTTGTGTTGGGTTGGTTTTGGGAGGCAGGAGTTAAACACTCCATTCCAAACCATGCAGGTTCTGGAGAAGAGCCCACCCCGGGCCTGTGCAAAGAGGGTTATGTCAGTAATGCCACATATACACATTCTCAGCAAATATCACTGCCTCTTTCCCAAAATAATTCTTCACAGACACACCTATATTGCAGTTTAACATGTCTGACTCCGTGGATACTGGCTGGTCTCAGCATTTTTCCTGAAAACCTCAATCAGCATCAAGTAAATATTATTTCATTATACCCTTATCAATATTCCTGGTTAGAAGGAAGAGATTTTCATTACTACCAAGGAGTATCAGATGAGTTTCAGTAGGATATGAGCATGAATTCCTAATACCACTTTCAATAGGTATATAAATGATGCACTCAGCTTATAATCACAACTGATCATCTAGCAAAAAGTTCCAAACCCCTCATATCACAGGCAGCTGAACAGAAAAAATTTTATTATCTTTAATTTTCATCCACCGATGGGGCATAGAGACTTTGTGCTATTCAGTTATACAGTGTTTGCTTCTACAGTGGCCAATAACCAGATCTTCAAGATGGTGTCAGTTTTAGAAAGAGAATTCTTCACGTTTATACATACACAATATCAATTATTTCTGTTGTAACAACATAGTAGATTTCTGGCTTTACAATGGTCATTATAAAAAAAAAATAATGGTGACAGACAAAAATTAAAGAAGCTTTTGCAAGCCCAGAATTAATGGAAGGATAAAGAAAGGATAAAAATTGGACTGAAATATCAATGTATTCAAAATTCTCCCAATCAATGGAATCTGTCAGCAAAACAAACAATACCAAAAAACCACAAAACACCTCTACAAGCTAGAATATTCTTTTAGGTAAGCCTCATATATATTCAGATATAATAGGCATCTCTCTTGAACTATAAATACTGCTTAGAAATCCAGGAGAGGATATGTCCTTTAGTGGCCTAGAAGGTTTCAGGTATAGTAGCCTAACAATTACAGCAAATATTCCACAGAAGAGTTATCAAATGCTACTTGATCCTCTGATTATTATTCCTTCTAAATGTTAATGCATAAGATTTTACAGCAGACTATGGGTAAAGTTGCAGCTGAAGGTTTTCTAGCATTCTGCAAACACTGAGGCATCAGAAAACTTACAATTTACTCATCTAATTTCTGCGTCCAAGATCTGCTGCAGTGTGTAAAGAGAGAGAAAAAAAAAAGAAAAAAAAACCCAACAAACAAAGGCACAGCTAACAAGATACAAAATGAAGCAAGCCAACTATATTGTGCTATATTGGTAGGAAGGGGAAGGTCAAGCAAAGTCAGTCTGCTACTCAACAGGAAAGGATGGCTTGATAAATGATGCTGAGCAAACCAAAGCTTTTACTCTCTCTTCTGCCTCAGTCCTCACTAAAAAGGTTAATTGTGATCAGATGGATAAAAAAATTGATGCTGGCATGGAGAGATTAGCGTACCAACTATGACAAAAATCAAAAGAGCTTGAAAAATACTTGGCTAAGTTGGAAGTTTTTATGTCTTTTTCAAGGGAAAAAAATCAAAGGGGTATTGAGGGAGCTAGTACAGTTTTTGAAACACAAAATTGAGAGAGGTGAGAATGCAGAATGCTAAAAAATAAGCAAGAGAGGGCCTAGGGATTTATACATCTTTCAGTATGCAGGGAACTACTGAAATATAAAACCTGTAGGAAACCAGAAGGTGACGTGAAGATGAGTAATAGCCAGCATGGATTTGCGAAGAACAAATACGTGAAGCAAAGGTAATTTCATTTTCTCTGTCATTTCTTTATGTTGTTCTACTTGACAGTTCATAAGCAACCCTGGGAAGCACAGCTTAGATATATTTCCTGTAGCCTGGTCAAGAAAACTTATTGTGAGCACTATTCCACTGAACCAGAGGGTGCCTGAGAAGCTTTTTAGCACTTCTGCCATTCACGGCTTCTGTGACAAATGGATGCCTTGGAGTAAAACACACTTCCCAACAAAGATTCCTTGTCAGCACTCAAGAACTCAGGAACATGTCATTAACTGGGAAATGTGCTTTCAGATTAATTGGCTGTTTGGTTTTAGTTGTTTGCCTTCTCTTAAGAGCTGCATTTATTACTTCATATGTGAGTTTATTGGACATGTGGGGAAGGGTTACAGGGAGATCTCTCAAAAGGCTCCAGCTCCTGCAGGGAGATAATGCTCGTCTGCTCTACAAAACGTAATATTTCACAGCAACGTTTTCAAACACGTGATGTCACATGTGGTGTCACCTGTTTGGATGCAGGTTTCCCACCTGCAGCTTTTGTGGAGCGCAGAGTTGGCAGTGACAGTCAGAAGTTTTTCATGCAGCCACTCCACCAATAAGTTCATCTGAGATCATCCTGCCATGACCTCAGGAGTTGTTGAGTACCCTCAATTCCTAAAATATTCAGCATCAGCTTAGGACACCAGGCAGCCTCCAGAGCTCAGGAGGTGACTCAGTGACTGAGTTTTCCAGTTCAGCAACTGCACTGGTGCTTGGAGCAGTGCTGGTGAGTTTCCTGCAAAGTGCGTCCTCCTGTTTGAAACGGGGTCTGTAAAAATGGCCCAAAGCCCTCCATGACCCGATGTGCTTGCCTGCTCTATCAAATGTGTTCTCTTGAAGACAAATGCTCACAGCTAAGCTGCTGTATGGACTTTCCCCTCTGGAGGATGCAGACCCGCTCCCAGCATGGATCCCACCTTCTTCCATAAACATTCTACAAGTGAGGAGGCAGTGCTGCAAGTCTCCTCACATCCCACTCTTAGAGATCCCTGCAGGCTGCCCTTAGACCTCCTCTGCAAACACTGTTTATAAGCCCTTTGGAATATTCATCTCCATTTAGTTTTGTGTTTAGGATTACCAAAGCTTTACAGGCTCTCAAAAAATCTCATCCTCTAGATACACTGTCCATAGTAGAAACTGCTCATCTCTGAGGGTTGGCTATTTTTGTTGTGGTTTTTATTCTTTTTTAATTCAACATCTTAGATGAAATAGCATTTTCTTCATTAAGAAAATAAGTTGAAAACATTTTAAAATAAATCTGGAATATTTATACTTTGGTTTCGCTATAGTATAATTTAGTCATAATTCTAGACTTCTTTTAGAAAGATTTTCTATTCACTATGTAATATTTTACAGCCCTTGATACATTTTCTATTGTTATACTGGTATTTAGTTGGGGTTTTTTCACCTCAGAAGGAAAAGGATAGCTCAGGCTGCCATTTCATCAGGTCACTCTGTCTTCTTTATGCTAAACACACTCAATTCCTTCAGTCTGTATTTGTGAGTTCTAGCCCTAACCATGTTCTTCCAGATTGATGCAACTACTCTTCTTGAACTTTTGAAGACCAATTTTATCTGTCCTCAATGTCTCAGACTTCTTTTCTTTTTCACAGGTTTTCAAATAAAATGACTCAGAAGCATGGAATGAACAGAACTTCCAGGTTTCAATATAACACCTTTCAAAATATGAACAGGTCTCCAAAACATTACTGGGGACAGAGAAACAAGTAAAGCCTGTGAGGTAAATGAAGCTTTATGGCTGGTAGACTATAATGGTTACCAAGAAGTTTGAAAGCAAAAAGTATTTTTAATACATATTGAAATAAACTCAGACCTTCTTTCTGAATACTGATCTCTCTCATTTGTGGTAAGACATGCAGAAACCACTTCAATTTTATTACACAGCAAGGATTTTCACATAATTAGATTAGGTTTTTTTCCTGTATTCATACTTCCTACTAATTGCTAGTACTGGATATTCCTAAATGAATAGCATCAATTTTCTTTATATTTATCAGGACATGATCATATGTTTTATGCTGAGAACATTACTCCTGCAGAATAAATGAAGTCCCAGGCACAGGTTAATGGAAACTTTGCCACTAACTTCAAAGGAAGCAGAATTTTACCCACAGATCTAATGCAAAATCCTCAGAGGTTAATGAGAGTCTTTCCACTGACATCAGTGTGGTTTGAACAAGAGAGTTGCTCTAATTCACTACTTAGGCCCTGATGAAAACACTTAAGCATTTCTCTAAGTGTACGCTTCAATGCTTTCCTAATTTGGCCCATATTTATCAGTGATAGGAAAGGGAACCAGATATTTTCTTTCAAACATCTTTGCTTTGCTCTCTGGGCTGAATATGAGAGTAGATTCTGGTCACATTATATTTTTGTAAGGTTAGTTAGAAAGACATCCCGGAACTTTCATTCACTAGTGCTTTAAACTAATAAAAAAATTCTCTCAACTTAGTTATCTAGTTTCTAACATGACATTTCCTGAAATGCATCATTATATATGCTAAAATAATAACTTATCCCTTGATTATTTCTTTTAGAAGGAATCTTTGCAGAAGTGTCAAGGCCATGTAAGAATTAGCATTAATTACCCTAAGGCATTTCAGACCAACACTTGTTAAGCAGATCTATTAAAACCAATGATGAGTTTGAGTAAAACCTATGAGATTTACACATGACCAATTAAGTATAAAAGTTTTAAATTTCTCTTCGTCCCCAGCCCCCAACGAATATAATGTTTTCAAAATTCAAGTAGGACAGCACTGACTAGAAAACAGTATCATCCTTAATGACCAGCACTCAACAAAGAGATCTGAACCCCAAAATGTTTTCTTATGAAAATTACATTTGGAATCTCTTTCTAGAGACACTGCCTTCCTGTTACTTATTTGGGGGACAGTAGCAACCAAAAGTTCTATTCTGCATTACTGGCTGTTTACATGCATTAAGTCCATGTCCTTATCATATACATACAATATACGTTCACATATAAATGAAAAGGGGCCATTGTCTGGTTTTCACACAGGTGGATCAAGGCAGAGGGAGATCAAATGACCCTCCGTAGCTTGCATAGGAAGACTGTGGCTGAAGAAGAATGCAAATCTTCAAAACCAGTCCTAAATCCTCTTAACCACAGCACCGTCTACCTTCAACCATTTTGTTCCCAAAAGCTTGCAAGAATAAGCCTGACCAGTATCTTTAAAAAAACCACAAATATTTGAAATACTGCTGAGGGAGCAGAGCCAAGTCATGAAACCTGCAGAGGAGAGTGCCACTCACTTTCTGGGGCAGCAGCAGCAGCTCTGAAGGCAGGGCCAACCTTTTCCTACAATTTCTATTCATTCATTAGTCTCCCATGTTCCAGCTATCCTTTGCCACCACATGGCTTGGGCTCATCAGATCACTGACAGAGGTGGTTAAACAAGACAGAGGTTGGGATCTTTGCAAAGGCACAGGATGGTTCTGCTCTCCCAAGAAGCAGTAAGCGCACTGGGAGGAACCCAGCCCTGCCTGGAGGGGCAGTTTCTGTGAGGGAAAGGTCTCCCTGCAGCCGGGTGCCGCAGTTCTGTCCCTGTGCAAGGCCACAGCTCCCTGCTCCAGCAGAGATCAGAGACCAGCAGGGACAGTGCCCTTCCCAAGGCAGCCAGGCCCCTTCTGCCCTGCCCTTCAGCCCCTCCCCACACCAGCAGCAGCTGAATCCTGAGACAATGTTTTTCTGCCGATGATGCAGCAGAGTTATGGAAATTGTCCTTTTAATGTCCAGCAGCCAAAGGACTTGTACGGCTGCAGTGCCAATCTCCATACAGAGCATTTCTGAACAAATGAGATAACTGGAGGTAAGACTAGAGCAAACAAGTGTCTGTAAGGAGAAAAACAATGTAAAAATTTTACTGTGAGCACCATCCTTGGCATCTCTCTGGTTCTGCCATCTCTCTGCCATTCTGCCACCCAGTGTGACTGGCAGATGTTGGAGGGATGTCACTGCTAGAGAAGATACGAGAGTTCCTTCCCAGGCAACAGCAACCTGTGCTGAAAACTCAACACTGATGTTCAAGAGGAGTTGTGATGTCCAGTCTCCATCCTACAGGGTCATGTCTGATCATGTGCTCTGAGACATCAGCCTTTGGTGGGAGTTTTTAGAGGTGCCTGAGCCACAGAGACAGAAATGCAGGTCCCAGTCAGCAACTGCACAGCCCAGTGGAGTCAAAGAAGCCTCTACTCCCCTGGCATTTCTAAGTCATTTGGGTTACATTGCGTTAGTCACACTCCCCAGTATAAGTTGTTTTGTTTTAATTTAGAAAAACTATCACATTTATTCCGTTGAGCAGGAGGGGGAAGCATTTCTGCCCTGCTCCAACCTTATATAGTGATAGGCAAAAAACATCACCATATGTCTGGGGGAGGCAGTTGGTAGCACGTGGGCTGGGCTGAGTGAGTATTTTACTGGATTTGTGAAGTCCTCGGGACATTAGGCTCTTTGGGCCCCATCCAGTAAGAAATAATTGGAGAAGAATTCAAGTGGAACTCAAACTATATTTTTTTGGAGCTTTGGTGGTACAGAAGAGATGTTTGGCGATTTTTACTAATTTTTCTAGATCCAGATCTTTCCGGGGATCTGTGCAATACTCCAAAGGACTTGAAGACAAACAGTTCAAAATGCTAGAACACGACAACCCAGTTTCTAAGTCTAAAGCCAATTTTGATAAATGTAACAACATTTGGAACAGAGAGATGATCACAGAATTATTTTCCAGAAGCGGGAGAAAGTGTGAATTTCAAGAGAGTGGTATTTATCTCTGTGCAACCAAAAATAATGGTTTTTGCAGTTACTGGCCTCCAGGTAGAAAGCAGACACCTTTGAGTGCCTGTGCCTGAGCCCTGGCTAATGAATCCCAGAGCAAGGCAGCCCAGGGCTCACTGTGAGTGCCACTGAGGGTGCCACTGCTCCTGTGGGTGGCACCTGGAGAGCCACTTGCACCCAGTGAGGTGCTGCTGCATCCACCACTGCTGGTGGTTCCCCAGCAAAGGGAGCTGGGAAGCCCAGATGTAGAAAATCAGATGCTGAGTACTCACACACTGGCAGAGCAGAGCTGCTAAGGTTGCCAACAAACACATTTCCATTTTGAACCACTGGGATTTTGTGATTTGCAAGCACAGATTCCACATGCAGGGAAAGCATTATTCTCCTGTTCAAAGTTATTTTTCAATAATTAATGAATAAAGCTAAATTCTCTGTGTATAATGAAATGGAAGTGTCACTTAAGCAGATGGCTAATTGTTTTACGGTGTCACCAGCCAACTCTTCTTGGTGCCCGCTGCATCCTGATTTCAGGTATATTTTCTGGTCACTCTAGTTGTTTATTTTTCTGATATATAGCTCTGCAAAGATTTACATAATAGCATGAACGTTTGCTGGTAACATAAGCCCTGTGTTTCACTGCAATACCTCAAGCAATTTGCTGACAGTATTTTTCTGCAAAATCAGATATGGAATTTGGAGCAAAAAGTTGCTGCCTTGACAGACACAAATTCCCTTGTTACTGAACAAAGGGTTCCCTTTTTTTTTTATGGCAATAATGAACCAAGAAGCTTTAAGGGAGGGAAATAACACTGGAAGATTAATGATGATGAACCGATTTGGAAAAACTCCAGCAGACTTGAAGCTTCCTTCCCCCTTGCCCCTCCAACCTCTTCCAGTATTATTAATGCAAAACAAAATGAAAAAACATCTGCAGAAAGAGGCTGAGAACTCCCCCAGGAAGATCTGAAACAATGAGACAGGAACAGAGGATGTGAGGACGCACAGCTCTGAGTGGGAGGAAAATACCCAGGTGGATTTCAAGGCTGGGAATGATCTTCAGACAGCCAGAGAGAGCGTTTCAAGCAGCGGAGGCAGAGACCTCGGCTGGAAGAGCTCAGCATGCCACAAAGTGCCTTTGCTCCTTTACAAGACCCAGAGAATCCATGCAAAGGCGAGGAAGCAAGATGGAGACATGAGAGCCCAGCCCAGCTCTCTGGAGTATCAGAGCTGCTGCTTATAAAAAGAAAAATGGGAGTTTAAAAAAGAACAAAAAATCCCAAACTGGTCAACATTTTCCTTTTGAAGCTGAAATATTCCAGCACAGCTTTCAATTTAAACTCACTTTAGATACACAAAGGTGGTTCTATTTTTTTTTTCCCATTAGCCGCAAAGTTACCTGTGTGCACTTAACATTTGCTTTTACAGAAATACATCCATGATTCACATGGCAATTACGTCTCTGTAAGAGGGATGCTATTGCACCAAAATCTGAAAAGGAGAGATGGCAGAGCAGAGCCAGGGCTCTGAATATGAGTGACAGATCCATGCCTTGTCCCTGTGCACATCCAACAGGAAAAGAGTCACATCAAGAGTATCACTACGAGAGAAAGCATAGCACAACTTTTTATCTTCTATTTCTCCACCACATAATACACTTTCCTGGGCAATTTTCTTCTTGCTCTTTTCCCCCCTCATCTCTCCTAAAGCCTCGTGATCCCTGTGTCTCTCTCCCAGCAAAGTCATCTCCCTTTGACGGACCCTCCGACTGCCTCATGCAGTTTCCCCATAAATCCTTATTAATCACCTGTCGAAAATAATTTGGGGCTTGTTTTCCTCCTCAGAGACATGTTTTAACAGAAATCAGAGCTATCTCATATCTCCAGGATAGAATGTAGGCTGAACTCTTCAAGCCAGCATTTAATGCTATTTCAAAGCAAGTATGTTCTGTTTGGATAGTTTTCACAGGAAAATGTGTCAAAATAGTTAAATTCATTAAGAAATCCCCACAACTTGGGCTTCAATGAAACAGAGCTTTTCCAGTCAGTTCTGCTGCCAGGAGTGTACTTATCCCAATCACATGCTCCTAATAATACAGCAATTGAACCCTTGGAGCAGACACTTTTCCTAGTCCACCCGAAATCTCAGATCAGACCTTTTAAATACCCACTGTTCTCATCTGCCTTCCAAAACTCTTCTCCTCATACCAATAAAATTCTCAGATGAAGTTTTCTCAGGTAATGGGGAAATGGAAATCGCAAGGTCAGACAGGTTTGGATACAGGCTCCCTTTGGATACAGACACAAATTCATTCAAGGTGCTTGTCCACCAGTGCCCACTCTCATTCATATTTTCACACACGTCTCACCAGAATAAAAGCTGCAATAATTGTCCTTTCATTTAGCAATACTTCTGGCATGGCTCATACATTTTTACAAGCTTTCCAAAATATAGATGCTACTCAAGAAAGCAATGACTGCACCTGAGGGTGCTTTGGATGCCTCCAAGGGAAATGGGAGAGACAGGAGAGAGAGGAAAACATCCTGAGATGTCTCCATAGACTGTCAGCACAGTTTGTCTTCCCATGCCAAAATAGTTGCTTTTCCAACTGCTGTTTCTGTGCATGGTGGTATCTGAAGGAATTACTGATACTGAAAGGGGCTACAGCATCATCTGAGTGCACTCATGTTATTTTTGGATTCACCCTGGTCATTGGTTTATGCTGTGCTTTAGTAAATATACTTGCCTTGTGATGAGCTATAAAAAATATCTGAAGCACATGATAGTGGAACAGTTTCTATTACCAGAGATTTTCTCCTGAACATTTGTTGTAAATTGCAAGTATTTATTGCACTGGCTGGAAAATGCATTTGCTAAAAAGACCAAATAGACAAAAATACTATATGAAATTTCCATTGCAGAATCACCTTCTATGCTGTTAATGCCAAAATGTTCAGCATAATTCCAAGAAGATCCTTCCACCCACAAAAGTAACACTCTAATACTCTTATTTACCTACTTATTGCTGTTGTTCAAGGTCATGGATATTTAAACAAGATGATATAATTACAGGGGTATATTCCCTTTTGTTAATTGTGACCAGATTGGTATCACAAATACCAAGGTATGTAGCCAACTAGCCAAAATCTAATTAAACACTTACTATCTAATAATGTAACTGCTGTGGAATAAGACACCAAATACTAATGAAAATTTTCATGACCACACAGTAGAAAGCAAAAGCTGCATAAAGATGGAAAACATAGGATAAAACCACAAATTGATACTACAGGATTGCACAAATCTAGCATGTAGTTGTGTGTAGGATTCAGAAAAAAAGCCCAAGCCAATAGCTGGCAGAAAATCATGAGAAAACCAAGAAAGTGCGGTAAATGAGGACCTGTCCCAAGCATGCAGAAATTCTTTGCTCATCTTTCTTTGCCATTCCTCGTTCGGAGCCCTGCTTCTGTCTGCACTCTTCAGGGGAGGAGGGAGATGAAAACAAAATATGCAGCAAAGCAGATACCACAAGATACACCAACTCATCTGGTTTGATTATCAGACAAGTCTCAAAACAATAGCAGAGAAGGATTAAAGCAGGTACAGCCTTGACACAAACTACAGCTAATTAGAAACATGGCAGGGAGAGCAATCATATATAATTAACATGAAATTCATAGTGCCAGAGTGCACTGAGCCAGGAGTCCTCATCCTCAACTTCCACCAAAGAAAGCAGGAGGGCACCATCCCACTGCAGTCACCTCCTCTGCAGGAGAGAACTGCAAAAAGCCAAACTGAATCACACTTGACAGAGACTGTAAGACAAGTGACTGGAAGTCCTCTGGCATGCAGGTTGAAAGGTGAAAAAAGAAAAAAGCAAACAAATGAACAGCAAAATCTGCCATCACTGATGAAGTTTGCCTCAGGAACAACACGTTCTATGCAAGCTTAACAACCTAGGAATGGCTCTCTAGGTGGTGTTACCCACCCAAATTAGCAACAAAAGAAGGTGGAAGAGAGTCTGTAAAACAGCCAAACATACTGGGGAGGTGTCAAGGTAGCAAGAGATTTTGAGTTGTGACAATTTAGAGCAAAGATACAAAAAGAACGAAAATTGCACTCTGAAGTTACAGCTCTCAGCAGGTGAATTTTTGCTCGTCCTCCACAACTTTTCCCCAGACAATCTAGAAAGTTCAGCTTCAGCTCTTAGATTTGGTTGTTGGCCCAAGTCCTAATGACTTCATAGGATTAAGAGAGCACTTCCAAATTCCCTATTGAATAATCACATTTAAAAAGAAAAAGCATCCCAGAAAAAACTTAGTGGATATTGTGGGTTGGAATGAGAAAATCAACTGAAGATAATGATGTCTTACAGGAGGTCAAGAAGTGTAGAGTTACACAAGAGAACTGCATAAAATCAGTTTGAATCAGATCTTGCAAGAGACTTTAAAACAAGTAACTAAACATCTCCTGGCATGCAGGTTGAGAGGTTAAAATAAGATAAAAATAATTTTAAAAAATAAAACTGAAACAAGGACATTAGGCAGCAAAGACAGGTATGGGAGAAAATCCCCTGAGAGCCACTCAGTCCCTCCTCCTGCCTGGCCCAGCAGCCAAGGATGCACATGGATCACTGCACTGCTTTGCCCAGCCCCAGGGACCCCAGCACAGCACTGGCTCAGGAAAGGGCCACATTCCCACGGACCTGTCCTGCACTGGGCTGAGTTAGAGTGAATTCCACTGCAAGTTCTCTGGAAAGTGAAAAACATTACATATTCAAAGGCAACTCAGACAAACACAGAATAAGAAGTGTGGTTGCATGCAAGAACAGCACTCCCAGCTCATTTATCTGTAAATCCTTCCCAGCCTTCAGCTCCCAGCTTTGACAAAGGATTACCTCACAGTAAAGGCAAGAAACTGAACCTCTGGACAGCTGAAGTTTTATCTGTGCACAAAATTAGGGGTGTGCTTTATTTATTTACTTATTTAATGCAGGTATAAGCCTACCAAGTGTCAGGAGACAAATTGAAGATGATAGATCCTCCTCCAGACAGCAATTTAAAGCTTTTCATACCCATACAGGTGAAAGATGTGCTGATACTGACCAGTGACATCTCAGTGCAGCTCACATGCAGACTTACACCTCACAGGCTACACAATGTCAGAACAAAAGTGTCTCAAGTCTCTTACATTAAAACGAGCTTCTAAACTACCCCTGGTTAAGGACAGGCCAATAGCAATTTCTAATTCTCTGTTATGTGCCACCTTTAATTCCAGTCCTTCAGCAAGTTTTCTTTAGTCACATCCACTACAAAATGCATGGCATGTTCCTGAGAGTCTTTCAGCTCAGCTGTGCCGGCTCCTACTGCATCAAAAATAGAACCTGAAGTAACTGAACCTAAAAAGATATAAACCTCCTTTATTGTGTCTGCTTGACTATATTAGCAGATGGCCATGCCTGAGACTATAAAATGCATAACAAATATTCTCTTTACAAGGGGGAGGAGTGCATTTCAAGATGCAGTGAAACAAACAGCTCCAGTTACCACCAGCACCAAGGCCTTCGGTGGGCACCATCTCAGAGAGCTTTGAATCCCTGAGCTCCCCTCGTCCCTCCTGCCTCAGCCTGGGCAGGCTCAGCTCTGTCCCAGAGCATCCTTTACCTGGGGACACAGGGCAGCAGCTGTCCCGTGTGGGACGCACACGAGGAAGAGGCACAAGGCTCTGTGAAGGCTGCACATCCCACCCTGCCTGCCCACACCCTCACACAGGGACTGACCCTGCCATGGTGGAGCCACCAGTGGGAGGGAGGGGACATCTCTGGGCCACGAGCTGAGTGTTTGCTGTCAAACTGTTCTGTTTGTCACCAGCTCCTGCTTCCACTGCCAGCACAGGCACCCAAAGGGAGAAAGGGCAGCTGCTCGTGCAGGGAAGCGTGCTCCAAATCACACACAAAATAAATGATGATAAAAACAGCACAGGCTTCCCCAGCTCACAGCAGGCAGTGGCAGGATCCTCTTGGGACAGGCTTTGGCTTTAATGCCCACAGCATCACCCCTCTGGGCAATAGTGGTGCCAGGAGCAAGGCTGAAGGCATGATAAGGAATAAGATGCTGTTAGCAAAGGCCAGGGCAGGGCTGGGCACCCCTGGCAGCGGCAGAGGGGACAGGGAGAGTGAGAAGGACAGCACAGCTTGGAAATAACCCAGCTTCCTTAAAAATGGCTTCGTGTGGGGAAAGGGTACATTGGGTTCCTTTTCCCCAGCTACGTCAGCTACACCACTGAAACCCCTCTGTTTAATCTGCAGTAGCTACACCCTAATTTTGACTACCAAATAAATTAATTTAGAGATACCATTACTACATGGAGTAGCTGTATACTTAACTCATTAATTCTACTGTAAATACCATGTTCCTTCCTTTGACTACATCTTCCACAGTCCATTTAATTTCCATTAGCTGGAGAGAGAGCATGCAAAAGGACTATGAGGAGTGAGGCAGTGAAGAAAATTTCAAAGGGAAAAAAAAGCCCAATCTGCAAGTCCTTTGAGGGATTTCAGGGTTTGCTGAACTATTCTGGGAATCACAGAGTATCTCAGGTTGGAAGGGGCCTGTAAGGATCATCATGTCCAGCTCCCTGCTTCTCACAGGGCAACCTGGAACTAAACCACATGGCTAAGAGCATCATCCAGATGCTCCTTGAACTCGGACAGGCTCCAACAGTTGCCCAAGAGCTTTGATTTTTAAATTTTTAAATTTTTTTATTTAAATCAAAACATGACAAGCAGCATTTTGTGGGGGGGAGGGAAGGAGTGGAAAATGAAAAAAAGCCTTTCTAGACACTCAGAAAACCCATTTCTGAGGAGAAATTACAAAAATTATATGGTCCTGCAGACACCAAGTGAGCCAAGGCCAGACATCCTCAATCCCTCAAAGCAGACAATCCACCAGGAAGATTTTCTCCACAAGGTTCTTCAGCAACAGGTTCATTTTACTATCAAACCCATAAACACCAGCTTTGATGGATTATTTCAAACAGATATTAATGCCCACATACCTCTGTGTTTATTGGCACTTGGCAAGAGCACAGCTGCCTCATGCAGCTGAGTAAGCCCTCAGGGCTGCTACATTGTGAGCTGACCTCTGAGTGCCATGAGAAATGTACCCATCCTTCTTTTAAGGGGTGTTTGTTTTATCCATCCAGGGAAGAAAATCAATTCTGAAGCAATAAGCTGTTTTCACAACCTGAATGCATCTTGATGAATGGAATTTTCATTACAAATGTGTCTGACCTTTTGCAAATAGACCTACTGCTTTAAAAGCCTGTTCTGATATCTATTAAAGACAAGGGAAGGACTAGCAGAGATTTCAGCTGTAGGTTCATCAGACAACAAAATAATCAGATAGCATTGGCTCTTCAGCTTGATATTTAAGGCATTTTCATTAAATTTTAATATATTCTTAAACTTTAATATTATCCAATCAGCAGGTAGTAATTCACTGTCTTTAAAAATAAAATGCTAATAAAACCTATGGTAGGAAGATAATTTTACAGATTAATTTTGTTCTTACTTTTTTCACAAGACTTTATTAGACTGTATTTCCCCTTTTTTGCTAGCTATTTTCATGGTAAGAGGGGCCAAAGAGAGCAGAGACACAAATCAGTTCTTGCAACTCTTGCCATGCTGCAGATCCAAAAATTCTGCAGAAATAAGTTCCTTTTTCCTCTGAGGTGCTTGCATGCAAAATGGATTTATGCATGCAAATGCACTGGGCAGCTGTCAGTCAGCAGGAATGAAATGAGAGCTTCTGCAAAGACACTTGCAATTGTCAGATTTGGCAAGTGAGGAAAGTTGAGCACCATCAGATCTCCAATTATATGTGATAGCAAGGTGAATTGTCATTGTCTGGTTCTTATTCAGCTTTATGCATAAATTCTGTCCCCTTAGCAGGAACTTAATTCATGCACTGAAGAAACACTGAACCCCTAATGCTTAGGCTCAATAACCAGATATTCTCAATTGATGTGCCAATTTTCTAGACAAATTCTTTGTCACTACTGAAGTATCATTAACTAACACATTTTGCTCCTCTCCAAAGCACAGATCTGGAGAATGAGTAATCCTAACACTTTATGGCATCCACAGATTTTGTTCAAAACATTGACAGCTTTCACATAGTCATTCCCACTGTAATGAAATGTATTGCTCTTTAAACAGCATTTCCTTACCACGAAGAAATATTCACAAAGATGTGCTACCTACATAAATATTTAAGTTGGTATTTTATATCTGCAGCCCTGCATGAACCAACAGAAGAATGCTGGTCATAAATTACAACTGTAAGGAGCACTAAAGGTACCTGAAATCCTGGATCAAGCTGCTATTGCTGACAATCAGCCTCTACTTATTAAGGGCCAAGGTGCTGGCATAACTTTTCATGATAAATCCCAAAACACCAGAAGTAAACAAGTAGCTAATATACATTTTATGTAGGAATAACAAACCACAGATGGCAGAAAGTTTCTGATGGGGTTTTTTTACCTCCAATAGACATGTCAACTTGCTACATTTTTTCAGTAGGACTGATAGCAGTTTTTAGAACTCTCCATTAGGAAATATTTGTTGCATCCTGGGTGAGTCAGTAATTTCAAGCAACAACCCTGCAATAACAGATCGACTTAAACACTGGATGGGGGCGAGGCACAGACTTGGACCAAGCCTCACACCTGCATTTCCCTGCTTGGTGCTGTCTCACCCTTCTGCTGCTCTCTAGTGCTCCCCAGAAAACCCCATAAGAGCCTAATCAAAGAATTATATTGGGAGAGGTGTGGAAATCACAATGAGTTTTTGGGACAGGAAAACCCTTTCCTACTCAGCTCCATATTAAATTCTTAAAATTAAGCACTGCATCCAATAAGCTGCACCATAGGTGATAATAATGGTGCTATTTTAGACCAAATTATTCTGCCAACTGTCCTGGAGCAGACTCAAATTAATTCCACTGAACTCAGCTTGATTTGTTGCAGACCTGTGACAGTTCAGGGGGAGTTTTAGGGACCACATGTCAGGCACACCAGACCCAAGGCTGAGATTCAGCAGGGGGGGACCCTTGGAGCAGCATGTGCTCTCCCAGGCTTACCACAGTCCTGGGGTAATGGGGGTACAAGATTTTAAAATAAATTAAACAGCAGTAAACCACAAAAGCCCACATTCTCCTTGCCACCTGTCAACACTGCCTCTCTAGCTCTGCACAGCCACTTTGCCCACACACTGGGGCCATGAACCACGCTCCATTTCAGAGGAGGAGACCTCACCAGCCCTCCTCTCCCTCCAGTTTCACGAGTCTCCAGATGGGACTTACTGGGAACAGGAGTGCAGGGGAGCTGGGTTTCCAAATCAGCTCATCTGAGGAGCAACAGCCTATTTATTATTGACTTGCTGCATGACACCCAAGAGGAGCATTTCAGCCTGGAGACTGCAAACTCTCTGTGTGTGAGCTGATCACCTCCTCGTGCTGCCCAAGGGAGAGGAAAACACCCCACCGCTCCTGCCAGAGCCAAGCTGCGCTGGTACAAAGCCAGTAGGAAACTCTCCAAACCCTTAAAAATTGATGTTGGTCTTCAAGAACGTATTTTCCCTTTGAGTATTTTCTGACTTGTCTATTACAGTGAGGCACCCACGTCGGATGGCAATGAGGGAGCACAAGGAGGAGAGTGCAGAGCAGGGGCAAGCCCATCCCAGCCTGCAAGGAGAGAGGGGAGTGAACCCTGCAAGCTGCAGTCAAGCTGGACGGCACAGGCACAACTTCCCTCATAAATTGTTTTTCCCAGACTGCAGTTTGCCACGAGGTGAGAACCTCTCACACCAAATCCCCTTCTCAATCACAAATATCCAGTGAAGGTATCAGAGCTCCCTGTGCTGGGGGATATAATGCAGATATTCCCTTGTCAAACAGGGACTTGTTTTCTGTGCAGACTGAAGTGTAGTGTATCATGGAAACAGCCTGGATATTTTTGGATGTGAAAATGCATCAATACAGTAAACTGGGGCACAGAAAAGAAAACTAAGGCAGTGTCCAGCAGCAATGCATTTTGAATGCACTAATTAAGAAATTGTATTAACTGAAGGGCCATTATCTCTGCTCTAGCTGACACTGGTAGATGTATTCCTGGCAAGGCTCATCCTCTTTACAATGGCTTGGTGGTTCCACTGTGCATCAGGCTGCCTCAGGAAAGGCAGCCCAGCTCAGTACAAATAAAAAGCAAAACTCTAAAACAATATTGCCTATAAAAGTTGATTTTACTCCAGAGTAAAATCTAAGCAGCTTGAGTGTCAAACCAGACCAGGGTCACCCTCAAAATGGCAAAGCAAAGGAGAGGCATCATCCAGCAAAACATTTTTAGTTTTAAAGTGTACTTTTAAAAGGTAGATGAGAAAAGCAATTAATGGCAATGTCCATATTTACTGCACTGGTTTTAACTAAACTTATTATTGTATAGGACAGCACTTATTTATTTGGATATAATTAAGTCCTGGCCAAGCACTGTTAAACACATTACAAATTTCATTAAGAATCATCCAGCAGAGGTTCTAAACTGCAATTCAGAGTTAGCAATGTGCTCCAGGATTAATTTGGCTCCAGACACGAGAGCTTGACTCAGCTCCTGCAAAACCTGAAGTGATGGGATTTGGAGTCCACTGGGATAAGAGTTACCAAGAAATGAACAAAATCTCAACAAAGACAGGAAAATACTTGAAACTCAGTTTCCTGAGACACTCAGTTCTCATGGCTCTGGTGTCAGCTCTTACTGACATGGCTGAGGACAATGGAGGTGCCAATATTAATAATCAGAGTTGTAATCTGTGTGCAAGATCCCAAAGGACTCTGGACTTTTTGTTTTAAAGGCTCTCCACAGCCCATATTTATCACCAATTTAGGGAAAAACAGAACGCTGATGGGATCAGCTGTTGCTGTCATATCTTTCTTCAGTGAAATTAAATGCCAGGCCACTGAACTCCATGAGGACACTTATTTGAATTTATTGTTAAAAAGATTTTACCTTAGGGCCACTGAATAAGCACATTTGGCTACAGATAACTAGACACACAAGAGAGTCCCTACCTACAAGTAATAATAAAATATCTACATAGCTCGTTTTAATTATGCCAAGTACAGCATGAAGAGACCATGAGGAAACAAGCACAATACTATGCTGTTACAATACACAAAAGAACAGAAAAAATAGAAGAAAAGTAAGCAAGAGGAGCACCCAAGCCTTTTGGGAAAAAAACACTGGGTTTAGACCTTTCAAAATTAAAAGGTGTGGAAGAAAACAGAGAACTTTTCTCCTCTCAATGTCACTTGCACTACAGTAACTGTGAAATCTCACCTAGGATAAAACTGGTATTTCTACTAAAAATAAGAGAATATAGACTCTAAAACAATGAGGAACAAGGCACCCTGTATCTTCTCTTCATGTTCCAAACGTACAAATTTTCCTCCCCAGCTCATTCCTTTCAACCATTAGCCAAGCAATCTTATGATAGAGTATTTGGACGATAGTTTCTTTTCTAACTGCTTTTTAAAAAATAAAACTTATAAATATCAGAATTCCTTTGCTAGTAAATCACCTCTAAATTCCCCCAAGTGTCTTGTAACACCATTGGATTGCTTGGGAACAGACCAATATGACAATAATTCCTTTGAGTATGACAGAGATTGCACCAAGGAATTTTAACAACTGAGATACTCCTAATCAAGGAGTGGGAAATACAGATGAGGTGATGCCCCCTCCTCATCCAGGTCTCTTTGCATATGGGAAAAAATCCTCAATTATTTTGTGGTGGTGGGAGTGGGACTTGAGGGAACTGCCATGGCACAGCCCTGGCTGCTGAGCTCCTGCCAGCCCAGGGCACCAGGACAGCTCCTCTCAGTGCTGCTCAAATTCAGAGCTGTGCAACTCCTCCACAAAGTGACATTCAAGTCTGTGGCTTTCGACCCCATTTCAGACACACATAAAACTGAAATGTGAAATTTCACTGAAATAAAAACTGGGGAGCTGGACAGGCTTATCTAGGAGTTTTGTAGCCAACTAGGATGTCCTTGAAGCCCAGCAGCCCATTTTTTTTTCTGAAAGTTCAGGAATAAACACAGCAGATGCACCAAGCTCTGCCTTTCTTTGGGGGCCAGGGCAAACCCAGATGCTGCAGAAGTAATGACCAACCACTTCAATTCTGCAACATCTATGAATATCTCCTAGAGGCAGCAAAGACAACTACTTTTACATTCTTACAGGCCTTTTTCTCTCATATGGTTCATGTAGAGTATAATTTCAGATGTTGTTGTTTCTCTTTTTCCCAGCTGTAAATATTTGGTTCCATTTTCTTTGCTCCTTGTCCCTTACCTTTAATATCATATAAATAGAAACCTGCACAGTTTCTCCATCAACAAATACACAAAGATTAATTTGCATGCTGAAAGCTTAAATCAAATATTTTAAACTGGATATGGATAAAACCATAATCCACTTCTGGGCAGAAATCCAAACAAATAAATAAAATAGATTTCACATGAAAGCAATAAACAATGACAACTCCAATTACTCATTAGAATTCCTGCTCTGCAGACATGACTGACAAATACTTTATAAAAGCAACGAAAGTAACAATAAAAATCTCGAGTCATCAGACTGTCATTACTGTTCAAACTTTCCTCCTCATCTAGGCTATGCTGATGTCTGCTTCACAAACACCTGGAGCTCTGAAGAACTTAGGGGTTAGGGTTCATGTAAATACTGAAATCAGCCTATGTGCTGGGAAGGGAATCAAAGCATTTCCATTTAGATTCTAATTCACTTGTAAGACAGCAAAATGTCACGGCTCATTCTTTTTTCTGAGCCAGCAACTGCATTTCTTTTAAAGCTGTATCTGTAGGTACTGCAAATATCCAGCTTTCCGTGGGGATGGGCCGGGAGATTTTAAGTGCTGCTCTAAGCAGGCAATTAGCAAGCAAGAGTCACCGTGACTCACACACATCCCCACGGCTGAGTCACAGCTACTCCTCTGCTCTACTACTCCCTTCCAGCATCCGAGGGAGGCAATTCACTCTCTCGCAGTAATTACACCCGCCCGGAAAACAGCCAGGCTCGGCTGTGCCAATCTGTAGTATTCAAATATTATGAGTCAGCCCCCTTCCCCTCCCCAAAGTCAGCTGGCTGGCTTAAAAAGTCACATAGTCTTAAAAATATTAAGTCTGTGGGAATTATTTTTTATTCTCTTTCTGATTGTTATTTTGAGCTGGTTTAAACGCACGCCTTTCCCTCCCACCTCCTCTCCTCCCCGCTCTCCTGGAAAATGAAAGGCGAGGTTCTCACGTATTGACTCCATTTCGTGCTTCAGCAAAGACACCTCATGATACATCGCACAGGTCCAGACAGTGTGAGGTGACACCACGGGGAGAGAAAGGTCACCTTCCATGGTCCTTGGACAGACACAGTTAAAGCTAGGAAGCCAAATATTCAGTCCAAATTTGAAGTTTTTTGTTCTTCACCTCCTCAATGCTCTGCTGAGGAATATTTGTCTCTGAATATTTAGCTGCAATAGCAGGCACCATATCTATCTATATCAAGGTTTGTGGAGGATGGGGGAATTTATTCCAAGCCCCCAGAAGCAGGAATACTGAGCAATGGCTGTCACCTGTGAAATCTCACTCAGAGCCTCCACAGGTACCATTTAAATTTTCAGCAGCACTTCCTCCGCCCTCTCTGCCTGGGATGCCAGCTCACAGCCAAAACACATTAACACAGGTTGACCCCAGAAGCCCCTAAGCCAAAACAGAGTCACTTACCCCACTGAGAGACCCTGTGAAACCACAGGGACGCGAGCAGAGACCAGATCTGCTCCACTTCCATGCAAAACCCACCCAGCCTGCAGATCCTCCCAGAGCAGCCCTGGCAGCTCCTCACTGCAGCCCAGCGAGGGCCAAGTGGCCAGATGGGATTTTTGGCCTATGGCCTCAGCTTGGTCTCCAGCTCAATGGAGTCAGACCTAAATGTTATACATTGGAGGGGTTATTCAGAATTTATATATACGAGGGGGATGAGTACCCAAAAGAGCATTTCTGCAACAGGTGACTGCCTTTTGGAGTACCTGCCTTCAGGGCTGTTCTTCTTGAAGAGATTCATAAGGCTTCTTGTAGCCTGGCAATGAAAATCCCTCCCCTCCCTTGGCTGCTCTGTAATATCTCCCTACGTGGCAGAGCTCAAAGCATGTGTTTTGAGCTGCCCAGGGCTGCAGGAATCTGGAGCCTTGGTCCCCTCACAGGTCAGAGCTGGTGTCTGAGGGGCTGCACGCCAGCCTGGGGACCCATCCCTGCTGCCTGCAGCCCTGGGACACAGTGTGGGTTCAGAGAATGCTGCTGGGCTGTAGCTTCATACAGAAAATACAGGCACAGGAAGGGAGGCAAGACATGATGATTCTGTTTCCATTAAAAGGGAAGAAATCCACTGTTCTCTTGAGGTAGTGTCTGTTTGCTTTTTAAACAAAGCCAGCAACTACAGAATCTCTGTTTGTTTTCTTTCTCCAAGTTCCCACCCAGGATCCTGAATCAGTTCGTCCTGAAATGTTGTTGTAAAGGTGGGTTGAAACCTCTGGTCAGGTGAACTGTCAGCCTTCAAACACTCAGTACATACCAGGGATATGTGAGCTGCTTAGCAGCAGTTTCTTTTCCTTTCCATTCACAAGAAGGTTTTCCTATTCTGCAACCGCCATATCCTGAGAAAGTGGCAGAACTTTTGAGCAGAACAGAATTTCCTCATTCTAAACAAAAATCTTTACCAGCTGTCAGATGAAAGCAGCTCTTTCTCCATTCCATTATTGGGATCGCAACATTTTTTTCCGAGAGTTTTACCCCCAGGTTCAGGCATCTCTGGCTTGTTCACCTGAAGTTTTGGTGTCCTTCCACTGAAAGTGGAAGAGAAATTATATAGATATAAATTCATATAAATAGAAATTAAGGGAAATCATACCAAGAAAAAACTTGCCACAGTGCTCTGTGTACCTCTATATTGTCACGACTGAACAGAGCACCTGTAACATACAGTTAATACACTAGTCAAGACAGACCACTCCTTAGAAAGAGCAGACTGTGATACACTTCTAAACAAAAATTTGCCCCACCAATGACATTTTTGAAGGACCAAATAAGAACAGCCTCTCATAAGTGCTTAAGACTTCAGAACAATGACTCCTATAAAAAGTGAAATCATGTTGCAACATGAATTTCAATAGATACAGCCATCAGCTCTTCCAACTGGACTTTTGTAGTCACTGTACCAGGAGATATTTGTGACTAAGTTGTAGTGAACAAGATGTTCTCAAATCCAAGAGTACAGAAGACAATTTAACAATAGGGTAAATAGTAAACCTGTTTGGTGGGCTGAGAATGAATATTTTTCTGTATTTCATTCCCAATGACTCACACAGTCCAGTATTCTTTAGCAAAGAGTGTGTTGGCAATTTTTAGCCCACCTCCCCAAGGCATTATCTTGCTGTCAGGAGGTTACCATAAATCCCAAGTGTCCAACTTCCTCTCATCAATGTCAGAAAAAATCCCTTGAGAACTTTTCCCCCTGCAGAGAACCCTTTGCATTCTCATCCTAGAAACCCTTGAATCTCTTTTTTTCAGCAGTATCAGTAAAAAATAATAACATTCAAATGCTATAGTAGATAGTTTTTAATGTGCCTGCTGAGCCCTACATGAATCAAGTCACCAGCTGCACTCAGGCTCCATTCCCAGTCCATCAGTGCTGCTCACAAACTACTGCAAATGAACTAATCAAGTCATTTTGCTTTCAGGACTTTAAAAACAACCATAAACACCCTCACCTTTGATATCCCTCCTGATTCCCACCATGCCTATCACAGAAGTCTGGTGTACTTTGTGACATGTGGAGTGCAAAGGAAAAGCAAAACATTTCCCATTTCCTCTCAGTGCTCCCTTTTCTCCCAAGGGATTGCTCCCAAGGTGGGGGCAAGTCTCATTATCCCACTTGTTTCTCAATGGAAAGAAAACAAGCTGAGACCAATCAAGTGTTTCTTGGGTACAGTTCTGCTTTTTTTCCACAAAAGTAAAAAAAAAAAGCATGGCACAAGTCTGCTTTCTCAACACACAAGTAAAAAAACCCAAAAAATAAGATTTTCTATCCTTAATTTTTTTACTTCTCAAAAATACCAAAGGATATACCATTAACTAGCCAAACCAGAGATTACAATTAATCTACAAGAAAACCCGTGTCCATTTGGCTCTGTTGCTCATTAGTTTTGCACAGCTCATTGCCTTGGGTCCCAGCTGGCTTTTGTTCCATCCATCACCACACAAAGGAGCACTTAATTGGTCTTTGTATTTACCATAAATGAAAGAGGTGAGTATATCCATCACCACTAAGCAGCACTGCAAATAAACAAAACATACAACCGCCATAACAGTGGTCATTAATACCTCCAAGCAAAGCAGTATTACGCCCTTTTTCATTTTGAAAGCATTAACAACACCATCACTAACTAACTTTAGTTATTCATGTTTCAGTCCCACAATATTTATGAAGGGGCATAAGGTCCTACAGCAGTTTTATATACCTGGGTACAGTACTCCAAAAACAATACCACATTTTTTATGCTGTACAGCATTTCATAATCATAATCCAAATGTCAGTTAAGTACTTGACTTTATATACAGCATTACTAAAGGATTAAATATTCAGTAACATTAATTTAAAAAAAAAATATGTCACAAAATCTGTAGTTGATAGTTTCAAGGGATTTGTGGGGTTTTCGAATAAAATAAAATTTTGGTACTTTTTCAAGAAATAAATCATTGTAGTTGTATAGTTTATACAGGCAATAAGAAATACTGCTTAGCATTCAGGGCAATAATAAATGATATGAAATGAAGTACCATAGAAACTTGTGCTCATAGCATATAAATCATAAAGAATTGTTATGGTCTGAAACTTGCAAACTCCAAAGTCAGAAAATGTCCTCATATATCATTGTTGAAAATGTAGCCAAGTGAAGATTTTTTGGCCAGTATGGTGAGTTTCGCTGGTCCTCCCAAGGATTTAAGAATTCTTGGACTCTCCAGGCCAACACCTATGTGTGTCTGTAATCTCCTTTCTCAGATGTCCAAAGGAAGGTACAGCCTAATTTGCATGTCCTGGACTCCTCTGGCGAATTCCCAGCTGAAGATAAATTGCCATCAGCCACTTTTCTCTTCACAAACCCAGGTGCTTGGCCGGTCCATTTGCTCCCATCCAGGGAGCAAAAGGAAAGCTTGGGTTTTCAGGAATGAATTTACACCAATCATAGCCTTACCCTAAACAAATGCTCCATGTTGTCTCTAAAAAGAAACCCAAAGCAGTAAATCACTCACCAGCTTCTCAGGACACAGTGACAGCAGTGAATTATTTGATTGTCTGTCCAAACTAAACACAGCAAGTCAGGTTTGGGGTGCCTTGAAAGGCTGGAGACAGATTCATGTGTGGCCTCTACTGCATTGTGACACATGTCCTCACTTATGTCAGTGAGATATGGATGTAAAACGTCACCATGCTGGAATTTTACACTCTCAATGTAAAATCAAGAAGCAAATTAAAAACCTGGCATTTTAAACCTCTCAGTTTCACAAATACAGCAACTTTTATTTCCCCTTTTCTCTTTTTAAGAAAGAAAAAGAAAATACATGTTGGAATTAAAAAATAAACTGTAGTGTAATTGAAAAACAAAGCAGCTGGAAAAATCAGAGCGGTATTAGGGTCTCCTTGGCAAAAAGTAGACAAGATCTGCAAATCTTCATGAGCAGGGTCAATTTTTTAAATCCTTAACAAAACTGAGCTTATCTGCCATCCCTCTGCCTCTGATCTCAGTCTCCCGTTACTCTCAGTGACAGCCACTGCAAGGAAGTGTCATGAAGATACAAAACATGAATCTATATTGATTTTTTCCTCTCAATACTGAGAGTATTCTCTCTGAGAGAAGGTACAGAAAGACACATGTAACACCAATATTAGGTTATCCTGAGTTTAAATTAGAGGCACCAGAACTGAAGGCCAGATCTTCAGCTGTCAGAAATGAAAGTCAATATATCCATGCTGATTTTCAGCAGCCATCAGCCCAGCCCTACACAATTATTTCTGGCAGGGTCTTTATAAATATTGATTTTTAATTTAATAGACCTATAATTTGTCTTTCAGCTTCATACAGAGACATACATTCACTTTGGAATACTTTTCCTTTAACAGTTCCTGCTTTTCCAAAATAGAGTCCTTAGAATTACTGTGGTCAAAATATTTTTTTATTGCAGAGAAATTTGAATGTCAAAGCTCCACTTAGATTCATTTGTCAATGCAAAATAATAAAAATAAATCAAAGTTCAACTATCACAGCAGTAATCATTTCCAAAATGTCTCCTTTTAGCTTCAGGTTATATTCCTTCTTTTTGCTGATGGCCCAGGAAAGTTGCCAGTTAAATTACTGGCCTCCACATTGCCTTTTCTAAAGTTTTTGTGACTGTACTGCTGAGTTCCTGAGCAGCTGAGTTCCTGTTCCAACACAAGAGAAATCTGGTCCTTTGCTTTATACTGCATATAATTCAAGATTTATTTTACTTCATTCAGTAGATTACTATAAGCAAAAAAAAACTTAGGGAATGCCTTTTTGGGGAAGACAATTTCTAAGTCCTCCTCAGCTTTTCTGCTACAAGAGAGGCATCAGTACTATGTCATATTTAACAAAGCGCTTTGTAAGCATTCATTAATCATGCAGTGCCCCTGAGAGGCACATTATGTAATGTTTAATCTGCTCAGCTGAGCCTGTAAGTACAAGAAACCTCTCAAAATTTTATCAGCTTTACAATAAGAAGAGATGTATTTTAAGTACGATCAGTAGGAGCAACTGGTCTCTCTCTGTCCTCCACCAGCAGCAGGTTTGTCCCATTGGAACAGAGCTGTACTCACAGTCACAGAACTGATGCACTTTTTGCTTCTAAAAGCCACTGCAGAGTTTTTGGAGGCAACCTGTGGGTGCCCAGGGGCTGATCCACAAGGACAGTGACACTTCCCAGCCACGTCCCTCCCAAGGAGTCACAGCCGATGGGGAAGAGGAGCCCCGAGCAGCGCAGCCCTCCCTGTGCAAACATCAGCAGCTCAGCCCCACGTCCCTTCTGTGGAGGTGTCAGGGGAAACAAGAGCTCTGTGCAGGACAGGACACACCACGAGTGGGTCATCCACGGGCTGCCCCTTCCCACGCTGCAGTACAAACCTCTTGTAACGAAACCCCCCTAAACTCTGAAGCAAACCCCTCATCCCCCCCCTTATCTCTGTGCAGGATCAGCCAGTCCTGACTCTGCACCAATGTCAGTGCAAGTTTTGAAGAAAAATCCATCCTTGGGAAACATTAAATGGGTAAAGAAGGCAGCTCTGAGCCCTAGACACAGACTTTGCATTGCCTACGTCAAATAGGGTCCAAAAATGATGATGCATTAATTAATATGCTGTTTTAAAGAATTTTTACTTAATATTCATATTTAGCGACTGAAACAGGAAATGCAAGGGTACAGAATTCACCAAAAGATGCACAGAAAGGAGCTTCTTTGCATCTTTTGTTTTATATCTTTCTCTTAAATATGCATTATGAGTAAACATTTTATACAATGGTATAAAAACCTCCTCTTTCCTTTTCCCCCTTATGACCAGCAGAAAAATTCTAAATTCATAACATTTTTGCTTCCATCATAGTCAGCAGATACTTTGAAATCACCTTGACAGAGGAATATAAATGATATTTGTGTAGGAACTTGAAGGAAGTCAGTCTCTGACAGCACCTCTGGAGATGAGTCATTTGTGGCATCATGGCCACCTGCACCCCCTGAGCTGTTATCACTCTCCTTTGGACATGGCTCTTCTTTTCCCAAGATAAATGCAGGAAATAAATAAATAAAGACAGACCACCTTGTAACTCACAGATATATTGCAGCCCAAAAATATTCAGATTTTCTAGTACACAGGCCAGCTCTAATCAAATTCATCAACACAGACTAATGAATTAGGGTTCAACACTAAGACCACAATAAATCCAGTGGAACTGCTTCAAATCAGGCTGGTATCCAGCTGGATTTTTCTTTTCTGGCAAGAGCCAGCTTCAGCAGGATTGTGCTCAATGGTGTCCTGCAATGTGTCCGTGCAGCAGCAGCCTCTGAGGAGTGAACACAGGGAGCAGAGAAGGGAGAGGAAGATGAGGGTGAACCACAGAAATGGCACTGCAGGGAACAGGGCAACTCGTTCACATGGAGAACCAGAAAATCTGAAGGGCTCAGGGCACTGTCAGAGCTCCCTGCAGAGATCTCGGGTCCTGCTGAAGGGAAAGACGCTGGGACAGGGCTGGAGTCCCCCAGAGCACCAAAGAGCAGAGCCACCCCCAGGGGCTCACGGAGAGGGAAGGAGGAAACTGCAGCAGGTCTGCAGTGGGGACAGGGTGGGAAGCACTGAGGGAAACTTACAGCCAGTTCCTTCCCTTCTGCATACACTTAGCTGGCGTTTTTTACCAAAAAAACCAATGGACACCCTGTCCCTAAGGAGCTGTTTCCTACATACATACACATGTTTCAGGATCAGGGGGTCCTTTCAGCTATTACATATTTCTGAAAATTGATGGAGAGATACTGAGCTGCCTTTTAATACAAACAGACCAAATTTAAATAATTCCTGATTCAGAAGTGGAGAGCTGCCTTCAGTCCGTAGTGCATACATCTTTCTGGGAAAGAAAATGCCACCTCTAGGCTCTCTCCATTTCTTATATTCCCCCTGATCTCCCAGTTACCAATATTTCAGTTCCACTACACAAGAAGTTTCTTTACCACTTGTGTTCTCTCTATTACCATGAATCCCTATGTAGTCTTTAAAACTTCCATTTTAACCAGTTTTCTATTTCAAAATGTCTTGCTTTGTAGAGTATAAAGCTCTTTTAAACACTCATTTTGTAGTTATGGACCTGCTTCCTGTATTGCTTTTATTATTACCTGGTACATTCAGGCAAAAGCTGGACAATAGAATTAAGCTATCAAGACAACAGAGCTGTATATTTAAAGCCTGCTATCTGTCCTACCAGTCCCTAAAAAAAAAAAATCAGCAGGTTCACACTCATGAGCTAGTTATAAGGGTTTCTGCAGCTCTCTTTCTTGAAAGGATCTATTTAAATGTTGTATGACATCTATTTTTTCCCTGGGAATATCTTTGTAGTGTTTCATCTTTCTTTGCCATCAAAAAAAAGAGCTGGCTATGCTGCAAACCACTGGAGATTGCTTATTCTCAGGCTCCCTGGCAGCTGCTGGCTCGTTTCACGTTTTCTGACATCACTGAATCCTAGCACCCTATTTTATCATTATTCAACAGAAAGTTCAGTGAAATAGCTTAGGGTTTGCTAAGTTTCTTGAATTCTTATTGTTCATTCATCACTACACGACACCAGGGAGCTGCTGGCAATTAGCAAGAGCAGGAAATGAGGACACCTGAGCTCTAATCTCAGCCTGACACTGGCACTCAGCAGGGACGCATTCTTTGGGGCAGGTCTGGGAAGGCTTTCTACAGTGCCAAGGAACCGGTGGATAATTTGTTTGGCAGGGGGTGTGCTTTTAAAAACTCACAGAAACACTGGAAAAATATGAACCTGGAGTGTCCTCAGAGCACATCATGTGAGGTCCTTGAGATCAGACATATCACAATGCTGACTCACAGTTATGCCCCATTTTCAGAGAAAAAAAGAAATAACGTAGCAATGTATGCAAATATCTCTGTAAATTCCAGAGGCTGCTTGACTGCCATCTACGCCTTTAGCATAAAGAGCAGTTGCCCATGGTACAGTCAAGCTGCCTTCTTGTTTAAATAATTTATAGTAAACCTGAAACACAAGACTTGAGGATTGGAGGTTGACCAGAGTTCAAAGCAAGACATAATTCTTTAATGCTGGATAGAGGAGAAGTGGAGAACTTGTTCCCAAATACAAAACATCAGATCACAGAGCCCAGCTCCAGACACCCAGCGCAGTATCAGAGAGCAGGTGTAGAGGCACCTCAGCAGGGGCTGCAGGATTATACCCTAAAAAGCAGCCACTGCCCTTTTTCCTCCTGGTATTTTCCTGTGTTCAGACAGACTCAGCTGTGGGGAGGAAGGCTCTGTCCCAGGGAAGCATCCCTGGAGCCTGCCCCAGCCCATGGCAGGCACTCCCCCCGCCCCCAGCTCAGCCCATCCCTCCCAAGCTCACCCTGCTGTGGCTCAGAAATGCCGCCCACCCAAAGCCTCCCTGCCCCCAGGAGCAGCCCCCGGGCTCCCACGCTGGGCTGCACTTCAGAGAGCAGTGTCAGAGATCCCCCACTGTGCCATCAGCCATTCATTCCCACAACCGCCGAGTTTTTTCACTTGAGGAACACTTTTTCTTCAAAGCACTATACAGCAAGATTTTCTAAATTGGAGCTCTGGGAGCAGGAGATCTCTTTGGTCATGGTAGCAGTGACAGAATACAGATGTGTCCATTTCCCTGAGAGCAATTCGGGTACCAGCAAAGGAGAATTTCTGCTTGTGTGTCTGCTTATTTATTCCCCTTTCCCCCTCCCTTCTTTTTCTGTGCTGTTTGCACAACAGAACAGAGTGTTGTTGAACAGAATGATATTATACGATATAATGTGTTACAATAAGCAGTCTGCAAATAAAAACATCTTTGCTTTAAGAGATCACTTCCATATTGTATAAGATGTGGCAGTGGATGTGCAGAAGCAGATTAACCTCTGGGAGAGAAAAGCAACCCACTTCACTTATAAACTCAAATTACAAATATACCTTTCAGCATTTCATCTGGTGTTTGTATATACACACACAAAAGCCTCACAGTAAACTGGAATGTAAAAACTGTTATTAAATATACAAGCCCTCGGAAAATAATATTTCAGGCCACGGGGGAAAAAAAAAAAAATCAGCAAACAGAATGTAGAGAAACAAACCTAATTTCCTAAGGCCTGCCTCATTTCAGCCTTGCCCAAAAGCAGCAAGGAGAGACTGCATCTTCTGCTTTGGGAATCTGCTGAGCTCAGCAAGGCTCTCTGGAGAACACCACGGCCATGACTGGGGGGGCATCAGTCACAGAGAAAAGGATTAAAATGCTACAGTCAGGTAGGTCTACAGCAGCCAAGGGAAGATGTCCCATTACCAGCTGTCCCAATTAAAGCAAGGCTCAGCAGAAGGGAGCAACCAGTTCCCAGTTGTACAAGACATCAAAAAAGAAAGGGGTGAAATTCTGTGCAACTGAACTGCAAATGCAGAGGAGACCCTGCAGAATTTGTGGGGACCAGGGACTGGTGTTCATTCTCACCCTGGATTTCTCACCCCACCCCAAGAGAGTTTGCTACCCCATTACGAATTAGGGAGATGTCAAAATTCTCCGTGTGTGCTAAAGGCAACCAGGCTTCCAGATAATGGACTGAGTAGTGGTATGGCACTCCTTGGAACTAATGCAGCTGAACAAGGGCTTTGTTGAAATGAGAAAGCCTAAAAGAGATTTGTTCAGATCGAGATTTAAGCTTTGTCAGACATGTGCACTGTGGCTCGCAGAGCTGCCCAGACAAATTGCAGGCAGCAGGGAGCTCTGGTGATTAGAGAGGGAAGAGGGGGAAAAAACCAAAGAACAAGAAAACAAAATAAACTAGAACTGGAAAGCAATAGCCTCACTCTGATGGTGTACTCATACCCAGCTGTGTCACACAGCACAGGACACCTGTCCCCAGTTTGCCCCTTTTGCCAGTTCTTGGTGACAGAGCCACCAAGACACTGCCAAAGCGAAAGGGCCATGTATGGATTTCACCCACAACCATCTCTGGTTGCAGGTCTCACCTTTCTACCAGTCAGAAAAGCAGCTCAGTGACCCAACTTTGCAATATTATCTGCATTTCAAGGGCATATCTTCTGTCTCAGGCAAGGATGGGTTGCAAGACACAGCCTTCAGTTTGGTTTCATATCAAAAATAATACCACTGCCAATTTCCCCAAGGTAAAGTGAGCTCCAGAGCAGGAACAACTTGGAAAACAGGAGAACCTCACCATGACCCCATGACTCTGCCCAAGCAATTTTTAGGGAATTGCTTTCCTTTATTCTACTCCCATCAGCACTCCATTTATAACACTGATGGATCTCTAGTGAGATCCACAGCCCAGCTCCTGCTGAAGGCATTGTAGAGGAGGTAGCCTGGATGTAGCCTCGACTTCTCTATCCCAAGGTTCACTCCAGCTGCTTCCCCCATCTCCCTGGCCTGAGCAGGCAACAGAAATTCCCAGCAGGGCAGGGAAGTGACACATGGAGACATGCAACTGTCACTCCACTGCCACAGGTCAGTGAGCAACTGAGGCATCCCTTGCAGGGTAACAAGATGAACAGGAGGGGATGCTTCATCTGCCTCTGCAATATTTCAATATGTGATGAGCCACTCTCCCATCACCCCTCCAAGCCCCACACTTGGGAGCCCAGTTGCTGCCTCACGTTCTGAGGCATCCAGCCTGCCAGCCCAAAGGGGTCCCCTCTAATCAGCCATGCTACACATGGAGCACAGGGTCTCTGTAAAGGCTTAAACCTCACAAGACTACATTTTAATTATGACTGTGTTAGAACAGAATCAGTTGCCTAATCAAGCTTAAATTAAATGCATATTTAGCAATTTTCATGCTAGCATTTCCAGAAATGTGATACTTGCACACTGAATTATTTATATTGTCTAGATCTCCAGTATTTTTTAAGAACAAAACCAGCAAACCAATACTCCAGGAAGGTAGGTAAATAAATTAACCACGCTTTTCTGAATGGCCATGGTTCCCCACTGCCTTGACTGCCATTCACTCAGAGTTCCTATGAAGAACATTCAAACCCTGTCAACTTAATTACTGTGAGCATTTCCAGTGTAAACCTGAATGGAAGGATTCTTCCATTAACAACAGCCTACAGGTAAATATTTACTTTCTTTGCAAGGCTGGAGCTCCAGAGGGAAACTTGCTACAGCAGCTGCAGTAGGTAGTGCAAAAATAGATATTTCCCTGTTAGTGGTGAGTTTAATGCTCATGAAAGCTGCTGCCTGAAATGCCAGAACGAGAATGGGAGTAGCCAGGTATTCTGCTCAGTGCTCCATAAGCTGCTTTCAAGGACATGCCCTCACCTGTGCCCCCATCCAGCAGCACAGCTAACCTGGGGCTGAACAATAAGTCTGTATGTAAATCCTGCTGATTTCTTGTGAATTTTAGGAAGGATCATCTGACAATTAATCAAATTGACCAGAAATTTTGGTTACATAGATACAGATTTGGTAAAATATCTGAGTGACTGAACAGGGCTAGAATGAAGCATGTGCTTCAGCCTATGCATATAGGTATGGCTTTGCAAGGCTAAGTGCATCACATCCCTGTCCAAATCTCTGCTTCTCTTTGTTTCAGCTTACCTGTCTAATAAGCCAGGATGATAGCACCTACTGGGCTGTTATGAAGCATGAATAATATTGTTTAATACTTCAGATCCCACAATAAAAAGTGATATGAGCACCAAGTGTTGCTATATCAACATAGCATTATATTGTAGAAATAAGAATTATTAGAGTTATACACACGAGCTTTATTTTAATACTGTACAGTTTTCTACTGAGTCCATTAATGATCAGTCATTACAGTAAAAATAAATTACCTTTCACAGCAGTTAAATTTTTCATGGTGCAAACAGTAGTCAAAATTTTACAGAAACGACAGATTGAATTCCCAGGGACACCTGAATTTTGTACATCAGCTGCTTCTGACAAACAGCAACACAGAAAAAAAGAAATCAATGTAGTAAAGCTTTCACTGGAAATAGAATGATCTTATTTCAGCTATCCATCATATTTCCCACTAAAATCATTTAGAATGAGGGGAGCAGAGGAATCTGTAACAGAATGTTGGCAAAAGCACTAGGTGATCTTTTGTTCCAAGCTCTTAAAGCTACATAGCCTTTCCTGAAGCTTAATAAGGTATGTTTTAGTACTAAAAGTTGATGCCAATCAAACTCCATTGTGACCAAAGCCTGGGTGCAAAGCTATATTTTCCCCAACATACTGAATCATTAGTCAAAGTCCACTTCTGAAATTATTTTAACATTTTGAGGCGGTTTCAGATAAGAATGATTCCGATTTTAAAGATCTTCCCTTAAATAAAACCCACACATATACATGACAGATGGTGTTAGACACATAGCATGTGACCTATAGTAATGTAGCTATATATATATATATCTTATCTGTGCATGATTTTAGAGATAAGAATAGTTTGCATCACTTGTATGGTTAGTCACAAGTCTGGCAGGGGAACTGAAAGCTGCAGAAAACTTGGATAAAGAACTCTGGTGCCAGGAGATTCCCAGGCACCAGAGGTGTGCATCTCGTTTGCTTCCTTTCTATGCCAAGCTTCTGAAAGCCAGTTTTAACCAAGTCACAATGACAACTCATAGTTAGAATGCAGCTGACAGTGTCCAAACAAAATGGTGCAATCTGGTAACTACCAGAGAGGAGCTGGGAGAGAGGCCTGGTCTCAGTGTCTCATTTAGATCATCCCAAAGCCCTAAATGTGCAACCTTCTGATCAATTTATCTTTAGATTTTCCTTGGCAGACTCCAGGTTAAATACAAACCAAACCCACTAGTCAAGACTCCAGTCCAAAGCGAGATGTGAGACAGCAAGTGGGACATGAATTTGGTTAACAGCAAAGAATCCATGTAGTGAAAGCAGCTGAAATTACATCTTGACCCATTGTCATTCACAAAAACAGAATATGCTAGTCCTGGGTAAGTGCTACACGAGGGACAAGAGGGTTGACTCCATTACTCACAAACTAAGAGAGGAAGAAGATAATTTATGAAAAAGGGACACTCACTATTTTAATGCACCTAATCTTCTGGATGGCTGGTAAACATGTAAGGGAAATTTGGAACTTAATATTAAATAAGACTGCTTTTCCCAGAGTAAATAACAGATTAGTCTCTTAATGTATCAGAAAACTCATTCCAACCTTTTGCAGCTGTGTCCTTGGATATGGACAAACAAAAAACACGTTGGGACAAATCTATCCTAATGCACCTCTACTGGTGCAGATACCAGTGTGACCTACAGTATTTCAGTGGGGGTTACCCTAATACAGACTCACTCATAAGCCTGATTCCAATCCATTTTTAAGGAGCACAGGGGCTGAAGCAGATGTCAGGGACATGAGCATCAGGCTCAGTAACTGAGTCACTACATTTGATACAGGATCTACTTACAGCCCAGCTAAGATTAACTGGAACATGTGGTTACCTGTCAGACGGATTTTGCTACACAAATAACCATCACGCCTTCCAAACCCCAGCAGTGAGAAATGCCACCTCCATCTCCTCTGGATGACAGGCAGCTGCAGCATTAGAACTAGCACTGAAATCAGCATTACATGAAAACAAAGTTTAAAATGCTGTCCTCTACTTATTCTCTAACCAAAGTCTGCGCACAGCAGTGTTTATCATGTATCTGCCCTTTGCCTGACCGAAGGGAGTTTGTTTCTGTGCTAGAGTTACACTGCTATATTGCTGTATACTAGAGCGGTTTCAAAGACTTATCTTTATTTATTAGTTAAAATTGGAGTTCCTCCCCTAATCAGCAGGTTTCCCCTTGCAAATATTTAGTGCATGCTACTCTATTACTTCATTTCTTCTAGTTTTCCTTTTTTTGAACCATGTTAACTTCTTCAGTTTATACAGGTTGATTTAATAAGTTCCCAAATACTTGACAGGCAAAGCTGCACCAGCCAAAGCCAGTGCAACGAAAGCCATTTGTGCATTGTCTTCAAGTGAATTCAGTATGCACCTTTGCAGGTGCAGAGCTATTCCTGGGAACACAGTTGAAGTAGTAGCAAAGTATTCCCAATTTGGTAAAGTACTCCTGCCTTGCAATACAAAAA
Source organism: Picathartes gymnocephalus (assembly GCA_013390045.1). Taxonomy (NCBI): domain Eukaryota; kingdom Metazoa; phylum Chordata; class Aves; order Passeriformes; family Picathartidae; genus Picathartes; species Picathartes gymnocephalus. Next base: position 243,462 of record WEKY01008174.1, read on the forward strand.
CATTTAGAAGGAAAACCACTGTTAGATATAATGAAGCTTCAGGAGATTGAATCTAAATATGGAAAAAAATAGAAGTCTGAATATCAGACTGAAATATCCAGGGTGAGTTCACTATCAAGACTTTCTTTAGCAAACCTGTATGTGTCAGACACATCTTATCAAGCAACCACACTTAGAAATTGCCATGAATATTTACCAGTTTTTGTCAGGACTAAAGGATCAGATTTTGTCCATACATGTCTTGAAATGCTGGAAAAGTAGAAAAGCTTCTAGAGGAGCTAAAACAAGGCTGGAAAGGATGTTGGCAATTACATGGAGCTGTTCTGCAACCAACCCAACCTCCGCATCTTCCATCCCAGTATTTTGGTGGGCAGATTAACTGTCCATGGCCTGGGCCAGAGCTTTGCTCTACCCTGCATGCCCAAACGTCTCAGCAAGAGCCTCAGGAAAGGCTCTTACACCTTTACCTACACAAGGTGGCTCATTCTGCATTCGCACCCCCAGGAAACCACGGTGCTGGGGGAGCTGCCAAAGGCCAGGCAGCCCCAGCCCAAGAGAGGCTGATGCAAGTGCCTTGGCAGGGGCCCTAATCTCCTTACTGCTGAAGGGATGCAGCGAATAAAGCACCGGAGCTTTTCAAATGTAATTAAAAATATGTTGTCTTCCAAATGACTTCATGATCTTGGAATGGTTCTGGAAGCATTTAATTATAACTGGGCCCCATAAAAACGTGAGCACGAACTACAAAAACTTGAAAAATATTAATGAGGTGCTGCCTAATTTAAGTCTGGATCAATTAGCAGACTGCAAGTTATTTGTTTGTAAATATAGGATGTCTTCAGTACAGAGTATAGTTCATTCAGTTACCACCAAGGCTAATACCAAAATATTTAGCAAGGACTCGAGTTTAACAGGCATATGTGGTTATATAAAAATCTCTTTTTAAATTTCCTTTAAAAAAAAATAACCTTCTGGGAAGAGACTCAGATAATGGCCAAATGCTGAAAAATCTGAAGACAGAAACACTGTAAAATAACTATGTATCTATATATACATATATATAACATGCATATTTGCATTTTAAACAAATATTGTGATTTCCTTAGAGGACCTAATGCTGATAACACAAAAATTTTCTATAATCCAAAAGCATCCAACAATTTGGAATGGCTTTCTCAACACATACTAAAGATGCTGCTGAAGGACGTGTGCCAGGACCACAGATTGCTGGACACAGATTTTTTTTGTTGTGCACATGACTTCTCTGATACAGCACTTTGGATTGGAAAGGGACTGTCATATGTTAGATCCTGCACAAAAAGTAATTTCATAGCTCTCTGTAAATCTAATTGTCTGACTGTGCTTCCCAAAGAGAACTCCACCTTTTACTGCATTAAAGAGAAGGCAAAACTGCCACAACTGCAATCTATTTTTGAGCAGACAAGCTGACACAGACATCAGCCCTGAATGCTGCCACTCTCACTGCTTTCGTCCAAGCTGGTTTAATAACACCAGAAAATGTTTTATTCATATTAAAGCTTTGGAAGAACACACATTTCACTTGTGGCACTGGCCAAGTGACTGTATTAAGGACCCAACTGGTAGAGCCTGAATTTGAAACAAATTTTGGAAACAAAAGGGTTTTTGGTAAGGTTTTAAATTCAGGAGAATGACTTCCATCAATATACCCTTAACTTGGGTTCTTTTATCATGAAAAGAACAGAGGGGCTGAATTTGACCACAATGGAGAAACTTCTCAACACAAGAAGCAAAAACGCAACAGGGATTCTCTGCCTTGAAACTCCCTAAGCACAGGACTGCTCTCAGCACAGAGCAAGAGGAATAAGCTTTAGGTGCTGCTGCGCCTCAGAAGTCCCAGAGCTGCTACAATGGCCTCTCTGGGATTCTTTCCACAGGAAAAAGGTCAACACTTCTTTTATTCTGATGGATTACTTTGAAAGTTGGCAGGCTAAAAACTTACAGTAGTCCAAATTATTCTGTGCAGGGTGCAAAAATAGTAACTCCATCTTTGATTACTTAAATGGACAAGTGAGCATGAGTGGATGGCTACACCCTACCCTGCAGGCAATGATTGTAACCAACATCCCTTTCAGGTTTTGAGGTTGTGAAATCCACACAAAACACTTGGAAACTGCTGCTAATGTGGTCCCTGGTACAATTATAAAAGGCACCTTAGTGTGCTCATAACAACAGGGATTGGTCACAAAGAACACTTTTTCCTCATCGCATGGTCCTGTGGAAGAGCGCTTAATTTCATCTCTAAGGCAGGTGAACCTGTGTGGGAGCCCAGCTCCCAGGGATGTGCCCAGTGGCACAAGCAGGAATGAAGTTCAAAGATCTGCTCTCCATAGTTCATCAACAGAACGTGATCGGTCCAAGAGGAAAATCCAGAGGGAATTCTAGGCTATGTACCTCTGATTTGGTTCAACGTGTGCAATTAAAACATGCACTACGATATCTCCAGATTTGCTAATTTTACAGATAGTATCACTATTCTGAGGGTCAAATCTGTTGTTCCAAGGTAGTAAGTGTGCACTGTGCTGGATCCTACCTCCCACACCCACAGGCACTGGAGGGATAAAGCTAGAACTTTCTGCTTTCCACTGACGTGTTGTTTTTCACCTTGAGAAAGGCTCAAGCATAGCAGTTGATCATCTCAAGGTGCTCACAGACTTCTGGCTTTCTTTCAATTGCATTTAATGCTAAATGCCTTGAATGTGTCAATGTCCTACCAAATTTTCAGAACCAGGCACTTTTTGTCCCAAATATTAATCTTTGTCTCATTCAGGTGTTCTTTGTCAGAGCCAAATGAAGTCTTACAACTTGGAAAATGCTGCTCCTTTAGCCCAGGAGAGCTTCTCAGGCTCTGGTCCTTCTCTTGGGAGATACTTCTTTCAAAAAACATCTTAGGCACAAAGAAACATTATCAGCTACGCCACAGCTCCTAAGAAAGTCCTGTACATCATCCCCTGCCTTCCAGCCATTTCAACAAGCCCCTTCATTTGATTTTTCAGAGAGAAGTTGTGACGTGAACTGATCAATGTTATGCTCAAGGTAAAAGCAGCAAAGGCTTAATCTATATTTAACCTACTGAAAACTGCACAGATACTTCCCAATGCTGATGGCAATGAGCCTTTTGGGTGTCACATGAGAGTAGCTGAGGAAGAAAAAGTTGACACAAAAATGAACAAATGCTGTTCATCTCTGAACCTAAAGTCTGACCATTAGCCAAAGTAGAGGTTTGTACCTCCAGGGCTATAGAGGGTGCTACAGGTTGTCCTGCAACTGAAAAGTTTTCCAGAAATGTTCAAGCATCCTTAAGGTAAAAAACATCTCCACACATTTCCTCCATTAGTCTTAAACCAAGAACAGCCAGAAATCCCACGATGGCCTCTGATGGCATAAGGCTGACAATCTCCTGTAACCTCAGTCTTGCCCTTAAAACAGCATTCATGACTTCCCAAAATAGAGCATGTGAGCAGATGCTTGGGAGGAAAGAAAGCAAACATCTGTCCTGTTAGAAATGTAAATCCTCCATACCCACCCCTGCCAGTCTGCAGCTTGGCACCAACCCAGCCCCAGCTCTGCAGCACGTGGGTGGGCACAGGCAACAGCCCCAGCCCCGGCCACGGCAATCGGCTCCGCTCTGGATTTTGGGGAAAGCAGAGCACGAGGCACAGCCCAAGGGGGCTAATGCTGGCCGCTGCGTTATAGACTCTAAGCAAACAGGGCTCAGCTGGGGGTCCCAGCTCTGCTCTACCGAAAGGGCTTTTGCCAGGGAAAGGGGATAAACCGCTGGACTGTGCCATGCCACACGTGCACACGTACCTCGTGTGTACACGGGATTTGCTCCCTTGTTTGTGACATCAATAAAACCGAACAAGTGCAAGAAGTCACGGGAGAGCCAGAAGGAAAATCCTAGCTGTTACTTTAATTGAAAATGTGCTTGTTTGGTATGTTCTCTGCTGGCAGCACGAGCATTTTAAATAAAACATGACCAGTAATTTATTTAGCAAGGAAGTCTTTGAAAAGTTCTTTTTGCACAGCTCTTACTAATTTATACCAGACAAGATTAACCCTCCTTTTCCTCTACACTTCCATATGCTTGATGTGATGGGGGGCAAGATCCACATTAAATATTTCTCTAAAATACTACATTTGGTCACAGCCCTAGTTCTGTTCCACCACCTGACTGCCTCAAAGAGCTTCAGAAAAGATGTGATCCAGCCAAGGATTCACTCCTTTGCTCCCAAGATTAAGTTTGAGTCTTCTCCCAGTCAGTGCTCTTTCTTCAGGAATATATATTATTCATTCTGCATATTATGGTGGTGATCAAGAGACTGTAGAGCACAGACAGCTCTACACAGCTGCAGCAGTTCAGCTGAAATTGGGTGAAAAATTCCACGCCTTCCACATGAAGTATTCACACGTGCACTGACACAAAGTCCATGCAATCCCAGATAACCCTTCACAGGAAAGGACAGAGCTCCTGTGCTTACCTGGAAACATTCCTGTGAAGTTTAGCCACAGCTCTGTGGGTGGATTTGCTCTGCCAGAGTGCTTTTAAGCACATCCTGAATCTTGGTTTCAGTCGCTCCCTCTTCCCACACGTGGGGAAGCGTGTGCATATTTGTGTGCACACAAACACTTCATATATGTATTACATCTGTTCATACAAGACGGGCATACACAGACACCGTGTTTGTATGCACACAGATATTCTTTTCCATGAGAAAAAAAATAATCGTGAGGAATCAGAAAGTTAAAAAAAAATAAACCCATACATGTTCAAAGTCCATTTAAAGCAGTTTAAAGTAGTCAGTTTATCCTTCTTCAAAATGGCACCAACTTCTGAGATTATGGTCACAGTGGCCAGCAATTTCTTTGGTATTTACAGTCTGGCTCATTTTCCATTTTTATTTTCTATCCTTCCAATATTATTATCTAAATACATGCAGCCTTTGCTAAGGAGAAACCTTAATATTTTGAAAATGTTATGATAATTTTATGCAACAATAGGGTTAAGTCATTACAACTTAACCTCACTGAATCTTAGGAGATGCACATTTTATTGTGTAGCCTCGAGCCTTGGTGTAACAGCAATAGTTTTTCATTTTAATCACAGCAGTTTTTTAACTATTTAGCAGAACTCCAGAATTTTCTTGCTATCTTTGACCAAAGTCACCACCTTTGGTCAAAGGTGGGACAGCTGGGGGACAATGTGTCAAAGGGAGAAGAAAAGTACATGTGTCTGTATATATACCTGCAAACATGCACAAAATACACATATTTTTATATACTATGGTTATATAGCTATTATAGTTTATAGTTTTATATATATATATAGTTATATAGTTTATGTAGTTATTAAACAGTAATATTTGTAAACTGTGTCTCACTTTTTTGCAGCATTTCTTTTAAGATCACGTTTTGGGAATGTGTAAGAGTCACCTTTTTGGATTTGTGTTTGTCCTAGCATATTTCATACAGACATTAGGAGCAAGTAGTAAATAAACTGAAAATAGAAATTTATAAAACTGTAAGCAATAATGTGGTTGAAAGTCAGAACTGTCACCCCAAAGAGCTCTTCAATATTTGGACTCACCTCCCACTCCGCACAATGGTGTAGGTCACAGTATTCATTTCAAGAATAGAATCCTTCTAGATACTTAAAGTTTAGTTTAGAGTTCAAATTGGGCAGAGAACTGTAAAGACTTCAACAAAAAGAAATCCGTTGAGCCCTAAGTCTTCTTGCAAGCAGATCATCTCTCAAATACAGATTCTTATTTTTCTGGGAAATGTCAATATGTTAAAGCCCATTTCAAAAAAATGTGTATCTCACTGAAACTCTTTTTATCTTATAACCACTCCAAACTTTCCAAGCTCCATGTTGTGACCACTGCATTTATTCTAAACCTTGCTCTTTCTGACACTTCTCTTAGGTGAACAGAGCCAGTGTATGCACAGACACAGCACAGCTGATTGCTGCTACATTTCACCGTCAGGTACTTTACCTGGAGCAAAATCAGGCCTGGGATGTTCCTGCAAACCATCAAATTCAGCAAGACCAGCTGGCAAGGACAGCACATGAATGCCTTAAAAATAATTCAAACTCTGATAACATCCCAGAAGAAATTAGATATATTAAAAAAACCCAAACAATTTGAGAGCCCATGAAAGTATGGACTTTCAGAACCATGCAAATGAAGATCTCAGTCAAGTCTTGACAAAACCAAGAGGCGATTTTAGGCCCTAAACTCACCAGAAGGAAGCCGGGTTCTCTCTGCGGGGGTGTCTGAGCTTGCCGGTGCCCCTGCCTGGGAAAGCAGGGCAGGGAGCTGTTAGCGAGCCCAGCCCCAGGTGCTAAATAAACCACGGCAGCTGCGGAGGGATTCAGCTCTCGGCAAGTTCTGCTCACCTCCTTCCTGATGCACAAAGGCCCTGTGCCTCTGCAGCAGCCACAGCATGGCACCCACCTGTGCCCAGCAGCTCTCCCAGGCTGAGCCTGTGCTGCAGACCCCTTTCCAAGCAGGACAGGCCACCCTGAGCCACAGCGAAATACATTTTCAGCCAGCTGCACTCGAGTATTAGGGTGCCAACATGAAACATGATTTCTCCTAAAAAGTCTTTATTAGCAAACACAAGCATACTAAATATTTAAGGCCCAGTTCCATGACCTACTGCTTAATGTACAGGGCAAGGAGAAAGCAGTGCACTAATCTGTTGGATGTACAGCTGGGTTCTGTTTAAAGGATCACTGAGTAACAATCAGATACAGCAGTGCAGGGCACAGCACATGTCATATTTAACAATAATGAAACGACAAGGAGGCCCATCTTTTTTGTGGCTTCAGTTTTATTGTCTTCAGTAGCTATTTACAGAGAAATGGTTGTGGAGAAGAGGGTTCAACTCCACTAAAAAGCAGCTGTGCAAAGCCTGGTTTAGGGAAGACTAAATATCATTGTAAACTGACCAGACCAGCCAGGTGCCTCTCCACTGAAGTCTTTATAGCTGTGTAGCATAAAAGTAGAAGAGATCAGCAGTAAGGACCACATTTAGAAATTAAAATGGGAAGAGGAGGTAAGAAAAACGTCATCCATCTCCTCTGTAGAATGTTTGTAAAATCAGGTGGGTTTTACACTCTAAAACAAGTAGCTACCAACTCAAAATGTTATATTTAAAATGCAGAGTTATTTCAGATGTATTTTGTTTGTGAAATTGGTGGGGATGGACTAAGAAGGGAGAAATTCCTGGATCTATGCCTCCCCCAGACATTTCCCAGACATCTGAGTGCCCAAAATATACACTGCTTTCTGTTATTCAGTTCCATGGCAGCAACAGTACTTTCTCCACAGCTACTGTGTTCACAGGCAGCAAAATCCCTTGGTTCCCTCCAGGCATCCAGACCCCACCCTTACACTGCTGATACCCAGGAAATAAACCTACTTATTGTGCCCTTATTGATTTTGCAGAGCTAGAACATCTTTGGGAAACAGAGTCTACAACTCGAATAAAGATGATCTGATTAACTCTGCAATTGTACTTATTGCTACTAGATCCCTTTCTTCTTCCTAATGGGATTATTGATTGAGAGTTTAGAGCAACTTAAATGTAACAACAAGACATGCTGTGCACAGAGATAAAGCAAAGAAAGAAGTGTTCACTTCTAACAGGGAGGACAAAATAATACTTCTCTCAGAATATCAATGGCGATAGAACAGCTTTAGAATAAGTGATTTGTTAAGTATTTTCTTGCAAAACCCAGGGATGCATGTATTTGGTGGTGTTCCAAGGGTCAACAGCACCTCCCTCCCTGAATATGCTTCTGTCTTCCCCCTAGGATAGTTAATCCTGGTTTGTAGCAGCCCTGGAGAGAGGCCTGGCAGGGAGGAAGGATGCAAGAACTTCCTGTAGACCAAATGTGAGGCTCTTAGGTTGGACAGCAGAGCCCAACTGATTTAAACCAGCACAGAGAACACAAGCCCATCACTGTCCCTCTCCCATAAATGAGATTTGTAGAAAATCCAAGACCTCACAAATAAAAGCACATGTAAGAAAAACATACCCAGGTTTAGCAGTCAGCATTATTATTGCCATTAGAATTGCCTCTGGAGTAAGGGACAGCAATGAGATAGTACCTACTGTGTAGGAGAAAACCACAAGTTATCCTCAGTGCAGATACTCTGCAGAATTGTTACTCTATGTAGAATTTGTACTGTTTTGCACAGCAAAAATCCAGACTGGTTCTTCAAGGAAAGAAAAAAAATCTTCTCTCCCTCATACTGCTGCAATTAATGGAGAAAGACAAACCAAAAATAAACAAGCAAACAAGAAATGAAAACATAAAACAAAATACCAATCTCCAGTCCAATTCTACAGATCAGGACTTGCTGAAGTGTTCCCCTGAATTAGGATGGGGCCATTTACCAGAAATGCAAAGCAGCCCTTCTATTTCAGCTACCATGAAAGACAAAGTTAACATGTACATCACGGAAGTTTAAAAAAATGGGTAGAAAAGTTCAGAGGCATATTACAGAGGAGTTCAGTGCTAAAACCTGAGCTTGCTGCAGAAGTCTCAGCTGAATGTTAATGTCAAGAACTACCTATTTGTAGGGGAGCAGTAAACACTGTATTGAACAGTCTGAGATCCAGCCCCCAAATAAAAGGGGGGCAAAAAAAATAGATAAAGTAAAAGTGAACAGGTATTGATCAGCTCTAGGGGAATTGCTGGGAGGAAAGACCACACACACAAATTAGGTAAGGCTACTGGGTGGGATTTCAATTTTAAGATATTTATTGTACCACTTTGTAGTTTCAATTAAAATTCCATATTAAAAGAATTAAGGGTGGGGTAAGTGACAGCTCTTCAAAAGTAGATGTCCACAGGGAAGCATTAGCAAACAACTGGGTGTTCCACATGGATTCATACCAGACCTGGCAGACTCACCACTTTCAATAAAGAAATAAATACATATTCTACTAGCAGAGAACTTACAGACTGTACAAAGGACAGCACAGCAGTAAATTAGGATGGAAAGAGGCCAATTGAGTGGCCTGGATGGCTTAAAAGTTTGGGCTCTTTCCAACAAAATAGGCTTCCATAGAGCCAAGACACAAAGCTCTATGTCTAGGAACAACAAGAATTCAGCATGAGAAACTGCATCCCAGAAAGCAGAGTGAATAAAGAAAGGACTTGGACAACAGAAAGAACAAGCAATTTGTTAGGCATTCCCAGTGGCAAAGCTATGTCATATCATCCCTGAATATATGAATCCAAGAACAATATCTGGGAGTGCAGATGATATTTGACTTCTCTATAGGGGATTGGCAATAACCAATTCCTGCTTCAGACCCAATGCTGGGGAAAGACTCATGATAGCAGAGAAAAAAAGGCACAGAAGTGTTCAGTGCAAGAAATAGCCCAGAATGTTCCTAGTCCTTTATGCCCCAGGCAGAAGATGGCCACAGCTGGCTTGCAAGGAAGGACAGTGCATGGCAAGGACCAGCAAGTGAAACCTGAAACCAGACAAAATCAAATTAGGACACAAAGACCTGTGGGCTGTGGCCTGGGAGAACTGGCAGGGACACACTGCAATGGGAAATGTGGATTCAGCACCTGGTGACATCTTCAGATCACTTTCTAAGGAACCCTTTCTACAGAGTAGATTGCAAGTTCAGTAGAGAAATAACTGGCAACTGTGAGCATCAACAGAGCTTTTACTCAAAAGATATTTCAATCCAATAATTGCAATTTACATTTTCTTCGGTAACTGTTGGGAATAAAGAGTTCTCAAGTTCCTATGCTACAGTTTTCAAGAATACACAGTGTGCAGTAAGGAACTTCAAACCCTTTCCTCTGCCTATAATGGCTCAAATCCAGTCTACCTAATGTTAGGCACCTTCTGTATCTCCAAGGTTAATAACGTAGTCAGAAATGCCAGTCCTGGGAGAAGAAAGCTGTTTCCAAATAACACCTCAAATCTTAAAGGCATCTTCTGCACATCTGTCTTTTCTATGCCTTAAGGAGAGTTTCTACAATTCCCCATTACCATTTTAGGTCCCTTAAGCAGAGCTGGTTCTGTGCCAGCCACCTGCAGGGGACTGGAAAGGTGCTCAGGCCAGGCTGGTGACCTCACTAAGATTTTTGTAGCTGTAACTTTCTTCTAAAGAATTTTTAACTGAAGTCAAAGATTTCCATTTCATTTTTAACCCTTGTGTAATGATGTTTTTTCCTCCACAATGCACCCTTCTGCATTATTAACTTCAACACATTATGGTGTCTGCTGTTAAAAATTCCATGATAAATATTATTGCCAAGTGCTGATGAGCAGATGTTAAGCAGCATTTAAAGATTACAGGACCAAGGTAGGTCAAGTTATTTTAGTTCTCTCTGGAATCTAGAAAGCTCTTTTAAGCTGATTTTATGACGAACCCGATTGCCTGCTTTCATTACTAGAAATTCACCATATCTAATCCCCTTGTTTCATATAGCAGAGCGTGCTGAGTGACACATGAGTGTTTCTCTTTGTCCAGCTTAATCACCCAGCTGCAGTCACATTCAATCACCTTTCCTGGTGAATGAGCCTTCACTCACTACAGCTTCATCTAGAGAACAAATTGGTACCCACAAGGAGAGCAGGAGTGCTGATGGTTGTGCTGCGATGTTGATTCAGACCCACAATAATACTCTGCTTGCATCAGTGACCCAGAACACACATCAACAGTTTGTCTTCGTACAAAAGTAATGGGAGATAACGCAAACTAATTCAGCTTGAAGCTGAATGGAGCAGTACATGACCTGAATGCCAGGTTTTTTGGTGGAGCATCTGATTAAAGCGAATTAAGATCTCCCTGTAGTTGTATGAGCCTGTTTGTCCTGTCAGTAGCCAGAGGGAAGAGGGGGACACCCTCTAAGGGACACCTGGGCAAGGCAGCCAGCAGATATAGGGGACAGAGAGGATGCCCAAAGCAACATCCCTCTGTTTGGAAGTTAGTTTATGTGACCTGCACCCAAATCTCCATTTCGGGGTGGATTGCAAGCCCAGGTCTGAGAGTGTCCTGCTCAAGGACTCTCCCTGACTCCCTCCTTCCTGCTGTTTTAGTTTGTGTGCGGCTCCCTCCTAGTTTTAGTTCTTAGCACCTGCAGTGGTTAAAGACTATAATGACACAAGCAGCTTAAATAGGAGGGGCAGAAAAAAGCTGTAACAGGTACCACTGTCCTAATCTTTGTACCAGCAGGAAGTATTGGGGCAATAAAGCTTTTCAGGGGACACAAAACCTTTGAACAGACGAATCCAAAGGATCTGTTAGACTAAGATTTGGAAACTTCATCCACTTGCTCTCAACAGCAATCAATAGTCACAATGAAGTTTCCTTTTCCTCAGCAACTGTGTGTGTTTAGAGGAGGACAGACATCAAACCCAAATCGTGTGCATTTGAGTATGACCTCTGCAACAATTATGGCAGCAAAATACAGAGCAAACTAGGTCTTAATGGTTCTATCCAAGTACTTTTATCTCCTAAGGGACTGTTTCAGAAACACAGCTGAACTTAGACATGGGCTTTGATTTCCTTCCCCCACCCTTCCAATTCAGAAAATAATTTAAATTCCCAAAGTGCCAAATTGACCTTGCATTCTCCTCTGCTCGCCTGCTAACTACTTTAACAAGTGGTGCTTCCAGCCCTTCACAGCACATCCAGAACAGAAAGTGATGCAAATGTGAACTGATAGGATCAGAGATCTTTACCCTACCATCAATTTCTATATAAATCCAGATGGGACATCAACAGGAATTCTGCAGACAGGAGATGACCCAAAGCCAAGAGCAAAGCAGCACTAATAAATCTTGCTGTTGTCATGTTGTTCTGTTACACTCCCACCCTTTTTGAGGTTTAAAACATTACAGTAATTCCCATCTGGGGCAAGGCCCAGAATGTAATTTCACTCTCTTCTACTGCTTTCAAGTGACAAGGCTGGCAACAGGCAAGTCTCGTTCACTGAAACCAGCATAGTTCCAGTGAGCTAGCAACATTCACAACTTCAGAGATAAACTATGCGTTTACAAATACAATATACCTCAGCATCGCTCTTAATTGAATCAAATTGCAGTTATCACTTAAGCATTGATAATGCAACAGAGTACAGTGGGGTTTTTTTCAGGAAGCAAGGGAGGCTCTCTAAAAATCTCCCACCAGTCTTGATTTTCTGCCCCAAAAGGATTTTCAAAGTCCTATTTGGAATTCACCCTGCTTGTTATACAATCTCCATGTACACTGTTCTTAGAGGTGTACTTTCATTAAACAAAGATTTATGGCCTTTTGTTTTGAATTTGTATTTTTCAAAGCCAAAATGCATACAGAAAAGTTTTAATAATGTCTGAAATGCTGCTTAGAGTACACTCAAATAACAGAGAGCACATGTGACTGGATTTGTGCTGTGCACTATTACAACAGCACTGCTAATCCAAGAAGATACAGAGGTATCCAAGGGATGCTGAGGAAGCGCCACAGCAATGTTTTAGGATCAAGTCATCTCTGTCAGCTCTTCAAGACACACAATTTATACACAATTGTCGTCAACAGCCTTGTATGCTCAGCAGAAAGGAGAAGGCAGCACTGTGGAACAGTTTTCTGGGAGTTCTTCCCACATTAACAAATCCTTATTGTTGAAAAAACCTTGGATGCAACACATTGCATATTGCATAGACTGCAGTGAACAGAGGCACTAAATCCAAAACCCTCTAAAGCCAGTGGATGGTTCCCAGAGCTTTAGCAGATTCCTGATCATCCCACCATACAGTCAGTTCCCTGCCTTTCTGAACTGTAGCATTCATCTACTAAAAAGCAATTTTGAAGAATAATTTCTCAATACCACTAAAAAATAGAAATATCTAGAGAGTCTGTATCAGTAACACATCCCCAGAAGCACACAAGAACCATTTGCAAGTATGACATGGGTTTCTACAGCAATACTCTTTCACCTTGGCATTTAATTCAGGTTGCTCCAGAGCACTCCTGTCTGTATCTGGAAAAATAAATGATTGCCCTTCTGGTAACCAAAAGGGTTTTGATACACACACCCCTCACAGGACAGGAGAATGAAAAGAACACGTCTGGAGCCAGCCTCCCAAAATACAAATCTGACTTTTTGCCAAAGTCCAAGGGGAAGATGGTTATTTCCATACCTACAACAATCACAACAAACATTACTTCCAACATCCACTGGTGAATTCAGACACTTCTTTTCCCTTAGCTCACATGCTGCCATGGTCACAGTTTCCTTCCACTTCTCACTTCAAGTGGTTTATCCTGTTTCAACCCCCTCCCTGTCTTCTTTCAAGTGCAAGAAGTTTGCTACCATGAACAGGGAGGAATAACTACATAAAGAGAACTGCTACTTCTTAGCTCAATGAACATCATTGAAATTTGCGTCCTTCAATGGATAAACAAGGCTATGAATGACCAGTCTTTGAATTTAAGCACTGAATGGAAAACCAGAACACAAGCCAAGAGATATCAGCAAGATTCTGCTATTACCTGTGACAATGATGGTAGATTATTTTCATTTTCAGTCCCCACCCTCAGCTGCCAGAAACTTGCCCCAAGGGCTGGCACAGGATGGAAGAGAATGAGGGAGACAATGCTTCCCTCCACCAAAGATGTTGCCCAAGATTTAGCCTGCAAATGCCAAGCTACACCCAGCTTCACACATAAACATTCAAGGAAGACAGCAAAGCTAATATTTAAATTAAAGCAATAAATCCTCCACCCTCTCTTGTTTTCTGAAATGGCTTGGTATAAATTCTCATCTAGAATTTTTTTTGCCTTATCAGAAAATGGACCTGCTCATTTGGCAGTGATATTTGTTGTGCTCAGCAAATCCTAGCACCTTCCCCCTTCTAACACATGTAACCCATCTCTAAAAACTTGCCTTCTCACTATGTCCTCAAAATTACTGAGTGAAAATACCAAAAAAAAAAA